>CANNZV010000257.1:0-348168 GCA_947561585.1 Caprella mutica
CTTTCAATCTACCTATGATCTATCTAATAGAACGTATGGTGGGTGCGCCGTGATCTGGTGCGCCGCTCATCTTTTAGATACGTATCAATATAGGCTATACTAGCACTTTGTTCACAGTGCACACTTTGAAACATGGCTAAGGTATATAGGTAGCTATCAGAATGTGTGGACGAGTGGACCATTTAAAATAGAAGCCAACTAATTTGCTTAAGCCCCGTCCAGACGGTCAAATTTTTCAGAGAAGTGACAAACTTAATGACAAACTAAATGACGATAACTTCCTAGCGTCAGCAAACTGTCAAACTTTTCATCAGTTTTTTTATTCCAACATGTTGGATATCGTCAGCAAAAAGTTTGTCAAACTATTTGCTGACGATAAAGTTTGAAGTACACACTGACTTTCCGGCAATAATATTTTTTTATTTGCGCGTCATTTTAGTTTATTACAGCTAGATACACCTACAAAAACCTCATTTTTTTCAAACTTAGTATCTATCTAGTAACAAAGGCTGACGACAGACTCTTTAATACTTGGTTGTATTAGATCTAAGTTATTGGTAGGCTACCTGCGTTGTGAATTGTTTTCTATGATCTATTTTTGACTATCCTTTTCAAGACGATATTTTGTCATTAAAAATAAATTATTTTTTCTGGTTTCATACTATTCTAAATTTAAAAAATATACATACCAAGTTATATAATTTTTATTTTCACGATATATAACATTAATTTTGACGAAACTGACGCCAGTGAACCTCAAACTTTTGGCGAGATAATTTGACCGTGTGGACACTCCTTGAAAACTGACGATAAGTTTGTCATTAAGTTTGTCATTAAGTTTGTCATTAAGTTTGTCACTTCTCTAAAAAAATTTGACCGTCTGGACGGGGCTTTAACTGACATCGGTAGTACTCTATAACTAATAACTTGAGTCGCCTGTTGGCTGTGGGTAGCTAGTACATAGATATGTCACAGTGGGAGTAACTTCGACATAGGCTACTTGGAGTACATGTTACAGTGCATTTCCTGATACCTATGTGCTAGTACATTATACATAGCTAGGTGAAAAATCATTTATTGTCAGATAGATAACTGGTGTCATGAGTAGCCTAGTAGGCACCTAGTTAGGTAGGGCCGTAGGTAGTGAATTTCAAAACCCAAAAAAGTACAAATTAGCTATAGGCTATACCTATTATATAATATATAGCCTAGCATAGCCATTTTTTTTTCAATAGGATACAATAACCACTGAACTCTTAAATACTATACACATGATAGATACACAATTCCACTTTCACCAATAAATTAATAACTTAAAACATTAATTCACCACAGAACCTTATTTTAAACTAGAAACTATTCAAAAAACGGCAGGTTCAATGGTTCTCAATAAAAAAATCCGATATTTTTCTTTAGACCGTACAAAATAATTGTTCTATATATTTCGTTTTGCAACCCTGTTTTTAATATTTTCAGCATGGAAATGATTTTATCTTTAAATAATTATTAAGAATGACCGATTTTTTCAATAATGATTTCGTGTTATTTGGTATTCTTGTATTCCAATATACCTATTTAAATGGCGCGGATGAAGAACAAATACATGATTAATGTTATAATAATATTAGTATATAATTTTAACTGGTTAGTTATTGCAATTATTTCACTTATAATATTGAATCGTTGTTAGATGAACCAAATTAATTTTCTGTACTAACTATATATATGCAGTATATTATATGCATTATATACAATATATACATATTGGAGTAAACTTATTAAACTAAGGCCAATGTCAGCTTGTTTATAAGAATGTCATTATATATTCCATATACCTATGATATATTTTATATATTCTCACATGCCGAAAGTTTAATTCGACAAATAATAACCTACATCAGGGTAAATAATTACCTAATATCTTATAAATTGAAAACATTATATGCAATGGTAGTTTAGTATGCTTATAATTTATCTTTATAAATCATTTTATCTATAATCAAGCATCAGGACTTTGATATTCATGGAAATTATTTAAGAATGTCTCCTGTAACTACGATTCTACGCATGGAAGTACTATTAGAACCTACATGATCGATGTGTGAGTCTGATGAGAGCTGTGTCAGTTCATTCAGTGAGAAGATACAGAAAAACTGTATTCTGATAAAGCCTGATATCAACATTGTCAGACTTCACTAATGCTTTGATCTTCTGTAAGTGTTACTTTAAAAAAATTTAGTGGTTCACTCTGACAAATGAGAAATATAAAAACGCATACAAATTACTCAATGATATCCGTGGTTAAATAAATATTAGGTAACCATAGATTTAATATAAAACTGAATGAGCCAAACCATAGCTGAGTACCAAGAACAATAGTGATTAATGTTTATTTTATATTAGGGCTATCCACCAATTAATTAACTATAGCTATTATTACCTATTATTAGCTACACTATCGATAAAGAAGTTGTATTTTTGTTCAAATTAATTTGTTGGATTATGATTCATGAGCAATATGTGGTGCTTCAATCTCTGGAGATTTTAGCCAATATTATCGACTATAAACTCTGAAGATTTTCTATGCTCTGTTCTCCAGAGTTTTCGGCAGATAATAACGCGTCAAACCTCCACAGATTATCTCGTCCTTATACTGCCGTGGCCTCCGTAGGTCGCGGTAAGCATTTGTAGAAAGCAGAGATTATCTGCTGAGCGCTGCTTAGAAATGCTGAGACTGCCATAAACTACAGTAAAACGTCCGCTATACTGCACCGAATTTTAACTGGGTAGTACCATTTTACAGCCAATGTATTTACTATAATCTTTGTGCTTCTTTGGCAGGGGACCTTTTTAATATTAAAAAAATGTACGTATGTTTGTCACCCGTGGTGAAATGGTTAAACGTCATTCATTTGGTGATTTCAAGTAACTTCGAGCTCTTAGAAACATTAAAGACACCTGTTGTATAGTTTATCAAATTGGAAGATTTGTCTCATTTATCCATATTTATTGTAACTACATTTATATGATTAATTCTAGTTAAAATATATAACTGAAAATTTATTTTGTTATTTCCAGTTAAAATTTATAAATGCAAATTTATCTGTTTTTTTATCTAGTTAAAATGAATGACTGTGCAAACTTAGTTGGATAACATACTAATTATTATTTAGATTAAAAAAATGTTACTATAGCGGACAAAGTTAAATGATAATTATTATCATTATTTTTCAAATAATTAGAGATAAGATCGAAAATGTGGAACCGTTCGATAATTCGTAGCTTACCCAATATCCCATCACCAGCATACATAGATAACTAACCATACATATTCACACCCGAAAATAACTATGCAAAAATCGTACCTCATATTAACTTAGAAATTGAACTTGAAGCGGAGGAGACCCCGCTCCAAGTGTAGCAGTGTTACTCCAATCTATACGTGTTATATAACAAAAATCAAAGAACGTTTTCTTGGTACACTAATACTATGTACCATATTTTGAATGTTTCATTCAATGTACATAAATTGTTTAAAAACAAATTTCCAGTACAACTGATGTGTGTTAGCTCGTGGTAAACACCGCTTTGAGTCGTCCTATTGTAAAAACGGGGTCTATCTAATGCGGGGTCTACATGTATTATATTCTGATTTCACATACATGTGTATTTGCAATGTGTTTCTTTTACAATCAGGATAAAAATTTGCACTAAATACAATTAAAATATTGATGTACTATGTAAATTGTACAATATCATTTACTATTATTAAAAGTGCAATGCAACATATTAACCGAAATATATTTTGCAATTTAGAATACATTTTAGCTCGTTGAGATTGGATATACATTATATTTCCTTTTATTGTGAAGTTCGAAATGAACATCTAACAAACTATTAGATACGAGTCAATGAATTCTTGCTATAATTCTTGCTATTTACTAGTTATTTATCAATTGAAAAACTCTATAAGAGTCATTATAAGTATTCAAACATAAGAAGTTATAAAAGATCAATAATCAAGGCTACCTATGTATTCAATTTTCTCTACGTTCAAAGGTTTCCCTTGTTCTGAAAAAGTACCAATTCGAAATGTACCAACTGTGAGAAAAGCCTTGAGCGTTATTTGGCGAATCCATTTGTTGAATATTCCCCATGAAATATAGGAGTTGGTAATCTAAAAACTTGGCATTTTCTTTTCTTCATGTTGTGAATTTGATAATTGTATTAAATATAATTCTTTTGAGTTGAGTAATGAGTATTAGCCATGGCTTTCTTAATATACATATATTAAGTAAGCCATGGTATTAGCTAGATTACATATTATTGTTGATATTCATTAATTCTAAATAGAATACTTCTGATAGCTGTATAAATTTTTCAGTTAGCAGTGATATTGAAAATAGTATAACTTTTGTTAATAATCTAAAACCATTTACAATATCATTGGTTGCAGCACTGCTATATTAAACAGTAACTTGATGAAGTGCACTCGCAGAGCACATACCTTCTTCGAAGTCACTTATAAATGGCATTGTCCATATAATAATCCATGAATTATAAATGACTTTGACCTTCGACCTGTTTGCTCCCTAAATCTAATAAACTGGTTCCTTGATAATGAGCAATCGTCCCACCAACTTCCAGGCAATTTGTTTGAATACTTTTTGAGTTAATGAGTTAAAATGACTTTAATCTTGACCTTTGACCTTTAACATGATCGCTCCAAAAATCTAACTATATTTGCTTGTTGGATATTGAACAATCATCTTACCAAGTATAATGCAATATGGTTGAACGCTTTCGGAGTTATAAATAACCTTGACTTTGACCATTTGACCTGATGACTCCAAAATTTTCTTCAATTGTTACCTGGGTAATGACCAATCTTCTCACTGAATGTCAGGCAATTTGATAGAATACTTTTTTAGTTATTGAGTTTTAAATGATTTTCACTTTGACCTTTGGCCGGTTGTCCCCCAAAAATTTACCAGATGGTCCCTATATAGATAATGAAAAATGGTCTAACTAAATTTCAGTCTTTTAGAAATACATTTTAAGTTTTGCGAATAAGAAGATGCTAAATTAATAAATGCTGCCTAAAATATTACCTGCCGCACTCTGGAAAGGTAATGAGAAAGTATTCTTCAAGCTACGATTTGTATCCAGTGAAAAAAATTACTCCTGTGTGATAATACAATATTAATTTCTTTTAAGGCAGTTTCAAATTTTATAATAGTCCAAATAAAAAAGTTTAATGCCCATCAAAGATTATGCGAGAACCCTTCTTAATATTGAATTATCCACCATAGTATACAGAATATAAGTTATCTTAATTGTCGCACTGACAAAAGATAGTGTCTATACTCCTGTAAGTCTCTATTTTGTTTTGGTCGTTTTGAATCGCTTGTCTTTCGACTAAAGAGAATTTGATTCTACATTGCACAGCAAAAAGTTATTTGAATATCAAAAACATTAAAGCAGAATAAAGTTCTCTAAAAATAATTTATTGAGGGTGGATTTGGTTTAACATAATGTGAACGATAACAAAATATCAATAGTTATTTAATTGTAAATATACATAAATAAATAGGAGCGCTAATCATGAGGCTCTTAGAGCCCTATACTCAAGAGAATATAACTACAATTAGCTACGCTTTAATTAATAACTTTCATTTACAACGATCATGATATTAAATAATTTTGGATTGCATGTAACAAGGAATTCTCGCAAAATGTTCACCTACAATCTGTTCATAGTGATAAATTATATACACTAACCAATATCATAAAAGTCTGCTTCATATTCGAATTAAAGTCATAAATGTCACTGAGAATTGTCTCTAACTTGGTCTGAATTTATAGTATTATTCTCGCTTTTGGGCCCGAATATATTGCCAAATAGTTGAAACTAATAAATGAGTTATAAACAAGAAATTAAAATAATTTATTCCGGTTCATTTTTAAATATTAAAATAGTCACCCAGAACATAAAAATTAATGAAATAATCAATTGTTATATCTTTTATAGCTCAATCTAACAGTTATAGATAAATAAATGAATGGTGAAAGTTAAACATTAAATATACATTGGAACTATTTCTTAAATAAACACTCTAGGCCGATTTCATACCTATATGAGCACGGCGGAAAAATCTAAAAGTTAGAGGGGAAAAAAGCTGCAATATTTTACCTTCTTTCCGAAGCAGGAAAATGCGTGATGAGAATTTTAGGATATTATCGCGAAATGAGTTTTTGAAACCACCATTGGTTAATAATGTTGTAAATAAATTATTATGGTAGAATATTAATTATGCTTCAAATGTTAATAAAGTTGTGAAATGATAATAATTTTTGAATCAAGTAACTCATTTCAAATTTAGTTGTTTGATTACTTATCTAATTCAATAATATTTTCTAAATTTACACATAATGTTGTTGAGCATTTAAATAGTTTTGTTAAATGTTATTGAATATATTTCTAACGCGTCTGTATTACCTAATAAATATTCTACTTTCTATAAAAATAATCCAAAAATTTCTATTCAACTCGAGTGAATTTCTCTCCAAAGTAACCTAACCAAGTATCAATTTTCACACCAATTTCAAAGATGGCGAATTATATGAGGAAGTCATTTTCAATCTCTTATGTAAATTTGAAAAGCCTTTTGTGGATTTTCATTCACTTTACTCCCATTTCCAATCTTCTGGTATTACCAATAAATGCGGAGCAAACAAAGTGGAATGAACTCATCGGAGAGAAGTCTACAGAGGGAAACAATATGAAGGGAACAGTCACCAAAACGTGACAGTGAATTGCACTTGAGATAAGGGTATAATGCAGTATAATGGATAAGAGTATAATGGAGTATAATGGATAAGGGTATAATGGAGTAAAAGGGATTCGGGTAAAATGGAGTATAAGGGATAAGGTATAATGCAGTATAAGGGATAAAGGTATAATGGAGTAAAAAGAATTAGGGTAAAATGGAGTATAAGGGATAAGGGTATAATGGCGTAAAAGGGATTAGGGTATAATGGAGTATAAGGGAAAACGGTATAATGCAGTGTATGGATAGGGGTATAATGCAATATAAGAGTTTAGGGTATAATGCAGTATAATGGAAAAGAGTATAATTCAGTATAACAGAAAAGGCAATAATAATATTCACATCGGAATTCTGAAACATTTTGAACTTGTCAAACTATTCGCTGTATATTTAAATAATAAACAAACGAGGTAGTTCACGCAATAATATTCACACTCTAATAAATCTCTTTAAATTACTTCACCATATTATAATGAAATATATTCACGCATCGTCAGTTATCCCCGTTCACCTCATGTACCGTGTATGGAACAGAGTGTACCAGTTATAAGGCAGGTGCACCATTAACTGGTGCGACTTTGAGGTAGCATGTCACAATAAATCATTTCCCCTCAGACCTAATTTATCTTCAGACTGATAAAATGAATGTACGCTTGAGACTGCAGTACGACATCTTCAACTTTTGATACATTCTATTTTAACGTGTATATCATGGTAGGTAAGTTCCGATTTATTAAATGGTTCCATATTTTCTATAAAACTAGAAATATATAGATAATCAATTAATCATTACGTAACTCGTAATTTCATTTGGCATCCATGATACCTGCAGTAATTGTCATGGATACTAATAATTAAGAATATATTAATGACTCTTTTCTCCGAAAGTACATCATCACTCTTTTTCTATCGGAAAATTTCACTCATTCAGAATATCATTGTATTTTAACTGCAGACTATATTTTATCATCACACATATGCATGTATAATAAAAATATCTCTGCTAGTTCCACATAATTATTTTCCATTCTATTTTCATCTTATGTGATTAATTACTGATGGTCTACAAAAAGTTAATTAATACTTCGCTGATGAAGAGTGCTTACTAACAAAACACCTGAGAAAATGAAAGAAAAATTATTTTGATGTAGGTCAAGACGCAATATTCTATGATTAGAAGACAGAATAGCGTAAATTATAGTTAATGATAGATTCGTATTTATTATTTCTTTGTTTTAAGTCCTACTTCAAATATCAGTATCGCTGATACAAGCTGATATCGTGAATACCATTAAAATAAGAATTAAAATGAAAATGATAGATCTTTTTCTTTTATAATCGAAAATGTGTAATTCTACGACAACTTGGATCTTACCCTAGTTTATTTATTCACCTAAAACTATTATACGTGCACTCCTTATATCTATAGAATTGGTTGCATGTTTCCACTCTTTTCTATGCATTGGCTTAACTGCAATAATTGGACATATAAAATCACAATCGTCGCTTTCGCTCGTAGAAATCAATGATAAAAGACAACAAAATTTCATGATTATTTTTTTCTTTCATTTGTCCTTAGTAAATGTAACACACGTTTAATATAGTTTATTGTCTTTCACAGGATAATTTTCACGAAGTTTCCCACAGTATACTATCCGATATAACTAAATTTTACGATAAAATACGATCAACCATAGTAACCTAGGGACTGGTCCAGGAATACCACTCCTCATGAAAAATATTAATAATTTTACTTTTAAACCGATTTGAAAGCTTTCTTTCCATGACTTTTACTTTTTAACATAAATACTTACGAATATACATAAAAGAAAATGATAAATGGCAAGATACTCATCTATGAGCATTTATTCAGATATACAGGATGTCTAAAAATACGGAATTCAACTTTAAGTTAGTATATTTTTAAAAACTATTAAAGATACATGTTTTTGATGGGTGGGGATAAGGGCTTTTCAACAAATAGTTGGAAAACTTAGGAAATATTTGTTTTTTTTCTATGCTTAGTAATTTTATTCACAATAGATAATATTATTATTCATTGGGGTTTACTAATGGATGTGTAAATAACAAATGAAGTTTTAATAGAGACAGAATATCTAAAAGTAAATTAGTTAAGATTTTATAACAGACCATAATGCCAGACACTATTTTAATGTTCGCAAATAAATTACCAGCCTGCCGAGGTTGCAAATTATGTAGATTAGTTTGGCAAAAATTTATTTTAATTTCATTCATTCAGTTTCATAAATGTGTACGTATAACATCGTATATATAAAACTATGAGTTTAATAAATAGTAAATAAAACCCATGTTTCTTTATTTATACGTAGATTTTATTTTACGAGAAACTAACAAGCGGAAAGAAAACTAACTACCATAATTAATAGTATTATCTTTAAATTTCTAGTCAAAATAGCTTTTATAGTCAAAATAGCGTTTATGCTATAAACGCTATAAAACTTTATTTATAGTGTCAAAATAGCGTTTATAGCATAAGAAAGAACTGAAAATCCGGGCTCTAGTTATCAGTTTGCTCAACAATCTCGGTCATGTAGGAAAAAATTATAGGGTCGGACGGGGTATCACTGCGCATAATCTTGCAAACTCTGTATTTACTCAAAAACTAAATATACTAGAAAAACTCTTCTTCTCGTGATGAAATTTTCATGAATGAGGATGGTTTTCAACAAGTTTCGGAATAATACCAAAATAAATGAAATACTCATTGACAATTTTTCGTGCGCAACTATTAGTGAGGGTCAACGGGTATCACTGCGCCCAAGAAGGGGTATTACAGCGCATTGCATAAATATAGCATTTATCTGACCCACCAAAAGCCCTCCTCCCCCTCATCTAAACAGCCGTCCTTACCATCTAAATATCCCTCTTCTCCCATTTAAGTCTACTCTCTTCCCATCTAAATCCCCCTCTCCTCCTATCTAAATTGCCCCTTACTCTCATCGAAATCTCCCTCTCTTCCCATCCAAATTACCCTCTTCTCTATCTATATTTTCTGTCTCCCCCATCTATCTCCCAGTGACCGGACAACTCGCCACCGGACAACTCGCCGCCGGACAATTCGCCGCGGACAATTTGCCGTGAGGACAACTCGCCGCTAGGACAATTCGCCGCTAGGACAATTCACCGCCAAAACAACTAGGGGTATGATTTATGTTTTACCGCCGTATACAGCATTTATATATATAAAAAAATATAAGCTGCATGCTGTAAATTAATTATCATATTTTCTCAGCAGTATTTATAAATGTTTTTTTTTCCATTTCAAAAGTTAAATATAAAGTTTTTTCAACTGCGATTATATAAACATGGTGTTTCTTGTAAATTACCAATAGCATTTTCTTCGCTCTATTTGTCAGTATTTTGCTAAGAATAATTCGCTATTGGAAAGAAAAAAGTTCAGGTGTCTTCTTTATACGATTAAAAATTATTTTAGCTTAAAACTAGTACATCAGTTCAAATAAAAGATTTCATAACTACGAAGTCTTAGATTTTTGTCTTAGGTAGGCTAATTAGTTTATACTATCACCTCTTTATTTTCCTCATCTATGCGTGAGTGCAGTCACCTGTGCTTGTGTTCCATTTCTTATCATTCCTTTGTAAGTGATTGCATCCACGAAGTAACTTTTCTGCATCAATGAGCATTGTCACAGACTTTTGGTTGGTGCCTTTTGTTCAAGGAGTGATTTTGCTTTCTGATTTATTTTACTGTCCCCTGTATTAATTTATTTCTGACGTCAACTAGAAATCCTTTCGTTCCGAAAAAGACGTTAAACACTTCTAAATTTAAATTAACAGCTTCAATATTCTTTGCAGCCTGAAATGTTCTCACAGATATAACAAAAGAAACTAATTAATTAAATCAATGAAATTTTTCAACTACTGTTTTACGTCAGTCTTAAGCGTACAGAAATAAATCATTGTTCAAATTTATAGTATTTCTAAATATATGTAAATGATGTATACGCTGGCAAAACATAAATCACGCGGCGAGTTGTCTTGGCGGCGAGTTGTCCTCACGGCGAATTGTCCGGCGGCGAGTTGTACTAGAACCCTATCTCCCCCCCCCCCATCCTTCTCCCATCTAAATCCTCCAGTCCCCATCATAATGTCTGTGTTTCACACTCTAAATGCCCTCTCCCCAATCTAATTGTCCCTTACCTTTTAACACACGGTGGACCGGCGGGTCACTTTAACCTGCAAATTATTTTTGACTCAGTAAGATTTCAAAGTTTGTGGACCAATATGTTTGAAATTTACTGACTTTTCATGAATAAACGAGGTCAATATTCATGAGAAATTTAAAATTTGTTCCTAAATTATTTAAAGAGTTATTTCAACATTTACCTCCAAAGCCCAGCGAGTCATTTGAACCCGCTCTCATAAAATTTAATTTCGACGTTAATTTGGGTACTGCCAAATAAAGAAAACAAATTGACAAGTGAACTTGTGTGATAATAGTTGAGCACTTACACACTCATTTCAGTACTGTCTAAACAACCAAAACAGTAAACATGTTTCCAAGAGCGCTAACAAATGATAAACTAAATACATTTTTTTACGGCAACACTTATGGACAAATCATTAAGCAAGAGTTTCGTAACTATTAATGAGCATCTCTTTTCAACAAATTCGCGATATCTGTTCACTCAATACATGTCTGGTGAACCTGGTAATTCGGTAACAATTCAGGTTACTAGTGATTGGGACGTGTGAATATTTGGAAAATGGATTTCCTCATTGGGAAGAGATAGATAGTGGCACAAGGAGAAATCATTATCAGTGTGTCATTTTTGAACTTATGGTCTTTTTTTCTGTTACAGGACAAAATGTTACTACAGACATCGTTTTCCCCGTCTGTAAGGCTTGCTGAGAATTTACTGAAGAAGATAAGGGTCATCAGATTTATGTATTGTATTATATTAGAAATTTTCCCTTACATAAAATCACCCAAGGCGCCTCGGTATACAATAATGCTACTCAAGAATAAGAAAAACATATAACAAAAATATATTTTCTTGCTTCATACTGATTTGTCAATCTCAATTACAGATCTTAAAATATTTCAGACTCTGTAGAACAAATAATGTAACCAATTATATTTGGAGTAGATATTGTTCATCAAATGGTAAGAAGGTAGTCAATAAAGGAGTCATCACATCGTTAGGTCAGGCAAATTTAATTATGATGTTGCAACTCAATTTGTCAAATACAATTGTAAAGGTATAAATGTAATGAATATATACAAATTGTGCTATACTGAGAGGTTACAGGTACTACATTGTATAAGAAATTTCATGGTGAAACAGATCTGACGTGGAAAATTCAGATTTTGACATGGTGCCTTCAACAACTGAAAGACTTGTGAACAATTTAATGATCTACATTTGAAAGTACTGGGACTAAACTAGAAAAACGTTGTAGAAGTCAAGGAAAAACCAATGTCCTCATGCCTGTGGAAAATGTACTTCACGTATCATAATTATTTGAGATTAATGTTAGTCAGTATGGTTATTTGAGGTTGTTTTCATATCGTTACATACTAAATGTATGAACGATGATATTCGGATGATATTTGTCTATAATATTTATCATAAAACGATGACATGCGTCTTGATTTGTGTTTGGTCTACATTCTTTTTAAACTTGGATGTACATACAATATTTCACTCTCCAAAATGAAATGTAAACTAACTATAAACAATGTTTTAACTATTACTTACTATAAAAAACGAGTAAAAACCTATGAAAATACCGATATCTATTAATGAAACAGTCATATTCAACAGATAAATCCTTCATTCATCGTATAATTAAGTAATAACATTTTTTAATAGTGCGGGTTAAAATGACCAGCACGGTCTAACGAGGTATAGTTCGTTTTTGCAGTCCACCTAGTGTTAAACATATATTTAATGAATCTACAACAAATTTAACACTTAAATTTTACGTAATTAAATATATACTAACATCAAGTAATATAATTCGATCGTAGGTTTATTGTTAATCAATATTTAATTCAATAACATCTCACCTCAACCTATAAATACCCCCTCTCCCTATCTTAATACCCCCACATCCAGTAGGATAGTTACTACGATCGTAAGTTTATTGTTAATCAATTTTATAATTCAATAACACCTTATTTAATATCTATGCCTTTATTAAGAGGTAAAAACTGATTATTTTTACATTTATTTACTTACAAATATTGTTATTAATGATGCGCTGTGATACCCCTCTACCTCTGAATTATCGTTAAAACTGAGAAGTTGAAAATTTGACATAATTTAACTGTTTATGTTTTTGTTAACATGTTAAAACAATGTGAATATCGACATCTCGGTACTAGAATTATTGGAGAGTTTGCAGGAATTAAAAATCGCCAGCGCAAACTTTTTTCAGATCGTTTTGAGAGCTCCACTTACATCACGAATTAGCTCTAGAAATACTCATAGGATAATGGTGTCTCATGATGTTTATGAGAGAAAAGTGGATGCTTGAAATGATGATGATGCAATCAGATTTAGGCTAAAACAAGTGGTTTTAAAACTATAAGAGGTGCGGAGTGATACCCGCACGTGATTAGTAAGAGGGAACCTCAACTTTAGATGATACTCTTTTCCAACCTATTAGTACACACTCCACCCTATTGCATAAGAAAGATAATATTTTTTTTATATCTAATTTGTGAGTATGAACGAATCATTTTAAATAGTGAACAACATAATATACATAGATTACAATAATGTCGGTCGATAATCAGATCCTGCAGTAAAAGTGTTAATAAAATATAACTTATCTCTATCCAATATTCCATTCAAAAAATAAAATACTTGCACATTGACGTAAAATTTATGCCGTTAACAAATTCACAAATAACTTATTAAATAATTTGCATTTGTCACCATATTCCTCCCAGTGTACAATTTTATTCGTGTTCTCATTGCCCTCACAAACCTGCTGATAATCTTTCGATAGTTTTTTAATTCTTCAAATTCTGAAAAAGTTTTCATTACTTACATCAAATTTGCCACATAAAAAAATACAATTCTTCATGTATAAAATTCTCCATAAAAGCATACAATTATTCACAAAATCATCTATATCTTCATTAAAGCATATTGTAGTTAATTATTCTTTTTCGATAGCGAGGTCAAAGTGACGCTGGAACTCCTTTAATAAATGCTTCCTATAACTTTCCTCCAATAAGGATTGTTCTTTTCCTACTTTGGTTGTATATTCCGAAACTAATTATTTAGCTTTGTAACTTTAGTAATTACATGAATTAATATTGCACTGAAAACAAATAAATTATTTTTCATCAAAACTTATGTAGAATACATTAAAAGGTATCGAAAACGTAACCCGAACTTATTGCATACAATTATAGTCCAAATAATGAACGTTCTACCGCTTATATTACAATAATTTATAATAACAATAAAAAAAAGGCAAAATTAACCCCAATTAGTGATCTGAAGCAATTTTTTTTGCCGAAAATGGTCTCTCATCAAAGAACATTGTATAAATGTAAATTGTTAGTCCAGAGATAATACCAAATGTTTAAAAACTCTCCATCTTATTTCTCTCATTAAATTTATTCTTCATGTAAATGAAATCACAGATAATAATTACAAAGATAAATTAATAGTCATCAATATAAATTCGTTATCTAATCGAATAACTTCTTGTTTTAATGGAAAAATAATGTCTTAAAAAAAATTAACTTCTGCAATTCGAAAATAATATCAAATGAAATACATATATTATTTTTTACTTGTTTGAGAAAAGTCACTGTGTGTCATTTTTACTCACCACTGTGTGAGTGTGTAATTTTTAGTCATTACTGTGTGAGGTGAGTAAAAAATGCGTAACGGCTGCAGCATAGAAACTGATCTGCAACTAATTGCATAAATTCTGATTCAACCTCATCCCATCTCCAACTGCAGCTCTGACACTGTTGTAGAGAATGTAATCCCTGCCGTCTGGAAACTGCCACTGATACATAAAAATTGCAGGTTTTAGTTACTTGAGCAGATTTTGAGCGACAGACCGCTAGGAAGATTTAAAATAGATATTCATCATTTCAAACCACCGCCTATATACTCGGGAGATTCCATCCAAAACACCAACCATATCCAACCCATCATATGCCATTGCTCTCATTTTTTCAAAGTTTTGTTAGTTATCATCCCTCCTTTGGGAAGTCTCTAATTCTACATTTTCTAATTCTCTATAATCTTTCCACAGAAAGCTTATAATGAGAATATACGGAATACGATACTTGCAAAGCTCATTATTTAAATAGGGTAAATACATAAAACCCTATAAATGGTCTAGAAATAACAACATGATGTTAATTACATTCGTCAATTTATTTTGTGTAAAAAATACTAAATTTGTCAAATTAATAAATATTATTGTAAAAGACTGCCATATTTAAAAAGTTACAAAAAATGATTTTATTCGAATAACAATCCGATCTGAATATTTTCAACTTCAAGTATATATACGTATATATGAGTAATTTTCTACTCACCTCTTGGTGTGTCATTTCTACTCACCACTGTGTGTTTGTAGGTATGAAAGTGTGTGTCATTTCTACTCACGTATTACTCCCCAAGTTTTTTATACGCAGTATTTCAGACAAGTTTTCACGGTTATCCGAGGTTTGGAGCCGTTTCAGGTCATTTTCACATAACTTTTCACTCCATAAGAAATATTTGCCGCATTAATGTGATTGAAACTGATTATACAACTAACCAATGTGCACATGAGTGGTAAAAATATACACATTACCTATAACATTGGTTATTGGAATCATTTACTTATCTGAGCTGAACGCACTAAAATCATAATTAAGAGGATTAGTAAATTCAAAATTTAATAGAATCATTATTTTTTATAAGTTTGTTAAATTTTATTCATTTTTATGATAAATACACAAATTCCCATTTTATAGTACCTGTATGTGGAAAGTGTGTTATATATTTCTTAAAAGTTTGTTAAATTTTATTCATTGTTATGATAATTACCCAAATTCATATTTTACAGTAACAGGATGTGTAAATATGTAATCACGTGACACTCACAAAACACGTTATGGTGCTACTACATGTGACGATCTACTCATCTCAAACTTTTGAAATTATCAGTCAAGTTAATTCAAATAAATAAATTTGTCATGCTCCCTTTTGTAGGAGAATCGATATTGATCTGTAAACATGGCTCTTTATCAAGTAAAATATTCTTTATTAATTTTCGATATTAACTTGTTTGTGGTTCGACAGACCGTCATCGAACAGCTTCGATAGACCGTCATCGAACAGTTTCGATGACTTTCAGACTAGAGACAAACACAGTGCGTGATATCAGATTAGTGTTGTGCTTCATGTGGATATATTTCTATATTAAAGAGCTCTGAGATATCGGATGGTTTCACTATTTCGATCATGTATTAGTAAATAAATTAAAAATTAAAAATGTGGAATCATCCGATAACTCAAAACTAACCCAATATTTTTTTCCCATTATAATTTGCTTTTAAAGAGATTATTCTCTCTGTTTTTAAACTACCAAACAAATAATAATTATGGTCATTAGAAGCTGAATCTTAATTGCTTGCAATGAGTCAATTCTATCAGACGATGTATTTAATTACGAGTTCATTCCACAAGACAACTGATTTAATGATGATGTGTTCGGTCCACAAGACTCTTATCTACCTGGAAAGAATCTATCCTCATAAGGCAGAGTCTGCAACTCTACACAGTCAACATTATCTTTTATTTCCGTGTTTGTCATGTTCATTTTCGAGACATTATCAGTCACAAGAATAATTAGTTTTTTCCTATCATCTCGGTAGCACACTGCGATCTCAAACAGTTAAATGGAATGTATGCCACAATACATTATACGAATTGAAAGTGTTTATAAAAATAAGTATTATTAATACACAATGTTTGGATTATTGAATATTCAATAAATAAAGTATTACAAGCTATGTTGAGAAAATTAACACCTAATGGTTTCCTTTGTCGAACGGTAAAACGTATGATATATTTAGTAATGAGAAATCTTCCATTTTTCTGTGTGTAACTGTTAGACCGCAATCAAAAGTACATACATCTGTAAATTTAACAATTTTCAAATATTGAAACCAATAATATAAAAAAATGTAGTATTTGGGGAACGATAACCTTAACCCTAGTAACCTAGGGACTGGTTCATGCGCGCCAGTCCTCATGAAAAAATATTAATAATCTTACTTTCAAACCGAATTGGAAGCCGTCTTTTCCTGACTTTTATTTTTCAACATAGTTACATATGATTATACAAAAAAGAAAGTGATAAAAGGCAAGATTCTCATATTATGAGCATATATTCAAATATACCGGGTGTCTCAATAAACCCGAAATACAACTTTAAGTCAGTATATTTCAAAAACTATTAAAGGTACATGTTTCTTTCTGGCATCTTTTCCATTGTGGAATCTTTCTCCATCAACAGTTAAACTTTCAACAAGTTTTATTCATTTTTGTGAATGCTATAAGGATTCTATTGATGGGTGATGAAAATGGCTTTTAAGCAAATAGTTTGAAAATCTAAGAAATATTTATTTCTCATCTTTATTTGTTAATTTTCTTCTACATTAGTAACTATTCTTTTGCGTACACCAATGGATGTGTAAATATCAGATGAAGGTAATTTTATGAAGACTAAATATCGAAAAGTCAATTTTTTGAGATTTTATAACAGTTTTAGTGAGGACTGGCGCGCCTGCACCAGTCCGTCCCTAGGTTAGTGAGCAAACTTTAAAGGGCTAGGTTACTAGGGTTAAATTCATTGAAAATTAAGGCCATGTCAGGTGGACGCTTCTTGTACACCCTAAAAAAAGACCAATAGACCAATTTGAAAAGAAGTGCTTTGATAATTAAAATTATTTTTATACAGTAGTGACCAAAATTGAAGGGTAGGCAAGAACAAGTAATCTAAATCTTCACTTTCATAAGAAGTACAAAACACACATTATTGAAATTTTGCACTTATTTTCATAAACATAGAGCTCATATGTATTAGTAATTTGAACAAATACTCTATCAATAGTTCGATATTTCACTTCAAACAGTAAATTTTGCTCCGGTTGAAAGTTAAGGGTAGCCATCATAAACCTTGGAATATTCCCGGATATTGACAATTTACTTAATACTTTGTGGATAGTTCTTTCTTATATCACTTCATTGCATATTCTACCACAAAATTCTACTAATATTACTTGAAATGAATCAGAAATCCATCTTCTATTCATCCTCCAGAAATGTCCATAATTCTTCCACATTTGCTGTGTTTATTCTATGTGTAAAGTCTTCAATTATTATCAGGTTTGTGTGAATGCCATCTTATTTGTGCAATTTCTTCATCTTCTAATAGGATCTTAACTTTTGTATCTGAGTAGCGGGGTACGTTGTCCTGCTTGAAACTCGTAGGTTGTGGGTCTGCTGCTTGTAGATAGGGAAGAGTATGTTGACGAAAGAGTTGTTTTATACTTCTACAATAACTCCTCCATGCAGACGAACAATAGAACCATGGTCTAGCAGAAAAAACGATCCCACAAACCATCACACTACTACCTCCATACTTGACGGTTTTCTTGACGCAGTTCAGAGTTAGTATTTCCCCTACTTTATGCGTAATTCGTACTTTCCTACTAGAACCGAAGATATTTAATTTTCTTTCATTCATTACTAAAATGTACTTCCGACCTCTGATCAATCGACTAAACGACATGCTTATGACATAACACAAGTAACATTTTCCGTTTCTCTTTAGAGATTAAAAGCTTCGATGCAGGGACAAATGATTGCAAATCAACTTGTTGAAGTCGAAGCGAAAAAGTAGACCTGGACACTGTATCACCAGACATGACATCTATCACACGAGAATTTTGACCAGAACTGTTGAAACTATCTTGCAAGCTACTTTGAAGTGCTGCATGATCTTCTATTTGTCGACGAAACGTCTTTTCGACGAAACATATTGTCGACGAATCGTCTGCACACCATGAAAAGAAACACCTCATCATCTTCTTATCGCAAGCTTATAGAGAGCTGCACTTAAGTGGAAACATTTAATTGGACTAGTATCTATCGTAGCCTATCACGAAAAATATTCCTCCTTTCAATCTTCTTGTTTTAAATTATAAAATGTTATTTTTTTTAAATAAAAAAAAAATATGATTAATTACTTTCGAATAGTCATTGAAACATTTATTGTCATGAAGTCCTCAGAAATTTCTGTATTTTATTGTGTTAAACAAGATTACAAAATCATATTTTATTTCAGTTATAGCGAATATAATGAATATTAATATTTAAACAGTTGACTAGTTTTAGATCCATTTTCGATGTAGTTGATAACAATATTGCTGCAGAACATACAGGAGTCTATTTATATTTTAATATATAATAGTTTTCTGTAAAAATTGAAATGCTTATAAACAAATAGTAAAGTGTCTTCTCACATCCATAAACTCAAAGTTTTTCTTTCCAAGAAGATAAACTTTGTTTTATTGTAAGTTAGCCCTAATATATCTCCCAGCAAATTCTGCAGGGTGAATCACTCGTTTTTTTTATTTCTTTGATTTACTGATCACGAAAAACTGAACCACATCCCAAATGCGTAAAAGTTTCCCCCAATCTATTCGGCTAAAAGTTACGTGGCAAATTAAAAGTTTCCTCAAAGTGGTAATTCGAAGTGGGCAAATGGTACATAATTTCACTCAAGGGTAGCTTTAAATTACACCAATAATGGCACCCGTAAGCACTGCATATCAAATAATTGCCATGTACTACCATCTTATAACTTAGAGAAATAGACGTGAAAAAAAAAGAAGAAATGAGAAGAAATTATCTTTTCAAACTGATGCTGATATTACTAGATTAGCATCAGTCGTCGGAGTCGTGACCGGGCAATTATTGCCACACAAACAATTGCCACCAAAATAATTATTATCAGACATCTTAACTTAAAAGATAGTGATAAAATATACATTGCAATTTTATAAGATTAATTATTCATTAATTCCATTTTAAGATAAGAATTTCATCATTCATCATTTACTGTTATTTCAATACTTAAAATCATTCAAATTGGTGTTATAATGAATTATATATTATATTGTAAAGTATTTATTTCCATCATACACTATATTTCTTTTATATAATCGATCGTTTCATTCATAAATTTGATATTTCTTCTTTAATCACCACTATCATTATTAAGGAAATATTTATAATCTAGGAAATTACAAGCAACACTATTTAAAATTATGTTCATATTAGAAAAAAGATAACTCCTTTTAAATTTATCATTGTGAATTTTCAAACTTTTCTTTCCGATGTAGTGACCGGTTATTTTATATGATACCAGTTATTATTATTATTTTGTTATTAACATACCAAAAATATGTTCAATTAACGTTATCAAAATATTATATTATTGATTCTTGACAGTCTGCAGAACATGGGACATTTTTAACATTTTCTGTGTGAACAATCCTTAAATAATTTCCTCATATATTTGCATGTATTTCACTGAGAAAAGAGGCCTAAATGGAGGATTTCTTGGGAACACTTTAATAGTTCCTACAGTCTGGGATTATTGATCAATTATTGATAAAAGCCATTATTACCTCACCCAGTAAGTTCTATATTATATTATTATTTGTTAATGGATAAACAATATAAGTATTTATTTAACTACTACTTAATTAAGAAAATTTTCAAGTGAAGGATCTTGATAACAATATTTAAGAATGTAAAAATATGCTTTCATATAATCATAGATCCTTAAAATATAATAAACGGAGGTGACTAAACACTTTTTAATCTTTTCAAAGCAGCGGTATTTTGAATGGCGCTAGGAAAACTCGCACCTGGAAATCTCACACCTGGAGAACTCGTACCCGGAAAACTCACACCTGGAAATCTCACACCCTAGGAAAACTCACACCCGGAAAACTCACACCCATTTATTTTAAAATTAGTTGATTTCCTACGATATCTTGATAATAATGACAATTATTTCTTCAATTAGTTGATACAGAAGGGACAATTAAAACTATGTTATCAGCATAATATAATGATATTTTGCAGTACATGAGATTAATATAAAGGTAGTGATAACTAAGTTTACATTAAAATAAACTCGTAAAATAATGCCTATGAAGATGAAAATAACAAAAATGCTATCTATTTAACAATTAAAGTGAGTTTAAAATTTGATATTGTATGCAACAGCACGTAAATAGCTGATCTATTCTTCATAACAGTTGTAGCTTATGACTAATTTTTTAAGCTTCGCATCAGTATTTTCGTATTTTTTCTTCTGTGGGAGTGAGTCTCCCCTGTCAAATTGTACCTTTTTAGCAGTGTCAAGGCAATCAAGTCTCCAAATGTTCGGATGGCAGTAATTCACTGATCTGTTAAATGCGTTGTGAAACGCCTCCACATTGTTGTTTGTACGTGGAAGAGAATTAACTACGCGGTTATGAACATTCCACAAATAAATTGGAAACATAGGTTTGGTCCTACGCCTATTGTGTCGCGTTCCCCTTTCGATACCTATGTAAGTTGTTTCAAAATAAACAAGAAACTCTTTACAAATTGAGTCATCGTCTGACAGCTCTTGAAAAACATTAATAACGTCATCAACTGGCACTAGCGCAAGAGCTGAAAAATATATAATTTTGATAGCAAATTCGTTGTTGTTGTGGTACTTATTCTTATAACCAAGGGAAATTAGTTTCCTACATAGAGACTGTGAAAAATGGAAAAAGCATCCAACCGGAGAGATATTAGTAAAAACAGCTTTTTAACGCATTTAAAGAAGCCAATTCAAAATCAATTGTTGCATTCTCTGGCTTTTCTACTATGTGTGTATCTACCATGTGTACTGTGTGTGTACCTACCATGTATAATGTATATGTGCATAAAGAAATGACCAAACATAGGCTCCTCATTTCAAAGAGGAAATAGAAACAAATATTTTATTTAAAATAAAAGGGTGTGAGTTTTCCGGGTGTGAGTTTTCCTAGGGTGTGAGTTTTCCTAGGGTGAGTTTTCCGGGTACGAGTTTTCCGGGTGCGAGTTTTCCGTGCACGAGTTTTCCGGGCACCATTTTGAATTCGTTACCTATTCCGTTCCTTTTATTCTATGATAATCCTAACCCTAATGAGTTGGACGAGTGTTTTCTAGATAAATCCTTTTTAAATTACTTTTATAATCATCTTCATGTCATTCCTTTGAATTTATCGGCCTTTTTAACTTTGTACCTACATAAATACCATATACATTTTTGTTTTAAAAAGCTAAAAATATTTACGTATCGGCGTAAATCAGCGTAGGGGACGTAAATTAATTATACTGTAGTGACGCCAACCTTATTCAGGCAAGGTGGTGTGTGTTTTTTCTTCTCGTCAGCATATTGCTCTCTTTCAACTCATGATCGTTCGCTCCAAGGTACTATCGGACGAAGAAATTAACATTTTGTTTGATAACACGATTGGAGACAAAAGTTCATCAGATTATAACAATTGATAATCATAGGTATCGATTATAGAATTAGATATCAATTGAAATAGTTGATGATCATAACAGGGTATAGAAAGAAATGCAGAATACAGTTCATTCATTTTCATATAGAGCACATTACATTCGTGAGAAATACACTCTCTCTTTCACCATATCACAGCTCTGCTCTCTTGGTTACCAATGTCTTATATAGCTATGTATTTATTTTCTCTAATATGTTCACTATTTTTACTTAAAAATTTATACACATTAGTTTAGTATATATTAATAATTTGTATAAAAAGCAGTACCGAAGGTTTATAAATAAGACATGTAATTTTAACCCTCTACCTGGCAATTTGCCTTAAACTCATAATTCATGCATGTAATTATACTGTGAAATATTTGGCCTTTTAGAAGACATTTTTATTCAAGGGTGTTTTTGTTTAAAATTCATGGTTTATCCATAAATTCAGTTTCAAAATGTATCGCGTTTGGGCTACCCTGGTGAAAGAATTAATCTCAGATGGGCTAAAATGGTCAATAAACTCCGGTTCTTGGACCGGTAGCGGCCGCGGGACAATTGGTACCGGGCCACAGAAGAATATTCAACAAATCAATTCAAGTAATGTAATATTTTTATATAAGTGTGACCTAACATAAATAGATAAAACCATGTGGTAAACAAGTTCAAATTTTCTAAGACAAATATACATTTAAAATGATTTTATAATGTACATTTAACAATCAGAGGTGTTTTGATCAAGAGGTTTAATGTCCTGTCTGTGCACCAGTGCGAAAAAGTACAACCCTTCTCTACCCCTCGTGATACGTTCAAATCATATTTAAACATGACTACTGTTTTCTCATTATTAGTTTTTCGTACTTGAGTACTATTATCTTTTTTCGGATCATCTGTAGAATCCGAACCTAAAGATTTCACTCTTGTACAATCTGAATCCTAATGATTTCTCTTCTTTACAATCCGTACCCCAATGATTTTTCTCCTGTTCAATCCTCACCCCAATGATTTATCTCCTGTACAATCCGCACAACAATGATTTCTCTCCTGTACAATCTGTATCCCAATAATTTTTCTTTTGTACAATCAGCAGCCCAATAATTTTTCTCCTGTACAATCCGCACTCCAATGATTTTACTTTTGTACAATCCGCACGCCAATGATTTCTCTCTTGTACAATATGCACCCCAATGATTTCACTACTGAACTATCAACACCCCAATGATTTCTCTCCTGTTCAATCCACAGTCGGCACCCCAATGATTCCTCTCCTGTACAATCCGTACCCCAATATGGACAGGGGTGCGGATTCTATAGATGATCCTTTTTTTTGACCCGATTATGTTTTTTTTTGTACATGATTCGTTTCATGTTTATTAAAGTAAAAAATGGTTGTGATGGGAATTATGAAGGACACACTTTAGTGTTTACATTGCATAAACAAAAATCAATAAAAAATTCTGTCAAAATAGAGGAGTCAGCTCTATTTCCTACATATGTAATTGTTTCTTCATTTATCGAATGGGTAACACTCTGTCGAATATCTTGGAGATGCCTAGTTATGGATGTGGAAAGAGGTTGAATCAGAACGAATCCGTCCTATTAATTTATGAAGCCGTGATGATAATTATGGTCTTTGTTGTTGAAATGAATGAAAAACTGTATCAATATGAATATTCTTGTAGACAGGTTAGTGAGGAGAGATTAGTAGTCATAAATGCTCAATATACTGATAATTTTAATTAAAAGTGGATGCCAATAAAGCCCTTCATTTTTTTCGATTTAGTAGTAAACGATGCACATACAGCTTTCAACCTGGAAAAAATAGGTTCAGTACATAAAGTCATCAAGTAGTTCCATGGTCATTTTTTTAATGAAAATATTTTATTGGCTCAAAAGGAGATTCTAGTGAATGTACATAGAACAATTAGGTAGTGGAAGATGAAAAATATTTACAAACTTCCAATGAATTCCACCCAATTTTCGGGAATGAAATGAAGATGCGGCAAATTAAAAAAAAAAATATGTGAAATATGAAATGTGTGTTCAAATAGTGATATCTGATCAAATTTTAGGTAAAGTATCAATTATATTGAAGATTTTATGTTAAATATCCACAACATTTTCATATGAAAAGAGTATATTCACTGTATTCTATCATACATGGGCATTATGTATTAAAAGGTCAAACGGGCAATGTATCCCTTACGCGATTTGTGTAGATATACTGATGGAACAGGCATGAAACCCTTTCGGGATACAACAAGTACAATTACAGTTGTTTTTATGTTTTGGGAATTATCACTTGAATTTCAGGTATTACATTTGCAGGTACCTATATATCTGTCTCCAATTTTTGGCAAACAGAATACGTTTTAGTAGTCGCATCAAACTCTATAGGAGCATAATACGTAGAGCATTCAACGTTTTTCGTAGAGCTTTAAGTTCATCAAGTGAGCCTATCTTCGTCCACTTCATAAGACGAATGAATCAGTAAGATAAGAGAAATGGATTAAATATTTCGAAATTCTCACCATTTCTCCATATTTTTTAAAAGGATTTGCTGTCTTCAGATCGTACTGTCCTCTTGTATTCTGGACAACCCTTGTTAAAATTTATACTTGTGCCTGCCTTATTGTACTTAATCCGCTAGACGTAAACCGGCGTAAAGATGTCAGCCTGATTTTCATGTTTTACTAAAATGATGTATAAGGACTGGAAAGTAATTTTAAATAATCTCTGCAAAAGAATTTCTTGGTCCATAGCTTTTGTATACTTCGAAATAAATACATTAAATAAACTATGATAACTCAATTTTAGATCATATGTTTCTACTTTCACTATATCATGTTTTGAATATACGAACATAGTACTGAAAACACATGGTAGCCTCGTAAGGATGTAATTATTGTACCTCATCAACAGGATTATCCATGCAAGCGAGAATGGGAAAACATTCGGTCGGTAGTCTATTATGGGAATGAGAATGTCAGTGTACAGAAGTCAACGGGAATTGGAATGAGTCAATAGGAATGAGTCGATGGAAATGAGACAATGGGAATGAGCCAATGGGAATGAGTAAATGGGAATGAGTCAATGGGAATGAGTCAATGAGAATGAGTCAATGAGAATGAGACAGTGGAATGAGTCAATGGGAATTAGTCAATGGAATTGAGTCAATGGAATTGAGTCAATGGAATTGAGTCAATGGAAATGAATCAATGGAAATGAGTCAATATATGTAGGAATTAGAAAATAGGAATGAATTCATGTGGATGATTCGAATGTGGAATCATTAAAAATGACACTGTGGGACTTATTCTCTTCTATTCCTAATGTAGGTGGGTATGTATAAATATTCAAAATGAAAATGAAATAATTTTAAATGGTAATAATTAGCCTGCAGGAATTTCTATAATTTGAGACATACATAATGTATAAAAGCAAGCTGCTTGTTTATATAGAAGGATTTTAAGGCAATATATGTAATAATTATAATACTCATACTTAAGTATCGTAAAAGAATAAATCTAATGAAGAAGAGGACTGATTCGATGGAATAAAATCAATACAGAGTTAGGAGAGCTAATTATATAAAGCCAATATAATTGAAATATCTACTCACCAGGCGACAGGGTTTGACATACCCAGCTTTGCAATTTCTACTCAACACGCAATATACTTCGAATTACCCAGCATTGCCATCTCTACTCACCAGGCGATAGGTTTTGAATTTCTCACCATTACAATATCTACTCACCAGGCGATAGGGTTTGAATTACACAGCATTGCAATCTCTACTCACCAGGCGATAGGTTTTGAATTACTCACCATTACAATATCTACTCACCAGGCGATAGGGTTTGAATTACACAGCTTTGCAATCTCTACTCACCAGATGATAGGCTTTGAATTACCCAGCAATATGCAATCTGCAATGGAGTGTATAGCAATGCACTGCAATCTTCAATGAAGTGCAACTCTGTTGCAAGGTATTCATTCACAAAACTGAAAAAAAAATTAATCGCTCTTGAATTGGAATCTTGAAAAGCATTTTTGTCGAATAGCTTATTTTTTCATTTCATTCCGGTCCTCTACAATACTGATTGAGTCTGCGAATTTAAAGTTCATATATGGACTAAATCCATATTCGGACTAAATCCGAATGTTATGAAAGCAATAATCGTTCGGTTGGGATTCAACGATGCAGTGAATGCTCGAAAAGGGAAATGAAACCGTCCTATTGTGACCATTTTAGAATCGGTGTCTAAGGGCTTATTATTATAAATCTCTATTACTATATCCTCTCCATTGTTACAGAATTAGTATTGGTGAGGTGAATCAGCTATGGATAGATCCGTAGTAGCCGATAATAAAGTTTGATGTAGCATTAACATGAAAATGATAAAGAACTGGTTATTATTTAAACTAATCATTTATACAAAATAAATAACATTATTGGACTAGCGCTTTTTCCTCAATTACTACCAAATTGACTTCTTGCCAGATGGTGGATAACTCATTTCGAAACATTTTGTTGAACGATGAAAAAATGTCCGGAACAATATAAACTCATACAGATGTAGACGGACAAGCCTATGAGCATATTACGAAATA
Organism: Caprella mutica; assembly: GCA_947561585.1. NCBI lineage: Eukaryota > Metazoa > Arthropoda > Malacostraca > Amphipoda > Caprellidae > Caprella > Caprella mutica. The sequence continues at coordinate 27,081 of CANNZV010000257.1, forward strand.
AGAAACGAATTCAAGCCCATATGTAAGTATGTAATTCTTTTCGGGCAAAGAAAAGTATACTGATCCCTTTAGCTCAATAAGTACGTACCTTCTAATGTCTGTCAGTGTTGAAACCTTTGTACTTCAAGTAAAAGTTAGGCATGCTCAACCATCAAAAGGAAGACAAATGCAGCACAGAGTTGCTCTCCTGCTTTGATCGTCCTACTGAGAAAAGAGTATCTTGTAAGGAAATCATCTATGCAAGAAGGGGATTTGCTAAGGAAGCTGAGATGTGCTCTCGTAAGAAAATGCATTTAATAACTATGTTTAACTGCAGTCTTTCCTTCTCCATAACATCCTTTATAACTTCAGACTCTAATATCGAAACTATGTATCTCATCTCATTATTTCATAAACGTTAAAAGTCTCAAAGAAAAACTTAAAAAATCACATGATTTCAACTTTGCAATAACTTCACAATAAACTCACTTTATAAAAATTGCAATGATAATAATAGTTACTGATCAGTAACCAAAATTTCATTCTCATATAACTATATACGTATAATCTAAATATAGAGGCAATTAATAATTCATAATAACATTAAGAGTTGAACTAATAGTGTTAATATATATGCTGTAAATTCAATACGATTGAATATTCATTATTATTAATATTGAAGCTCCATGAATGAAATATAGAATAGAAATGAAAAGACGATAAGGTCGAAGGTTAGTTAACAATATTGAAGATTATGAAAGCTTATTTCGCATTACTGTTTTTGCACATCACCTTTGAATAACTTGATCATTATTGTGTATTCATTTTAGTCACCGGAGATGTCACAATAATAACAACCCCCACTGCCTCGGTTTTCGATGTACAGCACCCATTAAATTTGATAGCTTTCAATTTTAGAATTTGTTCATCTTTAAAAAATAAACGTTGCAAAATAACAGATTGTGAAATATTTTTTAGTATATTCGAAAACCATATTGGTCATTCAGACAAATTATTCCACCGCCACCAATAAGACAAAAAAAAAACATGTGAATAACAAATATAATATTCAATGAAAGCACGATCGATCATTGAAGAAAAGTTTCCTCTCCCACCACACAGGAGATTGAAAGGGAAAAGTATAATTCATAATTATATAATTTTTTGTATAATTAATTGCATTACTTTCTACTTTCAACTCTCATTTATGGAGAAATGGACGGCCAAATTTTTTTCCAAATAGTTTCGCACAATTTGAAATTTGCACAATATCGAGATTGTGGATCTTTGAAAATGCGCTGCAATCTCGACATTGTGCATGGCACGTAAATGGTATGAAGCGGAACCGACATTGATGAAGTAGATAATCAATTTATTCATTTATTTGATCATTTTCATCAAAATATGATACTTAAAGCTATACATACTAACTTGGTAATACATATATTGCTACTTAAGCTAGAGATGCTAATTAGGCGACAGACCAAGAGGAAGCAAACCATCAAGACACCAAGCCACCAACAAAGAAACACACCACACTAGCCAAGTAAACTATATTTTCTGTCATAAACATGTTAAATTTTTATTCGGTTGATTAAAGATTTATAAAAAGTAGCACAAGTAAAATATAGTATTCTAATTTTACAAGATATCAAACATTCTACCAAACGTTTGAAATCAACCTCATTTGTTTTCCATCTGTTTTTGAAGTGAAAATATCGCCTTTTGAATTGAGTAAAGAATTAAGAACAGCTTTCCTTAAAATTATAAGGTATTGATAAGAATAAGCAATTTTATAAAACGCGCAACTGACCCTTGAGCAATCTCGATATTGTCACGTGTGGAAATTCGCACACACAACCCTTGCAGTCTTGGGATTGTCTCACATTTTTTCAAGATTCTAAAAAAAACGCGCAGTCCATTCTCGAGATTGTGCATAATCGGCAAATTGCGTGGAACACATACGCCATCAAAATATTCAATTGGTAAGTTATATAATTAATTCATCGTTGTATGTATATAAATCAAATGGTGGTCAAAACGAACCGCCACCCCCCTCCCATCGTACATATTGGAACTGAAAAAGCCAGATACTTATATGGTTAACGGTCAGAACAGCCCAGGATACACTCAGTATCTAAGACAATATGTCAAAAATAGGGAGGTTACAATATATCATGGAAAGAACATGAAGCGGTGTTGCATGTGAGCTTCATTTTACTCCCCTTTTATATTTTGACTTGTTATTCAGAGAGTACTACTCGGAGACCATGTTATGGTGGGGATAGAAAAGATTAAGTCAGGTCATTTTTTTAATCTTTTGTGGTATCACAGTGCACAGATTTCCCTCTTAGTCCCTAATATTTATTAAATGAATATTATTGCACGTACTAACAAAAGAAAAAAAAAGTAACTAAGCACTTTTATCAATTCCTTTGAAAAAATTTATATTCATATATTAACCTCATTACCGCTTCAGTTATTTCGTTGATATTTTAAAATGATGCGAAGTTTACAGAACAGCTTATGAATTTATTGAATAATTACGAAAGACGTCGAAACAAGAAGATTTAAATATTATTACACTGGAAAATAAGTACAGTAGAACTCCTCTGAATGTACAGTGAATGTTACAATTCTGAGTAAGGAAGTAGCCAGTATAGTGAACATATATTCTTTAGTCTCCCATGAAAAGCCACGAGTTCTAGAAAACTACTGGCCATTTGAACTATTCTCTATAACCTGTGTTTTGGGTACCGTATATACAATATTATGATGATTTATATACATTACCATTTCAGTGAGGCGGAACCTATTTGTCTTAATATCTACCCAAAGATATATATTACATATATAGTACGATCTTCAACTTATCTCATCACACGCTGCTCTAACGCCTTTAGAATATAAATCCTTTGAATTCATTCATTCAGTGTGATGAAATAAAAGCAATGAAGGTAAGGGCATATGACGCCTTTACACCTTCTAAGGAATAATAAAATAACACAAGAATTTAGGAATGGTAAAACGCGCCTTTGAGTGTTGTGAACTGTTCCGACTTTGAGAATTTTATGCCGAGTGATCACGGCCGAAAGAGTTGGAAAAATATTGTTTTCTAGTGCTTTTTAGGTATTTGGACGGATAAGTTCAGATTTTTCTATATCAATCGGAGTGAAACTTAGTAATTTTATTGACTGCTCTTCTTAAAAGCTCTTCTTAAAATGTCTTTTTCATCGCCGAAGTAAAAATTTACTGTGATTTGATTTTTCCATCAGCGATAAAAAAAAAACGCAATTGCAAACACATTTTAAGAAGAGATTCTTTTCCGCGGTAATAAAAATGAAAGTATTAAGCGGGCCTTAACCATGCAATGAACACAAGCGAAGAACGAATATTCATAGTGAAAACTTCAATGAGATCAAAATGTAACTGAGATTGTTCTATTTCCAAATAGTTTTCAAGGAAGAAGTTTAAGCACTCTGTATTATAATGTCTACCATTGTATTTTTTTCCTTTTATTCACTGCCTTATAGTAAGTAAAATCACAGAGTTAGCTCAAAGAAAAACCTTTGCGCAATGACAAAAATAATCACCCTCACTCTTTGCTTACCTGTTTTTAAACTATGTTCATCTGTTCAACATTGTTTTTACCAGTTAATAGTACAATAATTTAAGAAGTGGAGAAAAAGAGACCAATATACCGCTTTTTCGTCCATTGGTTAATGATTTACAAGAATTTGAAAAAACCGGAAACATTTTTGTGGCCCCTACTGTATGTATAGAAATCTATTCTAAATCATTTTTGTTTCATTTACATTTTTTCAACATTGTTGATATTTTTGATGATATTTCTTTTTACAGAAAAAATATATCAATTTTTTTAAGTTTGATTCATTATTGTGGTGAGTTTTCCATCTATTATTTTTTTTATGGCTTAAAACAAAGTTAATGGAAGTCAAAAGTAGTGTGAGTTCTCTATTATTCGAGTTTTATTGAAAGTTTTTAAAATTTTGGGTAAAAGAAATATTTATATTTCTTTTCCCAATAACCTATAAGAATAATAATTATTGCGAATTCAAAAAAGTTGGTTAACAAAAATCAGTAGTTTTGACGCAGAATTAACTGTACGCCAGCATTTCTTGGTAAAATTGTTCTAATTTTTGTACGTTATTTGACATACTCTTTTCACATTCTTATAGAGAAAAAAAGAGTAGACTCATTTTATACGATAGAAGGAAGATTATTTTTAATGTTTTATTTAACCGAAATGCTCTCTTCAATATGTGTACATTCAAAGTTCAACGACAAAAATCAAATATATTTTATAGGATGGCCTGTAAAATGATTCTATAATAATTCAGTTCAATTCCATACTATTTGATTCCCTCTCATACTTTCTGTTTGTACACGTACCCATCTCAATTGAAAATAGGAGCAAGCTAGAGGCATCCGTTAAGCTGATCAGAGTTGTAATCACGGCAGTCAGGGAACAGCGTGGGTGTCAAACTGACCGCTTTGGGGATTAATTCTACTCCGGTGTAACTGCGCAGAACTACCCTGGGCACCTTCTCCTATTTGTATAGCACGCTGCCTTACTGCGGATGCACGGCCCTTAGCAAAAACTGTCTATAATAGTAATATAATATTACAGCCATGGCTACGGGACGCGTATCCGAAGTTAGGGAGCGCATTAGGCAACTAGGAGCAGGTGCCCAGATTACTTTTGTGCAGTTACGCTGGAGTAGAATTAGCCCTCAAAGCGATCGGTTTGTCTCCCACACTACGCTTCGCTGCTCCCTGACTGCCGTGATGACTACTCCGATAGGTGTAACCGCTGCCTCTAACCTGCTCCTATTTCAATTGGGTAGTATATATTATTTTATTAAATCTTTATTAATGAAACAAGTTGACAGGACATAATGATAAATTAAAAAAATAATAATGACTAAATGCATAACAAAAGAAAAAAATTATGCAACAAATAAAATAGTGCAGTTCTAAAAATTATATAATTTTATATTTATATAATAATAATATTATTTTAGGCTAACGATTAAGTTTGGTGCTTGGCGATATAAGTATACAATAAGTTACTTTGCATGACTAGAAAATGGAAAAATTCCGATTTTCCAAATTGTCCACTTTCCAAATGGGCAATTGGACATCTTTGTTACAAAACTCTTGTTCTCAGTTCGTTCTGAATATTCAACCACCCATTTATTTAAACCAAAATGAAAGTGCATGCTATTCAACTGAAATGATGGTTTTGATATTAATTATTCACTGCATTCTTCTATCATTTACCACTAATTCACATATCATATAATTGAATGCATTATCACATTATCATATACAAGATGAAGTGAATTTGTGTTAATTTGAGACCTATTTTTCATTATCAGCTTATTAATAATACACATTTTTATAAGAATCATTTTGAATATAATACAAAAATTGTAATTCGCACGTCCTTATCGAAAATACAAAAATGAATTAAGATTCTGACATAGTAAAAGAAATAAACGAGATGTTTCAGAAATAAAATGTCAAGGCTTTATGATGGCTAAAGTAAAGCTTTGAAAATAGAAAGACACTAAGTAATGCAATATAGAATAATATGTTTGATTCAGAGCAAGAAAGATAAGCCTGGGAAACGATGTACGAGCCACGCATAGCCTTCCACTGCTCTCACAGATAGAAATAAAAATGACTTTTGTTGGCTTTTATTATTTGGTATGACAGTTTATGGTTAGGTACCGATACAATATCACAAGGAATTATGACATCAATACCTCCTATTATTACTATTAGCCATTATAGTGGACATTATTACTTTAGTTTGCTGACGATATCGCAATATATATTGCTTCTCTATATCTCAACTTGAATCTTTTCAGTTTCAGATATTATTGAATGTTTGCAAAAGTGTAGTTCACATGATTTGTAAAGTATGCTATCATTAAATTTGAAATTTTTATGATGTTTTCAAAAGTTTGAAGCTTCAGTATATTGCAGAAATTCTTATTACATTTAGTCAAATAATATTTCTGCGAATCGCTATTTTGAAGACAATGCTGCAATTTTTATTAAATAAATCTCTAACTCGTTGACTGGTTACAGGTTACAGGTTGTTGGTCCCCCAGTATCGCTTTAATATCAGCACTAAGTTTATAATTCATGGAATCATATTCCATCTATTATGCGGACATGATTTTTTTTTATTCAAAATACTTTTACTTTTTCCTATTGATGTGCATTAGAATATACCAAAAATATAGTAATGTATATTTAGATATGTGCTTCACTATTTATATTGCATAAATAGGTATAAATAACTATATCACATGCATCATTACTGTAAAAAGTTTTGGTTTTCCATTTTAGTAATCGATAAACCTTTAAATTTATGTATATCACTAGAATATTTCAACATATATAATTAGTTCAAATGATCTTATAAATCAAATCTCTCCATGCATTGTACCAAATACTAATTATCGTGCATTTTGTATTATATATTGTTATATAATATATATATATATATATAACTTGAACTTTCCGAATGTAGCTCATTTATGATAAGTTCCAAGTTATCGGACGGATCCACATTTTCGATCATATAATAAAAAATATATATATAAAGTTAAGATTTTTTAATTATATTGTATTTTTCTTATATGATCGAAAATCTTAAACCGGCTGATACTAGGTTAAGTTCTGATAACTCAGAACTTAACCTAGTAATATTTATTATATATCAGAAGTGGAAGTCATGTATTGTCAGTATTCCAAGTCATTCTTTCAACTTCTACGGACCCATAACTAATGTTTTTGGTTGTTAAGATACAATGAATTATTTTGGTTTACATGCAGTTAACTGTCATGCGGACAACTGCAAAAGCGCGCAACTGTCATGCGACAAACTGCCATGCTTTTTATTATAAGTTAATTTTTGGTGATGGTGTAATGCACTTGTAAACTGAACCTTTCATGGAATTAATTTGATGAGAGCCTAAAAATTAAGTATAATAATATTAAGTGTAAAGTCCAAAATTGTAAAGTAAAATCTTACAAAATTGTAAGAAGTATGAAAATTAATATTGACGGTAGATTCAGGATTTAAAGTTGAAGTATACCTAAATTATCTCTTTGTTGAATCCTAATATTTTGCATCCAACCCATTGACACTAAGGTAAAAATATATAGATGCAAAACTTTTCAAATATTTCATAATACAAAGAATAATACAAACATAAGCTTCACTGGTTAAAATTTCCATTGAATTTCATTTGCATTTTATTATTTAATAATTTTTCATTGGGTTAATTATTTTCTTTCAATTGTAAAAACTAACCTTGCTGCTAGATACAGGATTAGAAGCTGAAGTAGTGATTATCATTTTTCTATGTTGAAAAATTTCTAACAAACAACTCTTCACTCAGTAACTTTGAAATTTGAATTTGGTTTTCTATCTTTTTTTTTGTTTGTTTCTATAGCTCCCACTGATCAAAAATCCATGCATTACATGTCTTTGAATATATGAAAAGTGTCAAAATATGTGAATAATTATTATTGAAATAAGTTTTTATTAAATTTGTTATTATATGAATATCAAATCAAAATTTTAATTAACTAATAAATAAATTACTAATTTTCAGTCTGAAGAAAAAGAATGTACACAATTTATTTTGAATTGGAACTAGGTAGGTATCATCAATTCACTATTATTTGTTTATAATAATATAAAATTAGATAAACTTATTGCCCAACATGCATTGTTTGTTTATAAAATTAAAATTGTAAATCAAAACGAAGACTGTACAATCTTCTTCAGCGTCAGATTAGTGATTCGCTCAATTGTTGCACTAAAAGTATTGAAAACTTTAAAAACATATAGAAAAATAAATACCGAAAAGAATTTTATGCAATTTACAGACTAATGATCCTACACCTTACAATATTATGTAATGAACTCATTTTTTTCCTGGAGCCTGGAGAGGACCTATAAATAATAAGATGCAAAACCACACTCACTGAAAATTTTAACCTGTAAAGTTTGTGTTTGTACTATTTATTCTTTGTATTCTGAAATGTTTGATAAGAAATTATTGTATCTATGGACTTTAACAAAGAAAGAAATTTAATATCACTTTGATATTGATTTTTTCCTTTTTCATTCAAAATTTCAGACTATACAATTAACATTTGTATACTAAAATTTTAGATATAAATAATAATATACTTCACATCAAATTAATTCCAAAAAAGGTTTAGTTTACAAGCACATTACAATTCACCCAAAATGAAATTGCAATATATAGAATGGCAGTTGTCCGCTGTGGCAGTTGTCCGCTGTGCAGTTGTCTGCTTGTCAGTTTCCTAAAGCCAATAATATCATTTTACGAATTATTATTCTATCACTCCATGGATGATATTCATGCAAATAATTTGCTTAAGACGGGTGGTGAATTTAGTTGAGGATGGTTTCTTCATAATTCCTGGAACCTGTGACCCATAAACATGAAATTAAGTGGCTATCAAAGACATAAAATAGTAATTAAATCCGTGTGTGTCTGTTTTATGAGAATAATAAATTAACCGCAGCACAAATGTTTTCTATTTCTGTATTTATAACAGGAAGAAGATGTGCCATCGACTGCTTGGAGAGAAATAAGAGACACAATTAATTTCTGATAATTGAGATAAACGGGTACTCCTATATATAGTGAGAAGATCGAAGACCTCACACAAACCAACAATTAATAGTAACTAATTGGATATATTGTAGAAACGTGCGAATATTTTGTTAATGTAAACCGAACGTAATACGGACTGGAGCTACGTTTAACTGACTATCTCAAGTGAAAATAGCATCAGGTTCGAGGGAGCTGTTAAGACGATCAGGGTAGTCACCACGGCAGCCAGGCAGCGGCGAGAGTATAGCGTGGGAGCCAGACCGCTTTGGGGGCTAATTCTACTCCATTGTAGCTGCAAAGAACTACTCAAGGCACCTACTCCTATTTGCCTAGCGGGATGCCTAACTGCGGGATGCGCGGCCCCTAGCCAACTTCTGTAATATTATTTTACTATTATAGCAGTTTTGACTACAAAATAGAGAGATTTGTGTGAGTTTTTGGCTGTGAAATCCAATTAGATTCGGATTTCTGTTTCTTTTTCAAGACTAGTTAATTATGATTTATGGATCATTGCAATAACCTTAAATTTATATTAAAATCTCTCCCTATATAGTTATTATCACTTTATTTTTTAAATGACTGAAATAGAATAAGATTAAAATTGATTTTTCATGTCTTCTCTGAAATATAATTTATTTTATTTACCAAATTTTGAAGTTTGTGAGAAGTAATTTATTGGCATTTCAAATTGGTATCTCAAAATACGAAAATCCGACTATGGATCTCAATTCAAAAACTTAAAGTACATATTTGGAATTTGCAAACAATTGGTTGCGAGATGATCCAAGATTAAACAATTATCCACTACCAATCAATGGACATAATTATTTCCAGACAAAAGTCAGTTGGAGCTTTAGACCTAATTTCTCTTTTTTCTTCAGAAATATGATATGGTATTTGTTTTTCTTAATCGGATTAAAATGAAGATACAAAGCCATTGCCTGGAACAGAACTTCATGACCGGGAAAATTTGAATTACTTCTTTGTAATTCAATTCACTCTCTTCATTATGATGTATTCGAATTTTATTCATCAATGATGATACCCATAGTTTTTGTTTTAAAATGTATATTCTCAAAACAGATAAGAAGCTTCTGTACAATACGATAAATCGACAAAATTTTGAATGAAATTATATCTGTTAATATTTGTATAGTATTTAAGAAAATCACCTACTACGAACTATAAATTCCAGAATCCACATATTTTCTAGAATATAATGTACTAAAGAATCTCGATAATTTTTATTCATCATATACATATATTTATATTTTCAATAAATACTCTTGATTATCTCATTTATTTACATTATTATTATACCGCACCAAGTTTGATTAACATCTAATTCTACACAAGGGAATTAATTAAACGTTCGACATGCATAGTTTAGTTATGCTCACTATGATTCAAATAATTTGGAAATAGGTATATTGCAATAATTATAATCATATAAGCTATATCAGGGTGGTCCAAAAAAAATTGCACTATTCTATTTTTCATCACAATGTTGTGATTGACATATTTCCGTATTTTTCCGGTGATACGTAGACAACAGGCCTGGGAGATTCTTGTGACATCAATTTGGATTCAGCTGGAATCATTTCAACTATGCAGCAGCGGATGAAAATCATCGAATAGTTTTTGCCAAAAAATCATTTCTTATGATGAGTAGAGATTTAGGCGGGAACAATGTACATGATAGAAGGATAATTCAATGGTTGACTGGAAAAATTAAAGAGATAGAGGTGTGGCAGATATTATTTTCGAAAATATTTTCAAATACCATTTAGTTTGAAATTATTATTATCATTATTACTTTAGGTGTATAAAAGTTGTACCTATTCTCATCTTGAATGAATGGCATTATGGATAATTGCCCTAGCTACACAGTCAGTATGCTTATCAATGAATATAGCGAGATAGAAGGAACAGGACAGAACAGGAGGAAGTTGAAGAAAGATATAATGTTCCACTGCAGAGTTTTCATTCCCTAAAATTCTTGAATCATCACTCCAGATACAAGAAGCAAATTTAAACAAAATTAATAATGTCGTACTATTTTTATTAGTAGTTTCTTTTGACCATTATTATGAGTTTAAAACATATTTTCTTAAAACATACCACGGAAATGAATATATTTATTAAATTGGTTGAGAACTCTGTAGAGTTATGTTAATATTTATTCTATTAAATTGGTTATGTAATTAAATTTATCATGATATATCAGCCCTACTATGTATAAACTATTTAGAGTATTGCAAATGCGCACAAACATTGAATATTTTGAGAACTATTAGCATAGGATCAGTTCCAAGTTATCATATAATATAAGGAAAAAGTGCATAAATGATATTTAACATATGTTTTAATTAATACTCGTGATACTTGAAGGTATCATTAATAATCAAAATAATTTTTTTAGTCTCTTTTCCAGATATTTATGATAGTCAGCATTAAAATTTTTTGTAATATTTACTTAATATTGAAAGCTTTCCTGTCGATTACATTGATTATGATATTAATACACATGTACTAATTATTGATAAATTTTACTTTTTCGTCAACGGAAATATCCTATCTTATATGATAGATAACAAATTATTAATAATTGTGATTGATTACTTTTCTAAGAACAAACTTTTTAAATATACTTATTGAGGTACTTTATGTAAAAATTTAGTGATAACTTTTAAATTTTGGCCATTATTTAATTTTCCTGTCGCACTACATAAGAATCAAATTATTAATACGAAAGAATCAAATTAATATTATAATAAAACAACTTTCTAAATTTTATTTTCACACAGCCTTTCGTACTTCTATGATCACATTGATTTCATCGAAGTTCAAATTAGGATATCAGGTTGCCTGAGCTCATTCATTATTTTTCGCTGTAAAATTAGCAAGTTTTGTCTTTTGTGCTAGAATTTCACTCTCAGTATAACGATGTTAACCAAAGTCTGTTAATGGACTACTCTGTTTGACTCTGTCGGTACATTCTGATAAATATGATTTTTATATATTTTTTGTTCTTTTTTAATTGGGAAAAGGCTAAAAAACATGGATTGAACAATGAACATGTGAGTAAAATATCGAAAAAAAAGGTTAATATATTGATCAATTTTAGATTATCTTACATCATTATTATAATTAGGTTTATTTGAATTAAAGTGAATATTGGTTGAATCCACTAAGATTTTATGACTTTTTCCAGTATATGTATTTGTAAATGGTAATACTCTATTTTTTTCTCATATGCCAACCAGAATATTATGCCAAGCATGAATGTGAATATATATAATTCTATAATTCACTGAGAATATGTGCCTGTGACTACCCCAACAGTACTGGCGCAAGACATTAACGCACATATGTACACACAGCTGCCAGATGTCGCTACACACTAAGCAATCAATTAGAACAGAAAATAAATGAATTAGTATTTCAATGTTTTTCATTTAACAAAGTTTACAGAATTAATTATATTAACCAATTCATAGTCATTATTTGCAATTAATTGTCCTCGGAATATGAGTGACTTGGCAAACAGGTCTCGTACACACTATCACTAGATATGGTACCCCCAATTCCACACCACTGCAAGTGAAACGTACACAGTTCATACAGAATACATTCAATGTAATAACTTTGTTCCTATCAATCGTGGGTACATGCTAATTCGCACAGTACATTTATATTTCAAAAACTACAAACTGACAAAAAATCATACAGTTCAAGCCACTAGTTTCCTAAATATCAAATGCGTAGCGAATCCTACGCATTCAGTCAATTATAGACCTATATTTTGTTGGTCTGATTAGGGTTAAAGGCAATAAAAAATGGTGAAACATTTTATTATGCCTCCACATGTTTTGTGAGCTTCATTTTAATCATACTCTACTAACATCAACTAATATGGAAATAAAAATATACAGGGAGTTCTTAATGTTTGTTTTCTTGTAGTCAAAGAAGAGTGTCTTCATTATTATTTTTTGACAGTTTACCAATTTAATATTTAAAATGATGATTTGTGAACTGAACATCATGTGGGGACTAGTTTCTCTGATATTACAATAACAATAAATTCATGTAAATTTTCATGCTATGCAATAATCAACATATATCACGTTCAAGTTACTCACAGTGTATTCATGCTGCTGACAATGAACGCAATCATCAAACTCTGATAAAGTATCTCAATTCATCATATCAGAATTTAAATATTTTTGCATTTGAAATATATTCCTTGTCAGAATAAAATAATTACTATGTTATTCTCACCCTCCACCTCACATATCTACCTTCACCCCCATCTCACACCCCCTCATCTCTCAACTCACGCACTAAATATTGCCCGATGTAAATACCAACTACTACTAATTTACTTCATTGGACAATTTCAAATTTAAAGATGTTTTATATGCAATAAACTAGTTTTTGTTACTCTTTTGAACACTTTAACTGGTATACATTCGTTTTAGTTTCAACTTAGACTCGACTGTAGTTGACTAGATATAGAAGCCAATTCTCAAAGTATAACATTGAACAACTTAAAATAATCAACAAGAAATGAAAATCTTATTCGACTTTCGCTCACTATTTGTAGTATAGTATGATACATAAATATCTTCTTAATATATATTTAGTCTTTTCTTTTAACGAAGAACAGTTTTTCCAATCATTTGTCTACTTCTACTATTACGCATATATACATTACAATTTTAAATGTAGATATTCACACTATAAGCATTACGCAGAAACAGAAATTTAAGGCGCGAAATGCAGATTAGGATTCAATAATGTCAAATCATAATATAAGGTCATTGATGAGATTTGTTCAAGCGCAACTTGAGAATTTATGATTTATTAACCATATACTCTGATACCTATCAACTTTGAACACATTGGTCCTGTATAAGGTAATATATGGCAACGTAGAAATGAAGCTTGTTAGCCTCTATAGGACGGGTCTAGGCTGATTTTCCGAAAACGAATTGGCCGCAACCAAATTTGCCGAAACGGATTTTCCGAATACGTATTTTCCGAATCTCAAATTGGCCGAAAACGGATTTTCTGAAAGACGAATTTGTCGAAAATTAAATTTAATGTATTTAAAAATAACATTCTGTTGGACTTTGTAGTTCTCATCATGATATCTTATGCATGTAAAAACACATTTCTTATATGAGTTTGACACTAGTATTGCTATATGAATTTGTATTCCGCTAATTCGGTATCATTTTGCTAAATTCATATATCTAACTGTATATATATTAAATATTATTATGTACATATATGGCAATACTAAAAGAGGGTTGATAGAAGAAATCAATCTTTTTACCTGAAACAAATTTATTCATGCAAGTGACACTATCGTTGAAGCTAGAGGTATATTGAGAAGATATAAGCATATCTAATTTTATATTATTTATTACTAACAATTTCATATTTCAAACGCAATAAATGGAATAAATATTGATAATGTCAATGCAGTAAACATGGAATAATCACAAAAATAAATAAACACGCTAGAAAACACACAATCTAAAAACAACCAAACGCTCAAGTGAAAGAAATGCAACATGCTCCCATAGCTGACTTACTGATTCTGACTAAATAAAGCTTGAACGTCTTTAAAATAAGAAAAGACAAAGAATAATTTGTTGGTACAAAGATTAACGAAGAGATTTAAAGGATCATTTAGTGTAACTAAGGATTATAATTTCGTTGTTTCCTTTCTTCTCTGTAACTATTGTGTAATTTTACATTCTGTTTTAAATTAGTCTTTCGGTGGATTTGTCTTGCGGCAAATTTGGCTTTCGGCAAATCTTCACTTCGGTGAATCCGTTTTCGACAAATTTGGGTTTCGGCAAATTTCGTATTCGTAGAATCCGGTTCGGCGAATTGGGGTTCGGCGAATTAGTTTTCGGACAATTTGGTTTCGTAAAATTCGTTTTTGGAAAAACCGCCGGATACCCTAAAGGACACTTCAGTCCATGTTTTAATTGAGTACACACACTTGCGCGAGCTATGATTGGGTCGCCCCCCCCCCCCCTTTCAATCACAGCCTTGCTTTGTCAGTTGACAATGTCTTGAATACCATGAATTTATTTCCCCTTATATGTTCAATATTATAACTTTAAATTTGGTACACATTAATTAAGTATATATAATTAAGTATACAACTTTTAAAAATACAGTACCACAGCTTTATAAATAATACATGTGTTTCTTGAACAAATGATCAAACCTTCTGATACATTCTGATAGTCAAACTCATTAGGATTAAGATGCAGAAATAATAATAGATATATAACCAATGCACGAAAATAACTGAACTTGATAGTAAAGTTTAATAATTTATAATATATAATTAAAATGAAATAATTAATGAAGTTGAAGGCAAACATAAGCAGATCCATCTTATATCTTGTACGTACATTGTTATTTGATTGTATGTTGAACCAGTTTCTAGACTTGATGTTCTTAGCTTTCTTCTTAGAAATTCTCAATAGAACTCCACTCTGTTCGAAGCTAAAGTTTTCCCGAATCTGAAAGCCATTTCTTCCGCTACCTGAGACGATGAAGCGAAAGTGGCATTTCCAAATGAAATGTGCCTATACGAGAATTTTAAAAAGTTCAAATCCTCACATGTTTAGACCATTTGAAATGGCTAGTCTACTACAAGTTATGAGTTATGATATTTTAATACCTTGGGATTATATTTCTAAATGCATAATATTGAAAATACGTTAGCTTAATACTATTAAAATGCTTTCATTGCAAAGAAAAGAAATACTTATAAAAATTATTTATATTTAGATAGTCATTAGCAAACATGATTTTCAACAAGATTTATATTGCATCCAACTAAGAAAGCTACATAATATATGTGGTTTAATTGTAAAGGAAAGAGAATATTTTGATATAAAATTTTCAAATACATATAATACCTTCCAAATGTTAACCATTATTGTTAATGCACATACGCTTCTTTTATCACAAATTATATTAGCTATTTATATTAACATATTCAGAGTAGTATTGGGGATTCTTTAAATAATGATAGCTTTCAAATGTTTTAAATTACGAAGTCTATAAATCTAACCTCTCTTCTTAAGGTAAAACTATAAGAAAAGAGAGAGAGAGAGAGAGATGTTCCTAGACAAAATAATCACTCAGGCGCAAAAAATAGAACCTATACCAAATGGGTACGAAGCAAAAGTAAGGTGTTAAACATATTATTGACAGGATATTATATCATTAATTTTAGTAGACACAGATTAGAGTTGTTACTGTATTGTAAATTGGGAGATTGTTTTTTAAAATATTTAAAAAATTGTTTAAGAAAATGTCCTATTTGGAATTGAGAAGATTCTAGGTAACTATTATATCTATATTATGTAAAGAATATTCAGCAAACCATTAATATTAAAAATCTTCCTACCCAAACAATGCTATAATGTTCACCAGATACATTCACCTTTGATAAAACACTTCAAATTATTTCTTGACAGTACAAAGGCTATAATTTCTCGTGATATTGAGAAGATATCTGTTCGTAACATTAAATCTCAAAGCAACCAGAAAATGCATTTACCCTTTAGAGAAATCTATTTTATTGACATTATTGATAGCGAGGGGACTAAGGCGTTTGATATTCTTTGTCGGTAAAACGAAAAACTGTTTGAAATTGAACTATTAACAGACACATAATTGAAGAGATTCTAATAACTGAAAGGTTTTATGTGTCTAAGGAAAATATTATTGCATTACTTAGGGTAAGTTCAGAGTTATTTAGATTTCAATTGGTATCCATTATGACCTTAAGACTAACTAATTGCACATGAGTTTGAATCAATGATGATTAATGTTTGAAATGATGATTAATTTTGAAGAATTAATTAAAAATTATATTTTTATCGTAGTTCTAGAACAATTCACCTCAAAGACAACTCGCTGCTACCCAATTAAATACAAGAGCAGGATCGAGACAGCGTTTAATCCGATCGGAGTAGTCACCACGGCAGTCAGGGAGCAGCGAGAGCACCACGGCAGTAAGGGACCTGCTCCTCTTTGCATAGCGCGCTGCATAACTTCAGATGCGCGGCCAGTCGCCACAAATGTAATGTTATATTACTATTATGAAATTTTAGCTAACCCCTTATAGCCACCAGGTGGACACTCATATCTCTTTTCATATAGTAGTCCCATGGGACCAACTGCCCATATGAGTCCTTTTCAATTTTTCTTTATAAATTAAAAAAAAATTCTCATCAAATGATTTTTATACATATCCTCACTGATGTTTAAACTCAAAAAAAAGTTATCAAATATTATATTCAAAGTCAGAAAAACAAAAAAAAAGTGGCTCGCTAGAGGGCTAAGGGCCGCGCATTGGCAGTAAGGCAGCGCGCTATGCAAAGAGGAGCAGGTCCCTGACAGCCGTGGTGCTCTCGCTACTCTTGAAATAGAAGCAGGTGCCCAGAGTAGTTCTACACAGTTATGGCTGAGTAGAATTATTAGCCCACAGAGCGGTCAGCTTGGCTCCCACGTTACGCTCTCGATGCTCCCTGACTGCCTTGGTGACTACTCCGATCGGCTTATCCGCTGCCTCTAACCTGCTCCCGTTTTCAATTGGAAAGGATAACTCTCCGTTAGGGTAACTTCGTCGTATAATTTATTTATATTTTGAATGATTATAAATATAAATTGGAATTATTTCTATACGCTCAAGACTTACTGACAAAGAACAGTAGAATATAAATTTCATTATCTCAATTTATTTGTTATTACGCTGCCATATTTTCTATGTTGGAAAATTTCGGGCGCAAAAATATTAGATATATTAATGTGAATTTAGTAGAGGATTTAACGTCCGTTTCGAAGCCAAAGACCATGATTGCTGACAGCAAAAGTATATCAAATACAATGACTAGGAAAAAGCAGTCAGATTGGGAAGTGTCTTCATGACAAAGTCACCAACCACCAGTTGGTGACAATGCTTATGGATAAAGGAAAGCTACTCCTTGATCGCAGTCACTTATCAAGGAATGTGATGATACAAGTATCAGTGGCTGCATTCACGGATGAAAAAGTAAAATGAAGAGGTAAAAGTTAATGTAATACCTATAAAAGACTATACATAGTATACAACAGAAAATGGTGAGACCTCGAAGTTGAAGAACATTTTATCTATACTGATCAGGCTTGTTAAAAACCAAAGGTTTTTTTGTTTGAAAAAAAAAACCATTGTTTTTTTTATTGGTTTATTTGGTTTTTATAGGAAATAGTCTAATGAAAGTGCATATAGATGCTGATTGGTTCATAACTGATCTTTATACATGGTTAACAATACGAAAAATCATCCATATTTTAATAAATTATGAAAAAAAATTATTTGACATAAATTATGAAGCAAATAATTACCTAATGCAGATGCTATGTAACAAACATTTTACTACCAATTCATGAATAATTATTAGCTGTTAGTCTACTTTAATAAACTCATAAAAACTTCAAACTCAAGTTTTAATTAACATAGCTAGTTTCAATATATTATTACTGAAAGTATTGAAATAATATATTATTACTGAAAGTATTGAAATAATATATTATTACTTAAAATATGAAATAATATAAATTGAGTAACGATTGTTGTTTCGACATTTTTTTTATTTTGGGTAGTATTTGGTTACACTGTGCGTGGTGCATTTCCTTCAGAGGCTCAAGATTCCTTGTTTATTTCGAATGTACGTGGCTTGGACGGTCAGAAAGAAGAGGACAGCGTAGGTTTCCCAAATATTCTTTAGAAATGTGAAATGTATATATTCTTGTTGAAGAAAATAGACCAACAACCATCAATAATGTCGAAGAGTGGCATAGGGCTTTTAATGAACAAATGACTTCGGTACATCAAAATATATGGAAGTTTTTGGACTGCATCAAGTAAGAGCTAACTGCTCGTTTACACAGACTAGTGTTGGCTTACGATGAAAATTTCGATGTCCTAGAATATGAAGCATTGCACAATGCAAATTATTTAATTTATTATTTTTTTAATTATTACAATGCATTGTTTCCTATTAGAATTTATTTTTTGTTATTTGTAGTAATTTAAGTAGTTTTTCTTAGACGTAATGTAAAAATTATTTTAATATTTTTCTATACATTATAACATCTGCATCAATTTGTCAAACCTTTTATTAACGTAAAAGAAATATCAATAAACAGAACTCAAATTGAAATTTACATATATGCTGTGAATTGAGTTGCGATGAATTGAGTTGCGGTGACCGGTGAATTGAGTGCGGTGAACTTTCCGGCGGTGAATTGAGGGCGGTGAACTTTCCTGTAATCCATTATTATATACTACACAATACACATATATTTTTCCCTTTTCTTATATTGTTGAAAATGTGAAGGCGTTTCATAATTCATAATTCACACTACAGAATATAATTCAAACCAATTCATCAATTGAAATAATGGTTGAAAATCGAAATAATGGTCGAATAAATAAGTGCTTTGCGTGCTCTTTTGCCAATGCATTTCAGCAAGTTTGGCTGTTTGACTGAGTGTTCTGCAATGTTTGACAACATGTTTGCTTCTGTTTTACGAACATTAATTGATTGAATGAACTGCAAATAGTGATAATAGTGTTAGAACAATAGTGTTAACTATTATCATTTGTTGTGGACGATAAAATGAAGTTGTTTGTTAAAATTATATTCGATATAATATATATTTCTGAATTTAGATTACTTGAATAGAAAATATTTTTAGAATGAAATTTCAGAAATAATAGCACTTTAGCAGACCTTTACAAATAACCTCAACGAGTTTGTCTAGATTTTTAGTATATCATTATTTAATTTTTTTCAAGACATATTTATTCATGTGATTTTTTCTTTAATTTGTTTTGAAATAATATTTTTTTTCTTTGGAAAGTCATATTTTCATTATATTTTTCAAGGATTAAGTGAAGGACAGTTATGTCTGCTATTTCCTGCGATGTATTAATACAATACAATTGACGCTACACATATTTCCAAAATAATGAATCAAAAATTGAGATGCCACAAAATCATCTACATTTGAAAAACTTTTTGGAATTATTTGTTAAATGAATTAATTATGTTATGAATACTTCAAACCCCGTATGATTTAGATACGAAATAAGGAAAATATTTTAATTCACAAACTTTAAATAAATTTAGATACATGGATCGGAGGTATAATTCAGAAGATATAGTAATTTTTTTCCATTTAATTATATTTATAGTATCAGCTGATCACATCTCAGCTAGCAATGTTTCTTGTGCCAATATTGGGACAACGTTGGCCCAAGAATCATTGCTACCTGGGATATAATAACAAATATCGGAATAATTTACATGGTGAAGTTGAAGATTATGTTATATTCCATCATATATTACTACTGAATCAATAATTATGCAAAATTAATCGTTTCATCACTGAATGTAAACTATTTATTACTATGAAGAAAATGTTACTAAATATTTACAATATTATTTCCATTACAATAATCACATATGTATGTAAATAAAATATTCATAATACTAATTCATAATTCAAGCTAAATGCTGTCATTTAAGTTAATCTTTACTGCAAATGTTTTATGAAATAAAGAGGAAGGAGACTCAGGAAGTGAAGTTTTATTTTCGTTGCATAATACCATTGTAAAAATTATAAAATGCGCATGTGCAGAAATAATTTTTTTGTAGTTTTTGTTTAAGGTGAAAGAAATTATTCAGAATAATATGCATAGAGAAATGGTTCGACGTTGAATTTGATGTAATTATGACCTAAGGTCATATAAATAGATTAATTATGATATCAGAAAATATATCAAATATTAATCTTATAGCATGTAACCTAGGGTCCAAGGGATTGGTCTAGGCGGACCAATAAATATTAATAATTTTTTCTTTAAACCGATTTGGTAGCTGTCCTTTCTTGACTTTTACTTTTCAGCATAATAACATACGATTATTTTAAAAAGAAGGTGATAAATGGCAAGACACTCATATTATGAGCATTTATTCAAGTCTAAAAAAAACACGGAACACAAATTTAAGTTACTATATTTCATAAACGATCAAAGGTAAATTAATTTTTCTAGTATCTTTTTCATTGTTGAACCCATCTCCACCCACAGTTGAATTTTCATTGAAAAAAATTCATGTTTTCAAATGTTATAAGTATTTTATTGATGGGTGTGGAAAATGCCTTTTGCACAAATAATTAGAAAACCTAAGGAATATTTGTTTCTTATCATTGGTTGTTAATTATATTTTACATAGATAATTATTCTTTTGTATTTTTCAATGGATGTCTAAAAATCAAATGAAGATTTTTACAAGAGCTAAATATCGAAAGTAAGTTGTTGAGATTTTATACCAGTTTTACTGAAGACTGGCGAGTGCTCAGGTTACTGAGCAAACTTTTAATGGCTAGGTCACTAGGGTTTATATTTTTGTCACACAATCTAAAATGAAATATAAATCTACTAATATTCATCATATATGACATTTTCCAATGAAGGTTGATGAACTTCTATTTAAAAATGTCATCCAATGAAAGTATTTTACGAAAGTAATCATATATATCATTATCTTGAAAAATAAACCACTAGTAAATTAAATTTGGAACACATCTAGCAAGGACCACTAAATATGGAATTGGAAATTGAAATAGTTCTCGCTTCATTTGGTACTGGAATGACCTTATAACTTTCCAACAGCTTGATTGAATAATCATGTCCGGTTTCACTCAAGTTTATTCAATCAGATTTCTGAAGGGAAAAGTTTTCACTCCATTAATTTGGTAGCGCTATTCCGTTTGTATTGAATAGTTCATGAGTGAATTGAGTTTTTAATTCGCACTGCATGGAGTGAGAAAATTGCTTTAGTGTTGCCTGAACTCCTGAAAAGCTTCCTTGTTCCACCCAGGCGTCCATTTATCTTCATGAAAACTGATGCTGCGGCCCAATTGTGGAGATGGAAAAAGATCCTGGATAGGAACATGACATGGTGCCAGAAAGAAAGTTATGGTGTGGCAATAAAAGATTAAGAAGGAACATCACTACTCCAGACTAACTAAGTTTCAATTTATCGAATGTTCTCGATCATATAATGAAAAAAAATGTATAATGAACGTTTAATGATAAAATATATTTATATTTTTAGGATCGATAATTAGAAACTTAACGTACCTTTTCATTGGAGTTTTGCATGACGGAAATCATTCTTTCATGGTTAATTAGAAATAATTTTTCAGTATATTTATACAGTCTAAGAAAAACTGTATATTACTGTAAAAAAATAAACAATATATAATAGTATATTTCTAAAGTTTATATCTCTAATTTGAACAATAGTCTAATTTTATTTGACAGATTCATTAGAATTATATTTTTGTTTCATTATGTAGAAGGAATATTTAATAATAGCTGTGGATACATTTCCGAAAAAAAATAATAATCAACGATAAATTGATCATCTATCTACTACTATATATGATTTGACGAAAATACTATGTAATTCTTTATAAATTTAATGTATATATGTATTTTTGTTTCATTATGTAGAAGGAATATTTAATAATAGCTGTGGATACATTTCCGAAAAAAAATAATAATCAACGATAAATTGATCATCTATCTACTACTATATATGATTTGACGAAAATACTATGTAATCAATGTCAATAATTATCTACCCTCAGACATTAGCAACAAATATCGGTTATGATTTATCGTACCTATTGTATTTATTTCATAAAATATATCATGAGATTTAATAATATTCAGTAATAAGATTCACTTGGCTCCACAAAGAGAGAGAAATGTTCATCGTTATGCACAAGTGCTTTGATTTCTAATTATATACATACAAAATGATTTTATGTCATATGCAAAAGACCTAAAAAAGTATGTCTTATGTTCCATCTAAGGTGATTGTGTATATGATTGTATACTAGTATAGCAATTGAATCTATGGAAACCAAGCCTAATAACACATTTTCTCATAGTTCAAATAATTCTTCTTCTCTCTTACTCCCCAGCAGTAGCGTACTACATTACTGATGTAAGCAGTACATCAGCAGTCTAACTGACAGTAATTTACTGCGATTGCAGTAAGTAACTGTATGTTTGCTTCTGTATTAGTGAAGTGTGTACAGTTGTTTACAAATAAATTATTCACGAAGGTACATGATGAGTCTGATAATGATTTATTATGTAAAAAACAAATAGTGATATTTCTTCTGTTTGTATGAAAGACAACTGAGGCCATTTTCCTAAATTTAAAAATACTTTTTAAATGCCTTTAATTTTTAGTTTGTAATTAATTTGCACATTCTATTGGATATAGTTAGCACATAATTACATCATTGATATAAATAATCTATTTCAATTTTGACAATATATTTATTTATTTATTAACTGTAATATATTAATATCACGTGAAAACATATGACTCTAGGTTAATGCATAATAATCTTTGAAGTATAAATAAAAAAAAAGGAAATCAGAGAGTCTATCGGCTTGAAAGACAACAACATTAGATATTTTATCGTATTTATCATGACATCACAGTCATGACGACACAATAATAAAGTAGAAGCATACTCTTGTATCTTTCGAAGGGAACATGTGATAAAATATACCAAAATATGTATTTATCAGAAGCTAAAAATCCGAAATATCCCTAAGATTTCATCCGCTTCCGAATTGTTAAATTATGCTAAGTCCAAACTATACCGATAGAATTCACGTGAAAATAACACAATTAAGGTTTAGAATATCACCTCCATTCCAATGGGAAAGTTTTCGAAAGGGGCTGCTAAAAATGGAAGAATTTGAGTATTATCATCAATGCCAGGCTCTTCTAAATGGACTGCAGCTGAAGAAGAGAATTGGATAGAATTTATTGAATACTTGACATGAATAAGTCAGGTTATCAGATCTAGAAGGTGAAACTGAGATATATAAAGAATTGCATTCTCCATTCGCTAGAATGTAATAAAACATAGTTAATCTACAGAATCTTATATTTTTCCAGATAAAACTAAATATTATGGTTTAATCTTCCTTTCCAAAACAGTGGTATACGGGCTATAAAATAAAATGTTAATATCTTCAACTATTCATGCTACGAAATATTAGGTTATAGGTAAATTGCTCGAAAACATTTGGACACACGTAAGCTTCGAGCAATTGTTTATTTAATTATATGTTCTTTCCAGCAATTGCATTTTCGCGCAATATCTTTATTCGATCACATTATTATTGTCCCAGTAATAATTTGTTCTTTGGAGCTATTATTATAATTGATTTCCGTTCAAATTATTACTGTTTGCGAGCAATTGTCTTTCGAGCAACTGTTTTCGAGCAATTTACAATGTCCCAATTATTTAGAATATATTCGAATGTTAAGAACAATTCATTTGCTTATTGTTTCTAGATATATTTCTGAAATTTTCACCTCGCTTCAACTAGTGCAGGTTTATCCTGAGCGCTACCACTCGATCTCAGCCTCTCAGCATTTTTACTGCTATTTTACTGATGTGTGATTAAGTTGTTATTTATGAATAGAATCTCATAGAATTTATAAAAAAATCGTATATTCTCTTCATTCTGTAAAATTATTCAAAGCAGGCCTAGATTAATTCTGGAAATTGTAAGAAAATGCACTTTGAAATCCTTTTCTTAATAAAAGAAAACATATCAAATAAATATTATTATTTAAAATATCATATTCTTTTAAATATAATTGCTTTAAATCATTTATAATTATAATTATGATCATATGTGGGTAAATCATGATTCAAAATTCAAATTATCATAACCGTATCTAATTGACATGCATACAGAACACAGGCTCAAATTCATGATGAACTGCAGTTACATACCATGCTATAATAACAATGTTATGCGTTACCTTGAAAATGGGAATTGCGACCAAGCAAACAGAGTATAGTACTTTATCATTACACTACCATCATTCCTCCATCAAGCAATGAATTGTATAATGTATATGCTAGTATCTGTAGCTTATTCAAATAATAATGTACTAGGTAGGTATATTTTGTGGAATAATTAATGAAAACTTATAATAACTGATACATAATGTCAATAATGATTGTCATATATAATTATGTGTAGTCTATATATGAAAATTTCGAATTTAAAAGTCAATTGAAAATTTGAAAAATTCAAGTGAATATCTCTCTTGTGTATTATACCTACCTTTAAATATTAAATTAATATTTATAGTTTATTCAACATGCAATCAGCTGTAAAATTTTCAAAATATACAGTGAGTTTACCACATTACAATTAATTCCCTAATTTACGAGATTTACGCTGATTTACGCCGATACGTTAATATTTTTTAACTTTTAAATACAAAAATATATTTGGTATTTATGTAGGAACAAAGTCAAGAAAGTCAGAAAAATTTATAGGGAAGACATGAAAGATATAAAGTAATTTAAAAAGGATGTGCTTAGAAAGCACACGACATACTCATTAGGGTTAATATGATCAGCCAAATATTTATAATAAAAAAGTACGTACAATTATTATATATAACATTTGTTTTATGATGAATTAATATTTGTAATTTGAAAGCCAAGAATAATAAATACATAACTATTGATTTGGTTATCAAACAATTAATATCATCAATATTTTGAACGATAGTCATTTTATTTTTAACGTATATGTTTTTTAACTTGAAGTCAGAACTCTGAATAGAATGAGTGTTGAGTGATGTACTTTTAATTGACTGTCTACTGTATTTCGAATTGACTGTGTACTATACTTTGAATTGACTTAGTACTGTACTTTGAATTGACTGTGTACTATACTTTGAATTGACTTAGTACTGTACTTTGAATTTGTCTACTGTTCATTGAATCTGTGAACTGTAATTTGAATTTGTGTACTGTACTTCAAATTTTGTGTACTGTTCTTTGACTTTGTGTACAGTACTTTGATATGACTGTGTGTACTCTACTTTGAATTAGTGTACTGTACATTGAATTTGTGTATTATAATTAAAATTTGTGTACTGTACTTTGAACTAAACTTAGAATTTGAACTGAACTTAGAATTTGTGTACTGTTCAAACGGGAGATGAGTAACAAACGTACATATATTTTATTACAAAAAGACATTCTGAACTTAGAAACAAAGTATAGTTTTCCTTTGTTACTTGAAAGCGGAAAGATTGCAGCAACTTATTCAATAAAAGACAAAATTAAAAGCTGTCAGGATCTTGAACGTCTTCATAGAACTTTTATATTTGTGCATTTTATGTAATTAGATTATTGAAAGGGAGATTCAACTTTATAAGAACTGAAATATATTATTAAAATATATAATTTTTTAACTAAAAAATCTGTATTCGAATAACTATCAGCTGCTTTTAGCATTATTCATAATCAATAATTAATATTGATTGATATGTTACTGAATAATTATTATCTATCAATTTATTTTATACAGTACTGGAAAAAATTATTATGGATTCTTTTGATATTGAAATTTTATTTACAAAAAAAGTTAATTAAACCAATTCTATTGATTGCAATTTGATTTATTTTTATACACTGATATAGGGAAACTTTTTTATCGTTCATTAATTCTTAGTTTGGCAACATTTAGCATCCGTAAGTGTTTCAAAGTAATATTTTTATTGTAATGCACTTTATAGTTTATAGGTAGGCAGTTATCGAAGTACAGGAATACAGTCAAAAGCCAAATATTCAGCTAAATTAAGACACACTACATTAGCATTCTTACAAACTTCAGTAACGATGTTTTTCCTTACAAATTACCTGATCATTTCAATTAAATTGTAGTGATGAATTACACGAATATTTTCTGTGAACTAAATTATAAAATGAAGCAGATTAATCTGGGGGCAATATCACCACAAACTAAGTTTTCTGCTTTCTAATTTATTCATATAGGTATGTATAATCGAAATGGTTTTAATCATATCACTACGGACATTTAATTAACGACTTTTAATCGTTATTTCTGTGTAGCATTTCCGAATGTATTGAAATATTAAATATGAAACAATAAAGTTTTATTCGCCGGAACACAGTTCATATTTTTTTGAGTCTATTTATAAACAACACAAAATCTTTCAGAGATGAAAGTTAAGATAAATCATCATTCTTTCGGGCATGATATCTTGAATTTGTATTACTTTTTTGCGCAATAATTTCACTGTTCTTCATAACAGAAACTCTCCTTTTGTTTGTGCAATTTAGATATTGTAAAAAACTGTGAGGAGATTAGGGTATCTGAAAATGTTTGTACTATATTTATATGAGCAAAAAGGTTCCAAAATTATTCAGTTCAGATCTATTAATTAATTATCGCTGGTTGATAAAAAAAAATCAATTTTGTAGAAATACCCCTCCGATCAATTGTAAAGTTTTATAAATGTTCAAACCTGAAAATTTCCATCGTGTAGCTACATTTTGTTTGATGGAAATGATTCCCTTAATTTTTGATTACACTTGAAAAAAATATACACTTCGACATTATAACACGTTATTTTAATTTGTATCCAATTACATAACACAACTTTTCTCTATTTTCAATTCAGGGGAATACATTTCGTATGTCCACTTACAACAGTAAGTGCATGTACCATTATTATCTTCGAAAAAATAAATATCCTGGAAACCTTCAAAAACCAATACAAATATAGAATGGCTGTGCTCAATGCGAATATGCAATATTTTCTCTACACATGATATGTAGCAATATATTCATATATTCAATTTTTATAAACCGGAATGCAGGAGACTGTCGTTTTATGTAGAGTTATTGGTTTATAGCTTCATATAAATACATTTTATTGGAATTATGTAGTTCACAATAATTCAATTCACGTCATTTCAATTCACGTCAATTCAATTCAAAGAAATTAAGTTCACAACAACTCATGTCAAAACCATTAATTTATATTTATTTTGAACAACAATAAAGAGAATATCTATGGATCTTGTAAAATTATACACATTATAGGAAATTATACACATTCCTAAAGACTTAAAGTTTGAAACCAAATCTGCAGAAGGTTTTCCAACATATTTTGTCTAACGAAAAACTTTATCGTAAAATTTAGCAAAACAGAACAGTTTGGCTAGAATAATCTTGATGCATTCCCCTGAAGTGAAGTTATTGAGATCAATGAGAGGAAGAGAGGAATGTGAAGGATGTCTTCTGTGAGAAAATGACAGAATGGTAAATTGAAGAGGAAAATGAAGGATATCTTCTATGAGAAAATTATAGGACAGCACACATTATGTAATTGGATATCCTTTTAATGAGTTTTGAACTATTCGATTGGCCATTCTAGCTTCAACATAAATTAATATTTGAATTGATCAACGAATAAAGTAATTAATTTATTAATTTAATGTCTTTGCTGAAAAAAATATAGTAATTATATTCCATTTTCTTAATACATAGTATATTAACTATTTATAATAAGTTAATATGACAGTGAAGTATGTAATTTACGTTTAATTACTTTGCATTTAGATTTTAATGATTTTAAGATATATTTTTTTATTTCACTGTTACCAAGGATTTCATTACCGTCCATTCAAATATTTCTCATTATTCCCTAACACATCACTTCACACCAATTATTAAAAGAGGTTTACAATTAAAGAATGCTATTATAAGCTTCTACTCGTGTTTTCTTTTTGCCTTTTAAAATTCTTCTTTTGTCCTACAATAGAAGTTAGATAAAGTTATCAATTTTCTAATTCTCTTTCGTGATATCTTGATAATAAGATAAAATGTTTACTTTGCAAACTTTACATGAAACGCAATTCAATTCTCAGACTGAAGCATAAAGTTAGGGAATTAAATTCGAAGAAACTACCTTGATTGCAGTTGGTTTATGGACATGAAATAAGTTTGAAGCAAACATCATGAACAGATATAATCATTAGGGTACATAAATATCAGTTATAAAATTTTAACATTTATAAAGTGGATTATCGGAAACACATTCGATAATGTAAGAGAAAGAAATATCAGTCTGGTTATCTAACTTATATTTAGAGAAATAAGTAGAAATCGATTAATATTGTTATTATTTGATTGTTTTTATTTTACATGTTCACAAACGGAGAAATGTTCAATAAATAGTAACTTACCCTACAAGAGACAAATATAAAGCTAAGTGAAAACTATCCATTATTCAAATTTAATGACATAACAGTGCCCCATATATATCTACAAATTTTTCTTCGCCGTAAAATATATTCATGTATATATTGTCAGAGCTTTCGAATGGTGTGAATATTACTGACTTGAAAAGTTTACTGAGTCTATAACATCTCAACATTGAAAAATCTCTTAAATTTTGTAACTAAATTATCAATAATTAGATTAAAGTAAATTTGTTATATCCACTGATAGCCAATATTGAGGAGTATGTCCAGATTTATATTAAGATCGTACTACAGGTATTGATGTTTTAATTCACCGATAGAAAATCAAAATCGTTAAAATTGATGAGAAAAATAAAACCTCTATTTAATATTTATTCATTTTCAGTGAAATTTTGAATAAAAATATATTGGGTTCAATCATATTTTTTGGATGAATATATTCACGGACTATTATGAGGTGCACATTGTACAATCTGAGAAAAGAGTCACTGTTATGATGTACTATCAGAGAAAGGAGTCACTTATATGATGTACTATCAGATAGAACAGTCACCGTGAAAATGTATTATCAGAGAAAAGAGTCACTGTGATGATGTACTATCAGGGAAAAGAGTCACTGTGATGATGTATTTGCAGAGAAAAGAGTCACTGTGATGATGTACTATCAGAGAAAAGTCACTGTGATGATGTATTTGCAGAGGAAAGAGTCACTGTGATGATGTACTATCAGGGAAAAGAGTCACTGTGATGATGTATTTGCAGAGAAAAGAGTCACTGTGTTGATGTACTATCAGAGAAAAGAGTCACTGTGATGATGTACTATCAGAGAAAGGAGTCACTGTGATGTTGTACTATCAGAGAGAAGAGTCACTGTGATGATGTACTATCAGAGAAAGGAGACACTGTGATGATGTACTATCAGAGAGAAGAGTCACTGTGATGATGTACTATCAGAGAAAGGAGTCACTGTGATGATGTAATATCAGAGAGAAGAGTCACTGTGATGATGTACTATCAGAGAAAAGAGTCACAGTGATTCTGTATTAGCAGAGAAAATAATTACTGTGGTAATAGACTATAAAAAAATGGGTACTTTATTATGCTAATTTATTTTTCAAATCATACAAATTTTTCATCGTTTTACTTAAGTCTCCTTTTGAAATTTGTACTAGCATCACAATAATGGCAAAGTTTCATTTTTGAAAATGCAAAATTATTAAACTGTTAAACTATCATTACAATTAAACATTCCTTTCACTTTTATTCTTTTATATCCTACCTTTTTATATCCTACTAGATCTTATTATCTAAAAATAAATATATATATATTATTGAAAAAAATATCAATCAAATAATCTAAATACTTGATTACAACTGATAGAGAAAGGTGTGTTACTGTCAATGAATATTAGATCTCTATCACCTATATGACAACCATAACTAGCTTCCTCGTTATTTTTATCTCCCAAATCAACTTGGGATCGTGGTTTTACTGAGAAACGCAACCATCCAAGTAAGGTAATCTGAATTTATGAGACCATATACATCTTTTCTATCAAGTTTCAGTCAGTGGAATGATCACAGTGACAAATTAAATAAGTTACTACGAGGAAGTGACGGAACAGATTGCTTTAAAGTTACTAGAAAAAATACCACAAATTGCATCCGTGTTCTATCGTGAACGATGTGAAAAAATGATTTGTGAAAATATATCACCGAAATGTTGAGAGTTAATTTATATTTTCTTGCCATACTTAGTATATTTCTTATGATGCTTCATGAAAAATGAAGAAAATATAAATGCCAGACTAAAATAATGTCTGTAATTTATTTTATTCAATATTTGATATAATTTTGGTTTACTAAAGATTACGTAAAATTTTAATTTACTAAAAAAAATTTTTTTTTAATTTATTCAGAAATAAATATAATATTTATTCTTCTGATGATATAAATAAAAATAAAAGTAGATGTTCTTTACAAAGGTGAACCGACAATTGGGCCTAAGACAATTGGGCTTCACGACAATCGGGCCTCAGACAATTTGGCCTCAAGACAATTAGCCCACGAAAATTGGGCCCAAAGAACAATTGGACTAAAGACAATTAGGCCCCAAAACAATTAAGCTCAGAAAAAAATAGAACAGAAGACACAATAAAGAAGTGTTAATTTGTTATTATTAGTGAAGTGACAATATTTTCTTCGAATAATGCTTTATATTCTCTGAAATTACGTTTATATTTTTTAAATTCGATTGATATAATTGATAAGGTATACATTAGCGAGCCCCTTAAATCACATGTGAATGGTAATCTCATGTTTCAATGTAATTGTAAAATACCTACTTGATTAATCTCAGATCAGAAATCTATGATAGTTTAAAAAAATAATATTATTCATTCATGAAAAGAATATATTCTATTAAAATTATTTATTTATCATAACGAGAATATTTCTTCCATGTAAAGAATATTTTTTTATTTTATATATGCTCAAGACTATATATTTATACAAAACGCATTTTGTCACAAACTTAGTTACTACAGCAGCAATGGTTTTCAATTATGTTATTACAGTAAAATCTGAACATTATGGGAAACAAAAAAATTGTCTTAGAGCCCAATTGTCGTGGGCCCAATTATCTGGGGCCCAATTTTCATTGGGCCCAATTGTCTTAGGGTCCAAATGTCCGAGGCAAATTGTCGTGGGGCCCAATTGTAAGTAGGCCAAATTTTTGGGGCTCAATTGATGGGGCCCAATTGTCTTGGGCACAACTGTCGGCCCCTGCTTCACATATACATATTATACAGTTTACATAGCTTAATAATCGAAATTTGTCAATAGCAATATTTTTTTTCTTGTATTTCAAATTTAGTGAAGACAAATTAAGATTAGATTTAAATGAAATGGCATCAGAATTTAAGGAAAATTCTGCTCTGAAAATACTAACGGTAACTTTAGTAACCAATTTTATAACCGCTTCAAATCAAAAATTCCTATTTTTTTTACATAAATAAATACACTAATAAATTATACTAATGAATATTTAAAAATATTAATACACGTATTGCTGGACTCGAATGGTTTATCTAGAGAAGAATCTAACACATAAACACAGCTGCTTTAAATGTTGCGTAAGTTACATGAGTAATAATAATCGCTATTCATAATTAATCACAATATATTAGTGGATACACTATGCTATGATAACAACTGTTTTATTTCAACTATAAGACTACTTTCTAGAGCTTTTTAATATTATTTTTGTGCTATTTCGACCACTCTTGAAACATCTATAAATCCAGTCTCTATTAATTATATATATAAATTTGTGTAATAATGTAATCTAGTTGGATTTAAAAAAATCTGATACCCAGTTTTTTGGAATTATAGTTTAAAAACAATTCTAATTAATGCTAATAAATTATTTTATCACCAATGAATGGTCCAAAGAACTACGCAAAGGGAACTCTTTCTTCGTGAGTGATATCCCTTTTGACGGAGTAGTTTAATTTCTGACGGTGGTATTTCCTGGAGAGTTGAGAGTCCAGCTACAGATGTTATTTAACTAATAACAAACTTCTGTCCACCATGCAACGTTTCTTAATATATAGAGGGTCTCGGGGCTAAATTTGACAGTCACATCAAGAAAAATTAAATTGTTCAGTTAATATGTAGACTCTACATATATACACCTCTACACCTCTCGAAATATCAGCCATCTGTCACTATTACAGTTTCAATCTGTCTCACAGAAATGGAACGACCTGATTTTGAAACTGCATCAATTAATTGGGCGTTCATACTACTGACAGTTAATAATTTGTGTTTTTTCGACAGCTCTCTATTGGATTGATATATGGGCAGATCGAATGCCAAAAATTGGTATATAACTTTGATGGCTGACGTGAATCATTATAATCGAAGAGAAATATTCTCATTTATGTACTAACGATATGGTTAGGTATGTCATATTTATCTGCCACTTAAAAAGAACATAAACATTTAACACTTAAACAGAAATTTATGTAAGTGTTATCGATGATTATCGGTGTGTTGCAAATCATAAGGCCAATTAAGTCTTAGTTGTGAGTTATCCGGCAGCAAGTGGTTCTAAAACCGTGCGAGACAGTGAACGCAATTTAGTTATCAAATTAAAATATTACAATCGCTTTGTATTTTTTTTTTCATTTTTGCTCAAGATCGTAATTATTTTATAGCAACGTATACTCGTAAATTCAACTTTGAGGAGTGTAGTATTAATTAAAAATGTAATAAGAGATAATATACCAAGTATTTAACCCTAGAATGACAAAAGTTTCTGAGAGGCTTGTTCCCGATGAATTAAAACTTTTTATTATAAATTTTTGACTCAAGCTGCTGGAAATCCTGGATTTTTAAAGTTTTAGACCTATTTAATCAAAATCAATGGAAATAATTCAACCTATTTAGATTTCATTTAGTTTCGAAACATTTTATTACCATGCTACAATCTAGACCTCAGATGAAATACATGCGCTGTTGAATCATATTGTAATTTATAACAAAAAATCGCTGATATTCCTATAAGTGATGTTACTCCATAGACAATAAAAGTGACGAAGTATCTACAACTTAAGTCATTTGGTTTTCAAATTATCCATTAGTATTTAAAACCAGTAAAGGCCTCTTTAAACCGCTGGTCGTTCCAGGGATGAACAAGTTCTCTACTATTTACCATATTGTATGCATACATACTGTGGTGAAACCCTTGCCTTTATCTTGATTCAAAAGAATTAAATTCAAATTTTCCATGCGGTGAATTGAGTGGTGAAGATCTTACCATGTAGGAAATTGTCCGCCATTAAATTAAGGCGATGAACATAAATGTCTTCATGAAACTATAAATATCTAACACACACATCAAAAATTAGCCAATAGTCCCTGTACATTATTATATTAAGAGTCTAAGTATATATTCACGAACTCTTCAAATATTTATGAAATATCATCAGGAGGAGAGTAGAGATAAGATTCTGTTACGAAATTTCTTGATATTTTTTAAACAAAAGCTTTTCAATTATGAAATACTAAAAACATCTGAAGGAGTCTGTTTACAGAGATATTTTAGTAGATATTTTGTTCCTAATTTGAATAGAGTTAGGTTTCTGATATTAAGATCATAAACATATTGATATCGTAATAGAATTCAAGGACATTTGATACGATTGTATTTCTAATATGATGAGACGATCCTTGTATGTCTTCTTGGAATGATTAAATTAATTCCAACAAAATTGAAGTAGAATTGATAAGTCATAATTTACATGATTTCTAGGTATTTCCGAATGAAAGCTGGAATATGAAAATATTTAGGCAATGCAATATAAGAATACAGTCATTTAACCAAACTGTTTCTTGATGAAAATTGAGTTTTAAATTTTATATTTTTCAATTTAGTTTTATGACCTCTTTTTTTCTTTCGCTTGGACGATTTATGATACTATTGCTTTGATTTGTTGTCTATGCATACTTTCATGGTCTTGTTTCAAAATAATTTGCTTGCTAATTTCTTCACACCATTTTGGTTATTGCTTCATTCGCAAGGATGAAAAAACAAAATAGGACGGATAATATTAGGTAAGGAGTTTCCTTGTTATTCGTCTGTGAACCTAAAGCCACAATAATTTTCTCAATTATTCAGACAATGTCTCGAAATAGCAATGCAATTCTACACATAAATGCTTACACTGAACTGGGCCCTTTCGTGCATGCTATTTACATTGCACTACAATACCCTGTAAAGGCAGCTACCGAAAACTGAGCTGCGAAGTGAAAAGCTGACCTGAATTCAATTTAATTGAATCGTAGAATACAGTTCTTGACAAGATTTTGTCAAGCGTAGTCCATGAATTTAGAAATCACTGAACCATATTCTTTGCTAAATTGGCGTACACACATCAGTTATCTACTATCAGTAAATGTCAATTCGTCTTTGTACATATATTAATGAATAGTACTGCAAAACCTATGAACTAATACATCTAATTAATTATTTCTAATTAATTTAGTGGTGAATTTTAAACCATAATAAACAGTTTTGAATATGAGTATAAGTACTATTCCAAAATATAGTGGTCAAAAATTGTTTTTTACAGCTTTAGGAAAATGAAAAATTAAGTTAAATTATGTTTGGAAGAAATACGAAGAGTGCACAAACTATTGAAAAAATTAACCAATGTTATATATTACGTCCATAATTCGTATCACGTACGTATAATACTGCGGATGACTCCAAATACACGTATACATTTAGTTTGAGGGGATTTTCAATAAATGTTACTCATGATTACAATCCTGAGATTCTCCTATGAAATTATGGTTACAAATATTGAACAGTTGTTTAAATATAAAATACAGTACTGGAAAAATTATTATTAATTCTTCAAAATCGTTATTTTGTTTACAAAAAGGTTAATTAAACCAATTTTGTTGATTGCTATTGGATTTACTTCAATACACTGATATAGTGATACGTCTTGATCATCCATAAACTCTTAGTTTGGCAACATTTACTATCTGTAAGTGCTTCAACCGTCATTTCGCCATTACTCTCACACTCTCCAATTCCCCACTATTTTCTCTACAGTCACCATAATTTTTTTTTTAAATTCCCCATCACTTTCTCCTCATTCCCCATCATTTTTTCCCCAATTCGACATCACTTTTCCCCCATTCCTCATCAATTGACTTGAAGACTAACAATAAAATAGACTATAAGGACAAATTTGACAGATGAGGATATCATAACTATATGTATTAAATTACAGTAGGTGGAATATAATGGTTGATTAAAACGAATAATTAGGATATTCATTTGATATAAGTTAGTATAGGATTTATTTTTTAACTTCTAAAATAATATTATAAACTAAACACATCATCAGCACAATAACATTGATCAAGCAAAAAAACATTAACACTAACGATATAGTCTACATAATCTACTAAGTACTTTTCTCAAATTTGCATATACATCACAAAAAAAATATTCAAAAAATATTTAATCAGAAATAAAACTGAATCAGTTATTAGAAAACCATTTAAGGAATATTATTAGGTAATACTACGTTAAGATAATAATATATTTCTGAGAGTCCATTAAAATTGTGGATGTTCAAGCTCTCTATAATTGAAAAAAATGTATTAATATATCCTATGCATAGATATCATGTGCACAGAGAAGTTTTAAAAAGTTTATGTAAAGTAATTTGCATTGGAATTCAATATAGTACCTTGTTAGGATAATTAAGATAAGATAATAGTAATCTAACAGTAAATGTAATTATCTTCAATCAATTAAACAATTCTAATTCAGGTGATTATAAATAGTTAAGGATTATTAATGTTATAATATTATAAACTGCTGTGCTAAAGGAGAGAGAAAGTTGATGACACTACTAAAAACGTGCAGATTTGATCATTTCAAAATTAGTTACACCTAATTAAATGCTTTATTTTAATAACTGAATAACACAATTAAAGAACGGACAGCTGACTTGTCTAAGAGAAATAAATGGTGAAAAAGAATATTAAAAGGAATGTTCTAAAACATTAAAAAGGTGCTATCTAAAATTAATTACTTCAAAATAACTGATGATTAAATAATTATTATTTTGAGTATTATGATTTGAATTGTAACAGCTGCTAAGTAATCTTGTCGTTGAAGTTAAGATTGTTGTAACCTTATAAACAATATTAATTGAATGTTGTTACGACTGATTAGCTGACATTGTCAAAATAATAACATCTTAAATTTAAAGGATGAACTCTCTCTAATCTTTGCACGAGGATAATAGTTTAACAGAGGATTAGCAAGGTCTACCCCCTTTCACCTTTATGCTGTAAAAGTTGATGTTTTCGGATAACCCAGGCCACTGTCGGTGGCTTGGGTGCTTCTCCTCAGTCTTCCATTTATCTTCTTGCATAGCACATGTCAGTTAGACTTGACTTCTGTGTATTATGTACGCAAAGTTTAAATCTTTACTTGTGATCTACATATGATCTACCAATAGAGAACAACGGAAAGGAGTGTGTCTTCTTATGTATCCCTGTCCTTAACCTAGAACTAACACAGGCCACACCACATAGTGTAGAAATCACGAAAAGAACATCGAACAAGTGATATATTGAGTAAAGAAAATATTGATTGTTTAATCAATAACGTCACTTGTTTAACATATATATTAAAGTAAAATTTCTAATGTCTGGAGCTGATATATCAATAACTTGCATATAATCAGTAATCACTTACATTTACAATTAAAATAAATATGTCCACCTCATTATTCTGTCTTCTATATGGTGTGCACTATGCACAAGTTAGTTATTTGTATTCGGTTCCTTGATTTTTTCAGGGAATAGGGTTTGCTTAGTTACTCTACTGAAGTAAGTTTTGAGAACATCTCCCGACAAAAAGTCACGAGAATTCTTTGCGGTGGCAAGTTTGTGATAAGTTTGAAGTCATCTTTAGGAAGGATTGACAGTTGGGTCGGTTTATGGATTGGATTGAAGCCTCAACTTTGCCTGCATATAAGGGATGGGATAATGGAACTTTTGGATGCAATATTTGCTTTCTAAAAGTTAGTATGCATAACAAATATATTTATGGAGCAATGTATGTGTGGTCTTGAGGGCTTGGAATGGAAGATGATTAGGTTTACTTTCTGAATAATAACCAGAATATATTAATTCATTCCATAATTTAATAATCATCTCGGAGATTTCAAATTGTGTAATGTGTGTTTTGAGTATATAGATTACCAATTACCATATGAATATTATTATCTATTAACTATTCCCTGTTCGATATGAATATGACCTATTTCACATATAATTATATCACTCAATCTTAGCATTTAAACGATAGGTTTGCATAAAATATATGCATTGGAATTTTTTTGACAATGAAAAACGAATAATATAAAATATAAATCCAATCATCTCTTTCAATATTTGAAGAGTTTGGTTCCAAAACGCGATAAACGCCACTTTTGAAAAAAATGAGTTTCCACCTAAATCAATATTGTATTTCGTCGGTATTGTGGATTTGAATTGTTTATGTTATTATAACCTCAATATGCTATGTGAATGATTGAAACAGAAAATAGTGGTTTTCATCTTTGTACTTTCTTGGTAAAGAAAACACATTTTAACTCAAATTGATCAAAATGGATTTATAGCGTTTTGGAACCAAACTCTTCATTTGTAGATGACAATCCTTCGTCGACTGCTTGATGGAAAATAGAATTTACATACCTTATCGGAACAACTTTTTTTATTTCGATCGCAAATATTCAAGTATGATTCCCTTCTCAATCTCCAAAACGCTGATTGTAATTTTGAATGCAAATATTTTCAACATAATATTTGATTTTGAAACATTTATCCCGATATTTCAAGATAATTCTAATGAATTCAAATTTCATACAGTTTCATTTAATTTGGACATGTCCCTTTCAGTTTGTCATCTTGAATTGCAGAACAAACAAACAAAATAGTTCGCAGCTTTGAAATTGCACTTGAAGTACTCTAGCATCAAATAGAGAGGAGTTACTATTGATCAATATTTAGAAATTAGTAGTAAAATTCGTTCGCATATACATATAATAGTTTCTGGAGAGGTGATACGCATTTTAATATTTTCCTCTTCATTTTTATATCGACGATTAAACCCCAATTAAAATGAATAAATATCTATACTGTTTATAGAACTTACAATGGACGAACGTTCAAAACAATCTAAAATGTGTATAATAATAGTTATAAGATCCTTTGATCGAATTTGTATGATTTTGATTACTTTAATTAATTAATAACACCGAATTAAAGTGCACTGTTAGTGTAGGTATATATTTTCCTTTTGCTCAAGTAGCTTGGTGGTGATTTTTTGACAGAATTTTTTATTGCACAGACAATATATGTTGGTGGTTATATTATATATACCGTATATAACCGAAGATTGTGTCCAGACGGATAAAAAAGGATTAAGTCTAGCTTACTATACCTACTATAGTGAACTTTTCATCTAGTTGTGACATCCATAGGCAACCATCGCACGACTTAGAATGTAGAAATCTCCATCCATCTTGTAGATGGAGATAGGATCTTGGATGAGTGACCAAATCGTGTAACTCCGTGGATCACCAACAGCGTCCTAACGATTGAGATTAGGTCCTTGACGTCAGAATCAGTGCCGTAATAGAATTCAAGAAGAAGTCAAACCAGCAATCGAATCAGATTACAAAACATATTCATATTTCACTGAGAATTTATCCCACGAGCCAATAAACTTCTACAGCTGCAGTAATTTTGATTTGAGGAGCTTCTTTTCACAGCCAATAAAGAAAATAATTTCTTATCTCCATTATTTTTAGTTTATTTACTCAATCCTTAGTGTCAGCCCCAACATAAATTGAAGTCAGCCCCAAAATACCTTAGAGTCAGACCCAATATAAATTGGTGTCAGTCCCAACATACATTAGTGTCAGCCTCAACATAAATTGGAGTCAACCCCAAAATACCTTAGTGTCAGCCCCAACATAAATTGGTGTCAGTCCTAACATACATTAGTGTAAGCCCCAACATAAATTGGAGTCAGCCCCAACATACATTAGTGTCAGCCCCAACATGCATTATTGTCAGCCCCAACATACATGGTGTCAATTAATTTATAAGGTATTTAAACCCATATGCAATAATTTAATTGATTTAGAAGTTGGCAGGGTTATTCATAGAGACGATGCATTAAAGATTAGAAACCCCACTCAATCTTTTGTGATCCCACAAAAAAAAATCTTTGAGATTCCCGAACCATTAATATGTTAATAAATTTCTGCTTGTGATAATGATATATAGGTAATTAATTTCTAATTGAATTCATATTGTTAAAATGTTATTCACCTCATTAAAATTTGCAGTTTGACTGATCACCAAATTGCACTTACTAATTAAAATGTGTACATTATTAACAAATAGGAGATTCTTTGGGAGTGATAATGACAGTGGAACTCTCATGATTAATATCCATAATTCATTCAACTTAATTCAAAAGTTTTAAAAATGGTTCAAGCAAATCAAACGTCTTTACTCCCATGTTATGTAAGCTAAGTTTATATTTATTAACTTCCTCCAAAATATACATAAAGATTCAGAGTTGCTATCAAAAGACTAACAATACTTGACTGCTAGAAGAATGGAGAAAAAATATTTTTCTTAGGGAGACTGTTACGGTTCTCAAAGATACAATTTTGAAACTTCTCACATGTTTGGATAAAGTCTTATGCACAAACTTTCTTTTATGAATTTTTTTGTGCGCCCACACTCCCAAAAAATAGTATTAATAATAAAATCTAAAATAGATAAAAAAATGTGATTTTCAGAAATCAATTGCTAGGCAATTTTCACATAAATGTTTTGATCGTATGTCTCATTTATGGGGTATTTAGTGCAATAAAAGGATCATGAACAATTATTTATTCTTCTCAATATAAAAATATTTACAATCAATTATTCAAATAAACACAAGGTTGACCTTTCTGCTATTTACAATTTATCTCTACGTCACTTCTAACTTGAATTGTAAAGTTTAGAAGAAGACTGTAAACAAAAATGTTTTTTTCAAATTACCTTTTTCATGAAAAATAGAGAGAATGAGATCGCTGCTTTAAGTATACTTGTACTTACCCACTTCCTGTTCTGAAATTAGTGAGGGTTCGTTCCACCACTCCCTCCCCTCTTCCCCTCCACCTCGCTGGTACACTGTGATTCATAACTACAACAAAAAGAATCAGGTTGGCATAAAAAATTTGTGAGATTCTACCTAAGACTATATTTTTGTTTATCATAAAAACATAAAAAGTGTAGATTTTATCCGTGACAGTCCCCGATATGAAGGGAATACTTTTGAGACTCTTTATCACTAAATTCTTTGATCGGATTTATGGATGATATTATTCTTTGTGTTTCTGAACGAACTGTGAAGGAGAACGAAAAAAAGTGAGTATTTCTCATTCTAAACAAAATAGGTAAGTAAAATTAATATTTATTCATAACTTTTGAATCTTAAAAAGAGTTACAATTGACACTCTCATAATCTAAAAAGAAAAAGAAAATTATTTCTTTTTATGTACTTTTTGAAGATTATTTATTTATTTTTTTTGTACTTTTTGAGCTATGAAAGAGAAACTATAGAAACCTGTTAGTTCGAAGAATTAGACAAAAGAGATATTGTGAGTTGGATACCGCAGAGAAATTCTTGCTAATTGTTTGCAGACACTCAAAAAGAATTTTTGACAGAATTTTAATAGGATAAGCATTATATACGGTATAAGAGGTTAATTCATTTAAAATAATATAGTAGAAATAGGTTATATCATCACTGTATTAAATACTGATTCTTTTTAGCTGAGGTTCCCGAAAATTAATGAAAATGTATGTTCACATAAGCTACGTATGTTTGATTTATCGGACGATTTCATATTTATTTTCGACTAAAATTATATATTTATTTTTATTTAACTTTTATAAAAAATGCTATCCTGAATGGCTATGCTAACTGCTGGTATCATGAATACGAAATTATTACAATCATTAAACATATTTTTCTTACACCATCGAAAATGTGTAACCATCCGATGAATCGAATCTTCCATAACGCATGATATTTTGTAACTCTATCACGAAAAGAAAAATCGAAGTGTTGATCAAATAGGTGAATGGGGAAATTATTACTGGTTTGTAAACTATTATTATACCTATTATAACTATTATACCTAAATTTTGATATAGGTTTCATTTTAAAGATAAGAATTCCAAGTTTTATTTCATAATAAATTTAGCATTACATGACCACCAACAGACTCAATAAACTTATCAAGACGAAAAACGTTTTTTATCACATTCTGTATAGCCGAAAAAAGTAGCCGTTTAAAAGGGCTTTAATTTGTAAACTTTTATAGCTAGAAGAATAAAATAGGTTTCATTTTTAAAAGAGGAGCATATCAAATTAAATTGAAATCATTCATAAGCAAAGAGGATATATAGAAAAATCTGTAAAGCATCAGTCTCACTAGCCGTTTATTATTTCAACAAGACACAAATAACAGTGGAATAGAGAAAACGTCTTATCCTTGTGGAGATGTTTATTGTTTGAATATGGATACGTGATGACTACAATTTATCGACTTTAGGCAAGATATGGAACACTATTATGTAATTTGATTCAATTTATGTTACGTAATATGTCTACGGTACAATAATTAATATATTAAAAAAAAAAGAAATTCAGGTAATGAAAAGACAACAAGGACAGAAACATCATTAACATGGTTAGAGAAATTTAATTATATACGATTGAACTAAATTAATGATTAATTTATCTGCAGGGACATAAATAAAGAAAACTATTATTCATGTAAACTTAACATGTTATGTAACAAATTTATTTGACACCGTTTTATATGGAATACCATCATGAACACATCCTAATTCTCTATACAGAATATGTTAAAAAACGTTCTCCGTCTGCATAAGTTTACTAAGTCTGGTGGTGGTCATATAAGGCTAAATATATTATGAGATAATACGGGAAACTCTTATATTCAAATTGAAGCAAATTTCAATCTTTTAGAAATAGGAGTTAAAAAATTACAACCATTTTAAATCGGTTCTTTTTTTTTGCGGAACAATAATTAAAAATTATTTAATACATGAAAGTCTCTAATAGGTTCCATATGCTTAGTTTGAGTACGCATTTTGAAATTGCATTATATGCATTTGAATAATGATACATGTTTGGGCAGAATATAAATTTTTCTTTAAATATTTCAATTTGTTAATTTTTTTAATCCTAATGAGTTTGGCGTGTGCTTTCTAAGCACATCCCTCATAAATTACTTTATATATTTCATGTAATTCCTATAAATTTAACGGCCATGCTTGACTTTTTTTCTACATGAATACCAAATATATTTTTGCATTTGAAGGCTGAAAAATATTTACGTATCGGCGTAAATCAGCATAAATCACGTGAATTAAGAGATTAATGGAAATGTGGT
Organism: Caprella mutica; assembly: GCA_947561585.1. Taxonomy (NCBI): domain Eukaryota; kingdom Metazoa; phylum Arthropoda; class Malacostraca; order Amphipoda; family Caprellidae; genus Caprella; species Caprella mutica. The sequence goes on from CANNZV010000257.1 coordinate 70,093, forward strand.
GAATATGTGTGGCAACAAAAAAAAATACAGAGAAGATCGAACACTGCAGTCCACGTTTTCATGGAATCCACACACACGCTCACAATAAGATTGGGTCACATTCCACCCAATCACAGCGATGATCTCTCAGTTGCTAATGTATATATATTTGTTTCTCCTTATATGTTCAATATTTTTACCCTGGAATTAGGTACACATCAATTTAGCATATATACAAAAAAACCTGTAATAGATATAGTACAGTAGATTTATAAATTAGTTCCTTGTTTTTCAAATAATCCAAACTCATTAGGGTTAATGGAAACTAAAATCATTTTTCTAACTTTTCAACATTTGCAAATATTGTGCAAAACGTTTCCAGATAATTACACTTTATTTTATCCACTATTTAAATTGCACAAAACAAAAAAAGTTTCAGTTACAAAGGATCCAGTACAGAACTACCAAAATATTTCTAATTCTAGATTTCAATTCATAAAAGAGTGCTGATTTGTTTTAATTTTCTTTGGTGGAAGATTTTGAGTTTTATTATAGCAGTCAATTTTAGAAAATATGAATTTTGTTCTGACAAATAAATTGTATGTTTTATAATTATTATTTGGATAAATTCAGTAAAGCTTAACAGCAGAACGATGTGCAGTTGTTTAATTATTTTTACGTAATGATAAAGAATGGTTCACTTTAATATAACTAAATAAATTGAAAAAAAAACGAAAGAGAATAAGTTTTATACTTTTCCCTCAAGATAATCTGCTCCATTTTAAAAATTCATTTCACCGAAAATATTCGTGTAATTCATCCCTCCAATTAATTATTGAGATTAACAATTAATTTGTGCAGAAAAACAGCTTGAATTAAAAGAAAATATTCCGATTCTCTTGGAGTTTGAAAAATGCTATTCATGAATATTAGTGTAGGGTAAGTTCCGAGTTAACGAACGCCTCCAATTTTTCAATCATGCAAAAACCCCACAGCTATCATGCATGTCAATAAGAATAACAGTTAAATAATACATCAAGATTGATAGTAAGATTGATTTTTATTGAATATCGGTTTTGACTATGAAAAATTTTATTCTAAAATTCGAGCGTTTATGTTATTTGAATATATTCTCAAAAGAAATTCTTTGACTATACTTTTATTTTGCTATATTTCCACCTTGACATCAATCATTAAACTTGTTTTACTGTTTTAATTACATGTATCTATCTTTTCTAGTTAGTAATTCAAATTCTGTCAAACATGGATTCTTTTCAGAATAGTATTTCTGACATTGACAATTTTTGCACGGTACATTGTTCTCTGTACATTGTACCAAATTTACTTAGGTCAACATTGCCGTTACCGTCGGTCAGAATATTCGCCCAGTTTTTCAACAGCCGACAGTCGAATTTGTTTGCAAAAGCATTCAAGAGGACTCCAAAGGAGAAATTATTCGACGCACAGCCACACTTACTTCTGTGAGAAAGCCGCTAAGAAACATGCAGGAAATTGCTGATATCATCACAGTTTCACTTTGGGAATAGTCGATGCATAATTGGTAGGTGAGGCTCATGCAAAATCAATTAGTTTCACAAGGAGGTTAAGGTTAGTAGCAAAGCTAACCTCTGAGTGATGCAACAATATTAATACTTTTGAAAATATACATATATATAACGTAAAAAGGACCTTTCATTACATCTACCAAAAACCATCATCATAGATAGATATAGATATATTACTATATATTGAATTTTCTGTCACTATATCTATCAGTATTAATTTCAAACTTTCGCATATCCTCAGTAAAGTTAGTGTACAAAAACTCTCATTCGCTGCCGGAAACATGGAAACTAGATTGGTAGAAGATCTCCGCGCAGCCAAATTCTCCTAAGAACTACGCTAGGAAAGTTCTTCCTGGTGACTGAAATCCAATTTGACGGAGTAGTTTAATTTCTGACGGTGCTATTTCCCGGGATGTTGACTGTTAAGAATCCAGCTTCAGATGTCCTTTCACTAATAACAAACTTCTCTCCAACATGTCTATACTTCCTAATTGTTATTTAAAATTCGATAACTTCCGCTCCAAATTATAGGATGGAATCAGCATATCAAATTGCTCTTGCATACGGTTCCCGATGAATTTAACACTAAATAATTCGATTAATCGCTCTATTATTTAACATGATGTATTATTCATTTATTAATTTTTGGCAGTTATTTTCTTAATGAGCTTAATATTAAATATCTTAAATTCAGAGGTCTTTGGGGAAAATGTAATAAATATTATGAAGAGAAAGTTGAACTCAATTGGAAATTTTTCTCCAACGATACAGTTGCATCACCTAAATCTAATTTACACTGAAATTGAAAAAAAAATAATTAATGAGTTGATTATTCAACTTCACAATATAAATTAATTTTATATTTTATGAAAATCGAATTATATATTGAACTTGTTTTAACAATATTTTTTACAGATGTCGATAGGAATATAAGATATTGAAATAATAGTTTTGTTGAATTCATTTCTATTTAATTAATGATTGTTTTAAATAATGAGTTCAGACATTTCATCAAGACGGCATCAATATTTCTGTCCATCACACTATAACTAGTTAAAGTACGTCTAAGCAAACACCAATGAACATAAATATAATGAATATGAAATTATTCTGATATATGTTTAATAAGATTACTAGTTTCAATAAGTAAATTATATTTTGGTTACTTTTTAGTTGTATTTACAAAAGTTTAAACAAGGACAGTTCGTGAATTTATTTTTATCAGTTTTTAATTAAAATTTTCAATCTACTGTATTATTGACCATACGTGTACACTAGAAAGGATATACCATCAAAACTCCAATTTTGTGAGTTAAAATATATAATGGGTAGAACAGAAAATTGATGCAAAAATGTTGACATGCTTTATAAATCTTATTTATAGTTTACATTAATTTAAGTGTTAAAAATTATCTCTATTCAGTGATGACTCTTAGTCGCATTTCTATGTTTTTCTAAGAATTGTCTGTAAACTTCGTTAATGTGTCCATTAATTTTCCTGGTTTCCACTGTGATACTTTCTTATTTGATTGATTGTGTTCAGTTTATAAATGCAAAAATTAATGCAAACACAAAAAATTAAAGATCTTATTATTGTTTGTTAATTGAATATTTAGCTATAAAACATTCTCAATGAGTCATCCTTTCTGTCCACCCTAGCTGTTTTATAATTTATTTAATCACAACATGTTTTAGATCTAATAAAAATTGTTAAGACATTCAAAAAAGCGCTGCCAAATATTACGTAAATAAAAAATACATTAAAGTGACTTCATGAAATATAATAATAAAGTGTTCTGAAGAATACGTATGTACATAATAGTAGTATTATCAATTTCATTATTTCTATTCTAACTGCATCATTCATACTTGATTAAATTCGCATAAAAATAAATTATATCTATATGTTTTTACAATTTTAAATTATATTTTGAATAAAATTCAGATTGGAATACAAATGAAAAATTTGTATTATTATTTTTCTGAAGAATTTTAGCATTACTGATAGAGCAGATTATACTTACTATTTTCAAACATATGGAAACTAGATTACGTCCACTCGGTAGAGCGCATACCGTCGCCGCCGCTTTGACCTGTTCTACCCAAAAATCTAATAAACTGGTTTCTGGATAATGACCAATTATCCCACCAATATAATTCAATACTTTTTTAGTTATTGAGTTATAAATGACCTTGACCTTTGACCGGATCGCTCCCAAAATTTCACCAGATGGTTCCTTTCGAAAAGTCTCAGACAATTTGGTTAAATACTTTTTCGGTTGAGCGAATAACAAGATGATAAATTAATAATGTCAATGCTGTCAAAAATAAAACCTTACTTCATTCGTGCGAAGGTAATTAAGGATACATATTGTAAATCAGTTGAACTTTATAATCCGTTACACAGAGGAAAAACACATCTAATTTATAGGGTTATTAAAATTCTCACAAGAAAAAGAACCATAAACAAGAGTGTTCTGAATACGGAAGTTGCCTATTTTATAATCACCCTTCAAATTCTTGACAAGCAAAATCAAAAATTAACCTGAAATCTACCTACTACCTAAGATTTCATCTGCAACCAAATAGTTAAATTATGCTAAATCCAAACTATACAGAGAGAATTCACGTGAAGAAAACACAATTAAGGCTTAGAATATCACCTCCATTCCAATGGGAAACTTTTCGAAAGGAGCTGCTAAAAATGGGAGAATTTGAGAATTATCATCAATGCCAGCCTCTTCTACATAAACTGCAGCTGATGAAGAGAATTGGATAAAATTTATTGAATGCTTGACACGAATTATCAAATCTAGAAGGTGAAAATGTGTTGTATTATGAACTAGATTATGTGCACTCGGTAGAGCGCATACCTTCGCCTCCTCTTTGACCCGTTCTCTCCCAAAATTAAGGAAACTGCTAACTGGATAATAACCAATCGTCCCACCAATTTTCATGCAATATGGTACAATACTTTTTGAGTTATAAATGACATTGACCTTGACCTTTGACCGGATCACTTCCAAAATTCTACCAGATCGTTCCTGGTCATTGACCAACTGTACCATCAAATTTCAGACAATTTAGTTGAATACTTTTGGTGTTACAAAATGTCTTTGACCTTTGACCTGATCACTCCCAAAAACTATCAAAAATGTTCCTGCCTATTGACCAATCGTTCCACCAAGTTTCATGCAATATGGTCAGACACTTTTTGAGTTAGAAATGACCGTGACCTTGACCTTTAACCGGGTCACTCCCAAAAGACTAGCAACAGGTCACTGGACATGTACCAATCATTTCACTAAATTTTAGACAATTTGGTGGAATACTTTTTCAGTTAAGCGAATAACAAGATGATAAATAAATAAATAAATAAATTCCGATGAAAATATAACCTTCCGCAAGATTGCGAAGGTAATTATGTTTTATATTATATATTATTATTCAGTATGTAACTGTATTGACTATATACAGTAATTCAGAAATATAATCAATATAATAATATATATTAAATTATTATAATTAATATTTATATTTTTAATTATAATCTTTTTAATTGAAGAATATACTATTATTCATTTATTTAGTTGATTTTCTTATTTGATCAATACTCGATATAAAAGTTACAACTCTATAATATATATAATACCAATTTTTAGTATTAATTGGGAATAAAATATTCCTCCCTCCCACTATTCACATTGGTTATGTGAGGAATATTATTGCACCTTAATACATTCTGAAAATGAAATTAAGAAATGAATACATATCTTATATCTAAAATTATTACAGATCATTTACAATTAGTTCCCTCATTAATTTCCATTCCCATATTTTTATAACTAAAAAAAAATAAAAATTTATATGATTTTCGATCCTTACGAAATCTCATCTCAATGAGATTGTACATGGCTCGTTATATTTGGTCACACAATAATTTAGACAATGCCATCCCCAACCCCCATTTCACCCCTTTCACCAGGACATTATATGATGTGGGTAAGGGATTTTCATTGTGAAAAAGTCATGTGTCTGGACCTCAAGAAATAAATTATAAATAATTAGGATAGTGTTCAGTCAGAGCACCATCATTGAAGAATAATTTCCTCCTCATCCACAGAAGATTGAGAGGACCAAAAGATTGCTTTGGGTATATTTTATATGAGCGCGTTTCAAATACCATTTTTCGCCTCTGATATCATTATTAATGAAAAGTATGTAATATAATTATGACCCCCATTCAATTACCAAATGGAACTGCAGGATTAACTCAAACACATTATACATGTTCAATTTTCCTATAGTTGTCTATCGAATTTTGGATAAAAATTTGGAAAATAATCGTGGAAATTTCATACGATGAGAAATATATTTAATGAACCCCGGATAAAAGCGAATCCAGTAAAAAAATCCTAATAACCAAAAACATTTAATAATAACAAATCCAGAAAATTCCAAATTTGTAATATTTCTGTTATTGTTTATTATACAGATTGCCCTTTTTTCTGATTTTTTCTCATTTCTTTTTCAGATTCTTTTCTGGATTTATTGTTATCCGAATTTTCCAATATCCCGACTTCTTTTATCCGGAATTTTGTATTCCGAATTACTGTTATTCGGATATCCGTTTTTTCAGGTTTCTGTTATCCAGATTTCTGTTATTCAGATATCAATTAATTTGGTCTTAGAATTGAATAAATCGTATCATAAATATTGAAGCTTAAAATTATTGGTCAGGCTCTATTTAAATCATTCAACGATAATCTGTTACCGGTGATTAGTGATTTCCATATATGTTTATATGTAATTTTTGAAAGTGTAACGCACTGACTAACTAAGAACGGAACGCATAAAATTATAATATGATAGGTGACCGTTATTGTCACTTAGCTGAACACTGCATGTTTCATAATTAAAAGAACAATTGACATTATTCGCTTTAACGAATACCCTTTGTGTTTGGTGATCACAATGCTCAGTCAACCTTCATCAATTAATGATATGAATAGAATTTTAACATTGAAAATTCAAATAAAAACATAATGATTTGACACAATATCAAACAACACTTGAAAAGGGGATATTCGCCAGAAAAATCGAAAAAAGTTTTTTTATATATTTTAATACTGCCAATGTTTTTTATTGATATATACTAGCAAGAGTTATTGTTAATGATTAAATCACTGGGATCTGTAACTTCTCATGTATTATGACTGTTTATGAAAACAATACATTTCTCTTATAATAACGATTGGAGACAGATATAAACAAAACTGAATATTCTCAAGTACACTGGCTTTCCTTGATGATACCCAACGTATGTATAAGAGAAAATATAATATATCTTAGCATGCGATTCAACAATTCCTCAATTTGCAGCTCACGCTTGACAACATCACTTGATTTTAACCTCTACGGAATTTGTGTTAGGTTTTCCTTTCACATTTCCGTTTTCGGTTGCGAGAATATTGCTTGGAGAAGTCGACAAATTTTTCGCAAACCTAAAGTTTAAGAGATCGTTTCCTCTCATAAAGACTAATGGTGTGTCAAAACGATCATGAAAGTGATTTGGTCAGAGGATGAGGTTAAATTACGTATAACTTACAGCGTGACGAAAATTTGGATGCCATCATAAATAAAGAAGTTTGAAAGAAAGCAGAATGGAACTGTCCAAATATATCAACTTTATGAATTAGTCTGGTCTTGGAATTTAGTTACTAGGTTGACTTTTCAGCTATATGTTAGCTAAAGACTGAACGAAGAATTAATGATATGGTAATCAATACGAATGTTACATTTACGAAATTCTAGATGTGATTGAGATAATAAATGATGTATTTTCATACATGTAATGTAGTTAGGTATAAAGTACTGTAATTATGTATTTCTATACACTTTATTCAGTGATACACATATTGTATATCTTCCAAGATCTAAGTTTAAACATGTATAAACAAGTTATAACATATTCAAGACATACGTATTAAGGTCAGGATAATGCTTAATTACGAGTTCCCATTTCTAGTATAAAATGGTAGTTAGAATACTGTAGATCTCATACTGCACCTAGGTATGACGATTGGTTCTAGAGCACTTCACGCTATTTTAGTAGCACTAATAGTTCTTATTGTTGGAGTAATAATTGATTGAGAATCTTTTCCAGAAAGGTATTTACACAATTTTGCATTTCTTATTCTGTCATTTACAAGTCAGACATAATTTCAAATAAATATTGGGTTAACGTATTTTCGGTTTCAATCTTTGATACGCTTTCGATATCAGACATACAAAATGAATATGCAATATCTGTTAATATGTCAATATCTAAAAAATCATCTTTCACAAACAGTTCCATCATACTTCCCTAATATGTTAGAATAATATGATTCTATAAGCTCTGTTCACTCTGACATATGAAATGAATGACATTTAATATTGAAGACACTCTTGAATGTTGTCAATAAAACAATCACTTTTTTTCAGAAGTTAATATAGATTCGAACTCACTTGTGAATAAAGTTGAGCTGTAGTGCACTTTTGATGAACGAATTTGTTACATTATTCGACCTATTTGATTAACTTCTCCATTTTATTGTAGTAAGAGGTTTATATAACCTTTAGCGTTAGTTGAAGAGCTTTTCGGCACGGCAAATGAATATGGACGCTTTCTGATATAGTTGAATTTGGTGAAAGATATTTTTTTTTTATTTTGATGGGGTGAAAGATACAAACCATGCTTCCTCATATTCGATGAAATGAAAAAAATGTGTTATCAATTATTTATCTATATATTAATTGGAATCCATGACACTGCAGTTATCATGGAAACTGATTAAATAAATGTTAAATAATAATTATTATATATTTCTCTTTACGGATGGAAAATGTAGAACAATATGATATCTCCAAACTTACCCTTTTATTGCTCATACAAGCATAGGTCTTATATCAAACCTTTTGCTGTTATACGATATCTTTGATTTGAAAAGGTCGTCTAGAATCAAAGAAAACTATGGAGATTAATGATATCCAATTGTCCATTGCTCAAAGAATAAATTAAATCTGATAGCTGATTAGGTATAATGAAGATTCATACAAACAAGGTCGTTCATTAAACTGCATCGTTGAAATAATCAGGTACAGAACTATGAAACTCAAATTTAAACAAGTATGCTGTGTTCCATTTTAATATAGCTATTAAAAAGAAAATTGTGTATAGTAACCTGCGTCAAGTGATGGAAATTGTTTGAATAAAATGTAGACTTGGTGCACTGCAGCCGTGAAGTCTAATAACTAGTTTTCTCATCTGTGTTCGATGCAAGTCATATATAAAAAGAATGAATAGTACTGAATCGAGAGTAGATAATTGAGGTACTCCAATATTAGAAATTTTGTATTCGGAAAACTCTTCTTGCATTTACTCTCACTTTACTATATATCTATTTGATAAATTTAATTTAAATCAATCTGGCATTTTGCCCCTAAATACATAATAATCCAAAATATATAATTATTTTTACGAATGAGAGCTTCCGAACACTCGTCAACTAACTGCATAACTTAAATCAGAAGTGGAGAAACTCCACGGAAAACCAAATTGATCATCACAAATAATATCAAATTTTTCGCAAATGAACTCTCTTATTACACATAAACTATTCAATAATACTTAAATAGTAGATATCGGTATATAATTTTCTATCAGTTTAAAGTTTTTAGATTTGATTACAGGAACTATGGTTGAATATTTTAAAATATATGAAAATAATATTCACTAACAACTGAAGTATTGAATATTTTAACAACATAGGGAGAAACAATTTCAGACATCAAATCATGAATGTATACAGGAATTTCATAAATGTTGCAATTTTTTTTATTCCTGATAATATTCGAGTGACCTCGTGAGGTGTTGCAGGGGCTCCAGAAAAGGACATAAGAAGATAAGAAGAGGATCATTCATAAAAATTAGAAGACTAATATTTATCTAATTCATGAGCAACAGAAGGAAAGTAAGAAGAGAAAACATTAGCAGTTTCCTATCAGATCCTTACAGACTACCGTCATCACCCGGAATCATGATAGAACTTCTCGTTTTTTCCATTCAAAAGATAATTATTTGAATATTTCCAAGTTAGTCTGACATCACCAAAAGCTTCATTAAATATCATCTTGGTCCTAATGAGTTTGACTATTAGAATGAACGGGAAGGTTTGAGTATGTGTTTAAAAAACGCATATCTTATTTATAAACCTATAGTACTGTATTTTTTACAAGTTGTTTTTATATAAACTAAACTAATGTATACCAAATTTCAAGTAAAAATATTTAACCTATAGAGAGAAATAAATGTGACCAAATCACAGCTCGCGCATGTGTATGTACACCATGAAGACGTGGACAAATTCTTGCTTATTAGCTAACCAAACTGTATTTCTACGTTTCCACACGTCACCACAGCACAAATAATTCGATAGTTTACGTGATTTATGCTGATTTACGCCGATAGTTAAATATATTTTAACTTTTTAACATTAATTAGTTTAACGTGTGTTTTCTAGGAATATATTTTTAAAATACTTTATATCTTTCATGCCATTCCTTCAAATTTACCGTCCTTTATTGACTTTGTTCCTACATAAATACCATATATTTATGGTATTCAAAAGTTCAAAATATTTTCGTATCGGCGTAAATCACGCAAATTAGGACTTTAATTGTACTGTGGTGACGTGTGGCATTGTAGAAATACAGTTTGGTCAGCACACCCACAATCCACCCAACCACAGCTCTGCTCTCTCAGTTGCCAATGTCTTACATACCAATATATTTCTCCTTATATGTTCAATATTTTTTTTGAAATTTGGTGCACCTTAGTTCATAATATATATTAACAACTTGTGGAAAATACAGTACCGCATGCTTATAAATTAGACATATATTTTTTAACACACAGTCGAACTTAACCGTTCATTGTGTTTGCCAAACTCATTAGGGTTAAATATAAAAAAATATTTGATATTTATATAGTAACAAAGTCAAGAAAGGCCAGTAAATTTGAGGGAATTACATGATAGATATAAAATAATTTATAAAATATATGCCTATAGAAAACACACGTCAAACTCATTAGGGTTAATACAGTTTTTCTTTGCATTCTTAATTTTCGTTTGTAAATAATTCCGATACTGATTATAAATATCAAAATCAACAAGTCCTGACTTATTATTTTCAAATATTTGAATTTATATATATTTTATCTCGTTTGATAATTTACAAGTAATCCATGGGTTCCTTAAAGATTTAACAGAAATTTGTTTATAACGAATAGAACAAGAATTATCATAACCTATATAAAAACTATCTAAAAACAGGTTACACATTTTTACGGAGATTCTTCCAAATACACGTGCAAACTATAAACGATGTATAAATACTAAAACTTTATACAAGATGAACTATAAAAATGTAACGAATATTTCAAATGATTAACTTGAAAAAGTCCATGGGAAAGTGAATTTGTAAATGTTCGAAATATATTATTATAGTTTTTTTTCCTTACGTTAACCAAAGCGTAGAATTGCCAGATAACTTGGAACTTAGCTTATTTAAATATCTATAAAAGTGTTAACAAAGATATATTTTGTTAGATATGTGAATAATGAAACAGGTACATCAATAAATCTTATCAAAGAATTCAATTCTTTGATGTACACTTCATCCAATCTAAGCTCGTGATTCTTGTAAGATTTGTAAAACCTGAAGATATTCAGTGAAAGTGTTTGTGAGCATTTTCTGAACCAAATCTCCATAAAGAATCTCAGTTTGTCATTTCACTTCAAATGCCGCTTTCGCTTAGTTCTCTCCAGTTACGAATAAACGAAAACGAAATGACTCTAAGATTTGGAAATTTGGAAATTCTCGCGTAAGCTGCTGAGTGGAGTTTGAAGAGGAAGTTGTATATGATATTTCTTTAATATAATGGTTTCTGTCGAAAATGTAAGTTGTGGTATCAAAATATAAACCTATTAAGTGGATGTGAATATATTAATGTGTATTAACGCCATGAATACATGAACATTATTTTAAAAATATATCTCATTCAGTTTAAACATCAAAGAGCAAAATTAAAACATATCTAGAAGATATTTACGATTATAATTTTTCTTGAAGTTGAATATAATAGTAGTTTCTACAAAACTTTCAAATATAGCAACTAAATATTCATTGTGGTTAATTCAATGACTAATACCAGAGCCCCTCACTATTTGTCTTTAATTAATTGAGCTTCTAGAATCAAAAACAAGACTCAAGGAAGAGAATAATAAGAAATTAAAGGAATATCTTTGATAGTTCAAGAAGCCATCGTAATTCAAGTATCCTGAGAATTTCACAAGTTAATTTCCTCAGCTGACAAACAAAGTTGAAGTTGTTTTATTGTTTCCAGTACAGACATGAAAATCTGTCTACTGGAAGAGAAAACATTCAAAATTGTGAATTATCTACCTATAATCAAATAGTTATCATGAAGAACAGTTAATGTTGGCCACTCAGTTAACTCCATTTCTAATTTTTGGATACTTCATTATAATCTTTCTCTTTCAATAATCACACATTTTTAAATGCTAATTTTGTATTTGTTTCAGAGCTATTTGTTAAATTTAGTATTTTACTAACATTGTAACTAAGTCATGAACTAAAATTATAAATTCCAACTACACAAATTTTCACGTTCATCAAAACTAGATGTGTATTTCAATTGTATACAGTTTAAATGGAAGAGTTTTTCAATAGAAAAATATATGTTAGATTTATAGTATGTAAACCATTACATTTACTTGATATAATGCTGGTAATACTTTATAAACAAATTTGATATTTTGATTAGTGTAAATTATGGTGTACAGATGTTTCGTAGAAAGACGTTTTGTCGACAGACGTTTCATCAACAGACATTTTGTCGACTAGACGTTTCGTCGACAAATTTTTGTAAATGAGATATTAACAAACTCTAATGTTACAAAACATATGTACTTTACCAGAATAATGCTTCAAACGATCAAATTACAAAATAGAATATTATTGCCATGATGAAAATTATTAAATAACTTTCAATCGTTTTTCTACTTTAATATTAAACCAAAACTACCCAATAATAACAAATGATTTTAAAGTAACTTAACACATTTGGGTCAAGTCACGTTTGTGATATTTTATATTTAAAACAATTTCCTCTCAATAATTTACGTTTCATATTAGTAATCATTAACAAGCCATTATCAGTAGGTAAATACCAACAGTTCGACTACAAAGAGTGTTCGAAAATTGAAAGGTAATCATGGATTGAATTGCAAGAATTTATAAAAAAAAATTTGCTGTTGAATGTTAAATGTTTATCGATATTTAAGGTTATTTTTTACCAAAAAGTGATTCTTAGAAGCAAGTAGTTAGCTTAAAATTGAAAATCAAACAGTATCCTATTTTCAAATTATGATCATGTAAGAAACAAATATAAATATCCTCTCAAAGAAAAATATAAGTAAATTACGTATTATTGTAGAGCTAAGAAACGTCTGTCAAACAAAATTGTTGGTGGAATTCATTTATTTTTCCTTTCGAAATTTGTATTAAAGATATCTATTAGCTCTATGTTTACTCTAATTAAATGTCTACAATATTTTTTTAGTAATACATGAATGACATAAAAAAAATGTATTTGATTTTCTATATACACGTAGCATATTGAATTATTGTTGATTGGCAATACCTGCAGACAGAATGTTATTTTTTGGCAAATGGATACTTAGACTGTATACGATATATCCTGTCGACGAAACGTCTAGTCGACGAAATGTTTGTCGACAAAACGTCTGCAAACCATTGGGAACTCCTGTTAATATTAGGTGACCCCACCGCAACTTTCTTCTTGGGTTGGCGGCAAATGAAAATGAAAAATGAATCGTTGTGCACCAAAAGAAAATATGTGGGCAGGCAACTCTGAAATGAAACTCTTTTCTTCAGTCAGTTGACTAATGAACTGTGAACAATTTAACCATGTTCAAGATAACCTTTTACTTTAATATTTGAGTCAAAATATAAGAATGTAAGCGTCTACACAGAAATTATTTATGTCCAGCTCCTCTCTTATTAGATCTTCCAACTTCTTAGAATTCATGTTCAGTAATTATGTATAAAATAAAATTGTATTCATATAGTGTAACTCAAGGAACGTAGACTCTAAAAGCGTTGACTACTTTTAAAATTTATACTCTCCTACAGTTGCCTACTCCAGAAGCCGTGGACTGACAATAGTTGGACCCGAGACAGTTGGGCCCCGAAAATTTGACCTCGATAATTCTTGGAACCACCTACAATTGAGCCTAAGACCATTGGGCCCATGACAATTAGACACAGCACAGTTCAGTACGTAAAAAAGTTGTAACTGCAAACACAATAAAGAAATATTTGTTTGTTATGACTATTCCTAAATTGGAACAGTCTATGAGTTATAATAGAAAATGTAATACTGAAATAAAACTAATTTGGTAGAATATAGTTTCAAAGAAGGTATAATCTATTTCAGCAAAGATTACCCCTTCAGATTAACATATATTACTTTTATTTGCGAAGTTATACGTCTTTATATTTTAACTTCTAATTTTAAGGAATATATTAAATTAAGAGACAGTATATAAATGTATGAAAATCAATTGAGATTTTCCAGCTGAACAGATTACAAATAATATCTGTCATATAATATCGAAAATAGTTTTTTTGTAATTCTAGTTCTACCTGTTGACAATTGAGAGAATAATTTCTTCTGCTGATATTGTCAATGGTTATTTACTGTAGATAGACTTACAGAAGCTGTTCTGACTAAATCAGCTAAAATGACTAAAACTTCGATACTCTTTTAGAAGAACAAGAATTATATATTTGGAGTCCCACTTGCATTTCTCTTTTGAATTTTTATATTTGTCGGGCTTCCGTGTATTCTTATTCAAACTTTGGATACCAATTCTATCTATTTGGTAACATTATTCATCTAAAAGCTTAACTTTTACGATTCAAATACTATTCTTATTTACTTAAATTACATAAAAATAATGCAATCAGAAATGGATATTTTATGGAAATTTCGTTTCTAAAATCTGATTATGTGTTGCCAAACCATATTTCAAATTAATAATCAAAAATAAATATATCATATTCTAAGAAAATTTAAATTATTGTATTTAATTTTCATTTCTTGTTTTAATTTTATTCTTCCAGCTCAGACCGAGCTATTTGGATTATCTTTGTTGCATGCTAATCATTTTTTTTTTCATTCTTATATCATAAAATATCTACAGAATATCTACAGTGAAGAAAAAAGAAGTTGAATAATTGAAGGATGTAGACAAGTTGTGAGTAGGATTGATTGCACTATTTATACTTTTCCTCCATTTCAGCTTTCCAAGCAACAAAACTAAATTCTATCGAAAGAACAGTAAATGAACTTAAATAAATGAAATACCAATCAATAGTTAGTTTTCTTCAGCATGACGATCATCCCTCACAATAATTAATTGAGTTATATTCTAAATGAATTACATTAAATACTTTATCTTAAACTTTAAACATTTGTGGAAATGTTGATACAGTAGTGGAACGTAATATCAGTAACATGGTCAATGTAATATATTTGGATTTAGATAAGATAAATAAGAAAAAAAAGTACATTGAGAAAGTCTTTCCAATAAATAACTGTACGGCAATAAGGAATGAGGAAATAAATAGCAGCGGTGGAATCATTATACTATTGCGATATACAGTGTAAATTAATAATAATAAAGCAATCGGCTTACTATTAACAATATCATATACAGCAATTGAATTAAATAACTGTACTGTAAGAGCAAAATTGGTAGGGAAGGTATATAATTGTTTTTGATTAGTTTATGCTAACAAGATTCATAGATAGAAAATTCACTACTCCATTAATGATAGAGCTGTCGGATCAGATATCAAAGGAAATAAATGAAATATTTTTCTTACAAAAATAATAACCCTCAATTGAATCGAAACTTTTAGTAAGAAACTGAATGGTAATGTTCGACCCTCAAAAAGCCTCGATAATAAAAAATATAGCAGAAATGTATGTCTCACCCTATTCCTAATGCATTTCTCGAACATTCACTATATCACAAGCATATCCAATCAGGCTGATTTTCATTTGTTCTCTATTCATTAATTCATCCGATCAATCTACTGAATGTCACAAGCTAAACAACAAAGCATTTTATTTCACAACACGCACTCCCATTGTTACACAGCTTTATTAGCTCAATTCTTAATGTTGATTACTCTTAATTAACATGCTAATGAAAAATAAATTCCCAATTTTAATCAAATAGCAAATAACGTGTCTTGATATAGAACATTTTTTTAAGGTATACCAGTTTTCAACGCTGATAAATCGTGTGATTTGATTCATCCTCTACGCACACAAAATTTCTATTATTATCTATTGTATTTAATTGATCATAAATTTGTGTTCACTAAAATACTTTTTTCATTGACATCAAATAATATTTTCCATTTTTATCAGTATACCGTATATTTACTATGAATATTACAATATTTTTGTTTCTTCAATTTATCTTATGTATAATATTTTCCTTACATGTAATTCCAGTTGAATTATTATATTCATTTTAATTCAACTTTTTCACAGAATGAACATTTCTTGAAATAAAGAATGAATGTCATATGTAATACTTGTTCTTGAATGTCTGCAAATTTCACCCCCAAATAACGTCTCGACGAGGTAAATCATTTTTTTCAACTCCAACCAACTGAACATAATAATATCTTAAAAAATGTATATTTTGATTAACAAATATTTTATTGGACATCACAGGAAGCTATTTTCCGCAGTTGAAATTATCAGATTGTAATTTTTTTGTTGCACAATATTTTGCTGCAGCTTCGTTTTGGAATTTAATGCACATATCATTGAATTCTTGTAAGATTCAGAATTTCGAGGATAAATTGTGGTCAGAGTATCGGAAGCATGAAGGACCAGAAAACCTTTTTATACTTTGACTGTAAAGGGAATAAACCTATAATGGAACATCAAATAGATAGAATAATATTGAACTATTTGATTATTAAAACCTTTGTTAAATTATATAATTGAGCCACCTACATAACGATGAAAATCTCAATTGATTGTTACGTTACTTGGTGAAAATCTCAAACTAAGTGCGTACGTTTGTCACTGTATTTGCCTTATTAATTTTCACCAAATTTCTGGCTACCACATATAAATTATGATTAATCCATTTCCATGAAACTTTATTTGTCAACTGTTTCATTGTATTGAGATATTTAATTTATACAACGTGATCGAATTTTGTAAATGTCATTGTTAATATTTAAGACTGAAATATGAAATAGTTAAACATGCTTCAAAATATACAATATGAACATTTAATTTTTCTTGATTATAATTTCCATTCAATTTTTCAGTTGAATAATATATATTTTAGTGTTGACTATGATTCCTTATATCAAAAAAATATATCCTTTAATGATATTATTCTTTAATCTATACAGATTTTGTTCATCATTAAAAAATGAACTTTTCGATATTGATGCTCAAACATTGTTTATTTGGAATTAATGATAAATTAATTGATCTAAAATTATTGAATATTTATAATTGTTGAATATTTATATGAATAATTTTATTAGGACCTATATTTAGTTCCAGTACAATTACTATTTATTATCAGAAGTACCCACTACCCAGTGTACTGTATTTAGATCTAGTGTAAATGTTAAACACTTTTAGCCTGATTTAGTTAACAATAATTATTATAAATTAGAATGAGTCGATCTTTCGACAGCATCAATTGGTCGTATTTAACTCTTTTCTTGTTAATACTCGCAAAATAGTAAAAGATATTTTAGAATGAAATAATTGAAAATCAAGTTATAGATTGCCACTAAAAGCAATTCGTTATATCTCATTGAACATCTGAACCTCATGTTTATATTATACCTGATGTAGCATGTATTTCTTGTTTCATTCTTCATTATCAAATGTGATGAGTAGTCTCTCTATAGAGAAGAAATAGATAAAAAAAATCCCCATTTGTGCTCTGCAAATATGTATGTAATCATTGTATACTCTCCATTTCTCTCCATTTCATCACGTCTTTGCATACTCACTATTATTTTATACTACTCTTATCTAAACTGTATGCTGTAATGGAGCATTTTACCCTCCGTAGAATACACATCGAATAATATCTTACATTGAATGAATTTACTCTTCCAGTGAGAGTTGTATAAAAATGGTAAGAAGTTTAGGGTTTGTTGGTAATAAATCTTTATTCTTATCACTGTAAGTAAATGTGATCAGTGTACAATAATATATTAAGGTACTAAAATAATTGCAACATAAGTTATAAAATTTACTGAAACTGTCATCGAAATTTAACTGAAAAATACATTTATTATTGTTTTCATATATTTCTTAAAGAAAATGAATTTTATTTGTTGTTTACTTTCGTAAAAATGATTTAACAAAGATGATGTTTCTTTATTTATTTCTTGTATATCACTCACTATTGTTCTGACATCAATTTCATAAAGTAGTTGTTCTTATTATTTATAATGGGTCATATTTATATAAAATAGGAAAATTTTGCTTAATGATACTCCATGAATACGTATTCTCATAAAAAACAAGATATAATATTGAAGAGCAGTTTAATATAAATGATAATCAAAATTTTATATAAATCAATCAAACGCATAAACTTTATGAATTTTTAATTAGAAAAATGAACAAAAATGAAAAATTATTAATACTTCATAATTTAATTTCAAATAGTTTAAAATATTAATATTCAATAAAATATTATCCAAAAATTGTGTCTTTTTGTTGTTAAAAACATGTACTGATCGGCCAATCAATTATTCATTGCTTGTCCATTTTTAAAGTTTTTTTTTATGGTGAGACTGTTTAATAGTAAGCTTTTATTTATTTACTTCAAAAGTTTGGTGGAAGACTGTCTTAAGTGCCCTTTGATTAATGTTATGTAATAATACGTTGAAGTGGATGACAGAAGTTTGGGAAAAGGAAGTTTCAAACGAAAAGAATATTCGTTTTTATGAATAATTGCGAGGAAATTCCTGAAACTCAGAAAAAATCAATCTTTATCAAAACCTTAATATTGTGAATGTCAATTTTCCATATAATAATTTAATTTTTATTTGACTTGGAGTTTAAATTTATTGATTGAGTAATTGATTGAGTTCTACTTTACATTATATATTCGAATCTCTCAAATTTGGAAGGGATACGAAAAAATGCAGTTTGCTATAATCATATAGACTTTGATGTAGAACTATCACACTGTTATAATTTTTCTCAAGTATTCTTTATTCACGAAATTTATTTGACAAATCAGTGGCTAAATACTTAAATTCAAGCCTAAATTAACATTTCCTAGATTGTACAGTTTCGTAACACTCCCATATTTGAGTGATTCAAGCATTAAATGTAAAAGAAGAACTAAATTAATTTCCTAATAATATTATAGCACACTCAGCAGAAAATATCGGAGAGGTCAATGTTTAACAAAGGATTAATTTATTCAGTATAAACGTAATCTAACGTTGTGGACAATATATAGGCAATCGTGAGTTCTTATTTTTTTAATTAATATCCAATTAAATCTATCTAAAATTAGATTTTTCACTCACTTTAATTACGCAAGCCAAAGCTTTAATTCTTGACGAGTAAAATATCTATTTGAAGTTAGACACTACTGATACTAACAAATTAACGTTCGAAATTTTGTATAACCTATTCTATTTTCAATTTCCCAAGAACTATTTGAAATTTAATGGAAAATTTAGTTTCATTAAATCGGGAGTAATATTTCCCGATTTTTTTCTATTTCTTAATATACTCGAGTCAGATGTATATAAACCTGTATTGGATTCCAAAACAGTTCCATTTGATCGATTATATTTTATTTGTGACCAATGTTTGATAGATTTTTTAAAATGTAAATATTAAGTTAATAATTATTAAATGCTAATTTAACAAATTATTACTTAATTTTGATAGAAGAAATATACGTGAAATGGAAACAACAAAAATGAATGAAATACTCAGCAAAAAATCACATTTAAATGTTTTGATTTATTAATAGTAACTGTATTTTTATTTTCTTGATTTAAATGAGAAAATATTTTATCTACATATAAGCTTACAAATAAATACTAACATCATATACATTTTTCTATCTAGAGGCATTTTGACAATCCAAACGATAGAATTGACCATCACCATACGTTTTATTTGTATCATAGAGACTAGCATATTTTTTTATCACTAGAGATACAGTGAACAGCGAAAACAACAAACAATATGAATTCGTAGATAAGCTGACCAAACAACAACAATGGAGAAATGACAAAAACTCTAGGGAAATAAAGCATATTGTTTTGTCTTTTAGAGAACCATTCACTTTATTGAAAAATACACAGAATGAACATTGAGAGTTGGAAAAAAACGAAAATGAATTAAAAATAGATTGCCATAAGTGAATAGTTTTTTCTCTTTATCTGTGAACAAAATAATTTTATAACTTTATAGGGATATTATTAATTCAAAACAATTAATTGAAAAAGAATTATACAGGGTGCCCCACGAAAAAGTTAACCCATTTTAAAATTCGAATATTTCCACAATAATAGCTGGTACAGTTTCCTTTCAGGTATCATTTTGTTAATTGAACTTTTTCCCATTCACAGATAAATTTTAACATTTTTTTATTATTCTTGTGAATATAATGAAAATGAGTGGCTTTGTGCAAATAGTCAGAAAACGGACGATCAAATAAGTTCAAACACTGAAAACATATTTATTAAACAACATCCCCGTTAATAACGCATATTTATTTCAAGGTATTAAGAGTATTCAAATAACTATTCGGTAAACTCCTAGTTTTGGTTGACCCTTGGATATAGGGTCAATTAAACTAGGAAGCGGGTATATAAATCCTATATAAAAAATAAGTTCAAATTATTTTATATTATGACAGTTGTAAAATAACTATTATGATTTTTACAATTGAAATTTAAATGAAAATAAAATATTATTTGAATGTAATATGTATTTATAATATCGATCAACTATTCAAGAGAATGTCTTATGGAAACACATTGGGAAAATGACAACTGAAGATAAATTTACCAAATTTTGTGAATAGGAATAGTTTTGTTAACGGATTCTTAATCTCAATAAATATATGTTAAATATGATTTAAATATTAGTATCCTTTTATATTATATATCCGTATAAAATATTGAAAACATGGATATATGTGATTCATTACAAAAAGGAAGGCACCAGTCTAAATTTTAACAAGGGTCATTCAGACTGCTAGAGGACAGTACGATATGAAGACAAAATAAATTTTGTTCATCAAATCCTTTTGAAACATATAGATGTTACTGTTAGGAAAAAAAATTATATTTTCAAAAGGAGTGATATTGAATCTCTTCAAATGATAATTTTCCCCAATTATTTTCAATAGCGAATCATTCACTTCTGCCTAATCATTAATCCTATCAATTCATAGAAATTCCTCACCTTCATCTTCCTGTATGTTTCTCTGTATAGGTGATTTCCTAGATTTATTATTGGATAGGAGAAGCAGAGCCAGGAATATTTATCTGAGAATCTGAAAAAGTGTAAGGACTGGATTCATTCTGGTGACCAATCGGGCTTGAGTTCGATTTCGATTCAAATACTTTTCTTGGAAAAGTTTTTCGCAAACGAAGATATGTATCTCAATTAACCAATATTTAATATCGTTTCTGTTGATAAATTCAATTACACAAAATTCCTTTGGCAACCCAAAAACTGGTCGACTATCACGAACTGGATAATTAATGAAACATCCCTTGCAAATGCATTTGTTAATCATCTTGAATATCGTACTTGCTTGAATTTGAATTGTTCTTGTCGTTTCCGTTTTGGAACATGAAAATAAGATCATTTTTCACACCTTAATCAACTAAACAGAATCTATGATACGCAGGAAAATATAATTAAAGAAGATGAATGCAATAAATCAGACCGTGCATATTATGTAAGCCATTTTCAAATTTGAGATATCTAAATTGTGGGAAAAAAATTAGTTACATATAGAAAAAATGTTCCTATTGTTTTCGTAATTCACGATATTCGTTCATATTACGGTAACTGATCCTTCATATTTTGGTAAGTAAGTGTTCATATTAGGGTAAATAAGAGTTCATATTATTGTAACTGATCCTTCATAATTATTACGGTAACTAATTATTCCTATTACGGTAACTAATTATTCCTATTACGGTAACTAATTATTCCTATTACGGTAACTAAGTGTTCATATAACGGTAACTGATCCTTCATATTACGATAACTGAGTGTTCCTAATAAACTAACTAAGAGTTCATATTACTGTAACTGATCTTTCTTAATTATTACGGTAACTAATTGTTCTTAATAAGGTAACTAAGTGTTCATATTACAGTAACTGATCATTCATATTACGGTAACTGATCCTTCACATTACAGTAACCAAGTGTTCATATAACGGTAATTGAACCTTCATATTACGGTATCTAAATATTAATATTACGGTAACTAGGTGTTTATATTAGGTAACTTATTGTTAATATTACGGTAAATTATCCTTCATATTACAGTAATTGATAGTTTTAATACTGTAACTGAGTATTCATATTACTGTAACTTAGTGTTCATATTACAGTAACTGAGTGTTCTTATTACGGTAACTGATCCTTGATATTGTATTAACGGAGCATTCATTATTATACAGTAACTTAGTGCTCATATAACGACAACTGAGCATTCATATTACAGTAACTTAGTGCTCATATTACGACAACTGAGCATTCATATTACAGTAACTTAGTGCTCATATTACGACAACTGAGCATTCATATTACAGTAACTTAGTGCTCATATTACGACAACTGAGCATTCATATTACGGTAACTTAGTGCTCATATTACGACAACTGAGCATTCATATTACAGTAACTTAGTGCTCATATTACGACAACTGAGCATTCATATTACGGTAACTTAGTGCTCATATAACGACAACTGAGCATTCATATTACGGTAACTTAGTGCTCATATAACGACAACTGAGCATTCATATTACGGTAACTTAGTGCTCATATTACGACAACTGAGCATTCATATTACAGTAACTTAGTGCTCATATTACGACAACTGAGCATTCATATTACGGTAACTTAGTGCTCATATAACGACAACTGAGCATTCATATTACGGTAACTTAGTGCTCATATAACGACAACTGAGCATTCATATTACAGTAACTTAGTGCTCATATAACGACAACTGAGCATTCATATTACGGTAACTTAGTGCTCATATAACGACAACTGAGCATTCATATTACAGTAACTTAGTGCTCATATTACGACAACTGAGCATTCATATTACAGTAACTTAGTGCTCATATTACGACAACTGAGCATTCATATTACGGTAACTTAGTGCTCATATTACGACAACTGAGCATTCATATTACAGAAAATTAGTGCTCATATTACGACAACTGAGCATTCATATTACAGTAACTTAGTGCTCATATTACGACAACTGAGCATTCATATTACAGTAACTTAGTGCTCATATTACGACAACTGAGATTTCATATTACGGTAACTTAGTGCTCATATTACAACAACTGAGCATTCATATTACAGAAACTTAGTGCTCATATTACGACAACTGAGCATTCATATTACAGTAACTTAGTGCTCATATAACGACAACTGAGCATTCATATTACAGTAACTTAGTGCTCATATTACGACAACTGAGCATTCATATTACAGTAACTTAGTGCTCATATTACGACAACTGAGCATTCATATTACAGTAACTTAGTGCTCATATTACGACAACTGAGCATTCATATTACGGTAACTTAGTGCTCATATTACGACAACTGAGCATTCATATTACGGTAACTTAGTGTTCAAACTCTTCATGTTATGGTAAATGAGAGTTCATATTACAGTTAATGAAAAGAAAATATTATGTGCATCAGGGCAAAACATTAGGAAACAAGTTTTAAAAATAACAATTTATTTTTATTTATATTTTGGAGTGTCCAAAAGTATGAGACAAATGTTTTTTTTTCTGAAAAAAGCCAAATTCAATAGAAATACATATGCTCCTATAAATAATAAGGTTATGTAAGTTTATATAGTTGATAAATATTGGTTACCAATGACATCAGTACATGCATCTGCGACGAATAACTTTTTAATAATTATTTTAATTTTGGAGCATTCTTTCTGAAGTTCCATCGCCAAATCATCTGTGTTAGAGTATATATTGCCATTATCTTCACTCCTATAAATTTATAGTTTAAGTCAGGACTCTGCAGTTGCCAATCCATTATTTCTAAATTTTGCTCGCTAAGGTAACTCATTACCGTCTCTACCTTGAGACATCGTGCACTGTTGTGCATGATAATTGCTCCATCGATACCTGAATTCTGTACAATTGGTAAGACAATATCTTGAACAATTTTTTATTACATATGACCGTTTGCATGAGTTTGTACAGTGGCAAGATGCTTTTCATTTTAGCTAGAAAATATTTCAAATACTGTAGTATTCCCCTTTCTTTTACTTTCACATCTTTAAATATAGTTCTTACTATTAGTTCCAATCATATTGAACTAATTTTTCACTTGTTCAAAAATATTCTTTAGTGCAACCATAATTTGTCTTCCTATTCTTCCACCTCATCAGCAAGTGGTTATTTCCTGTGTGCTTCAATAAATTAACAGTCAACCTGTCCCTAGAATACTCTCCCATCCAATTAAGAAATAACTAGATAGTAAATACATTCAAGACTAAATGAAAGGAATTTTCTTCATGTCTCTTCAGAGGAAAACTAAATAATTTGGTTTCCATCACATTGGTGCTCTATAAGGATTATATGTAACGTCTTGTGAAATGACTGTAAATGCCCGAAAAATTCTAACGAAGTTCGTACCGGTTCGAATATTTAGTTGTATATACAAAGAGAAAGTTGGCAATTTCCAATAAAAAATTTTATGAAGTATCGGCAAGTTGATTATTTATTTTCGTCCTCGTAAGAAGTAATTTGAGTGATACATTTAAAATTTCCGGTGTATTTAATACAAAAGAAGTAGATTAAGTTCCGAGTTTTTGGACTGTCCAATTTTTGCAATTATGTATATAAGATAATGTATAGGCATCAGATAAATAGTGGTAACCATATCGATCCATTCCAGTCTGACTTTTTTTTTGTAAATCGGAGCCCCACCTCATTGGTGAAAAAATTTCATACAGTGGTTAAATAAATGATTCCAAACAGATGGTTTGACAGAAGTTCAGATGGCAAATTTTACATCAGAAGTGTCCATAGAGATCACCTGAACATATTGTGATATATTTCTATTGGGGTTCATCAACTATAGAATTTATCATACACTGTCCAGAGATATCAATGAGTTCATGAGCAGAATCCTTCATACATTTGCAAAAAGTATTCTCGGAAAAAGTGGCATAACACTATGTGATCTTATTCCAGACCCGTAAATATTTGTGCCTCTAAAATAATGGCAAACCGAAAAAGAAGTTAATGACAATGTGGAACATAACGATTTTTCACAATGTATTAATTTTACATAATAACCAAATTATACTCTTCGAAACCTCTGTAATTTCGACTAAAATTTCAATTAATAACATTATTTTACTTTGATTTATATAATAAACTACAAATTGCAAATCAGCAGTTTTGTTAGTTTGCTGACAATAAACTTC
Source organism: Caprella mutica (assembly GCA_947561585.1). Taxonomy (NCBI): domain Eukaryota; kingdom Metazoa; phylum Arthropoda; class Malacostraca; order Amphipoda; family Caprellidae; genus Caprella; species Caprella mutica. Next base: position 95,564 of record CANNZV010000257.1, read on the forward strand.
GCATGTTCTGAATTATCATTTCATTTACTTTGCTTAATCATCAGTACCGAGATATTTAATTCAAACTAATAAAACATCAACCTCAACAAATAATTAGTTAATGGAATATATTTGGCGACAAAACTCTGACTGATGGTGTAGTAAATTTTGATTAATAAAAATATTGTGTACATATAGTTTCAGTGAAATCATTTAGATATTAATAATTCATTTTGTGACAACATTATTATTCTGTGAATAATGATAGTCATATCAGTCATTAATTTCAGGAAGAGCTTATAAATTCATAGGTGTTACCATTAAAATTGAAAGTACCATAACTGCAGTGTGTCTTTTTATGAAACGATTTACTCAAAATAAAACTAAGATTATCTCTTTGTAAATATTTATATTAGTATTATTCAAATGGTTCTTTAATTTTATTAATCCATGTTTATAATTCATATAAACTATTTGAGTTTTGATTTAATCCTTTTTGTTCCTAAGAAATATATTTTGCTATTAGAATCAACAGATAGCCATAAATATAAGTAAAAAAATCATTAATATTATTTTATATATTTGAATGGTTGGATCGAGAAAGTTGAATATTCTTGAGTGTGAATAATTCAAAAATTCTACGAAAACATGTGTTCAGTTTCTCATTGCAAATAAAAAAAAAACTGAAATAGTTTTGATAGACAAATGATATAAAATGAAATTGTTTTATTCTATTTATTAAGATAATCAAATGAATAAACAGAAATATCCTTTCCTAGATATATTTATAAGATTAGATAATAAGAAAGTATTCACTTTTCTAATCATATGTTGATAAAATTTATACTTAATCATATCATCATATGATGATAAGAGTTATGCATAACAAATAGATAACTATTATTCTTGAAAAGAAATAATCCGGGAAAATTAGTTTTCCTTATTTTTTACTTTACTTTGTTTTTGAATTCTTGTAAAAAGTGAATGTTATGATTCTATTATTTGATACACAATGGTGATTATTCTAATTTAAAGATTATATACATTGTATATACACCTACAGGGTGTCCCAGGATAAAGTGTACCCAGCTTCAAATTAGTATATTTCATCAACTACTGAATATTGAGTTTTTTTTAAGTATCATTTTGTTTGTTGAATGATTTTCCATTCACAGTTAAATTTTTATAAAGATCCATTCATTGTTGTGAACATTATAACGATTTTATTATTGGGTGGTGAACTTGGGTTTGCGCGAATGGTCAGAAAACGGACTTTGAAGTAAATCCATCATACATATCTTTATCTGACAACTATCCCTCAAATTTAATAGATTTATTTACAGGCTTTAATGGCATTCAAATAACTTCTCCATTTATAAAATATTGATCATAAGGAGATATGTGTTTAAGTACAAAAAGAAAGGCACCAGTCTAAATCTTAACAAGAGTCATTCAGGCCACCCCTACAAAATTAGAGTTAGAGTGATGATTATAATTTCCTCAGTGATAAAGTCAGTCAAAATATAAATTTGGTTGGATATTCTGAGAAGCATTTTGCCGAATGCTATGATTAATTTCTTCTCCGTTCATATAAAATACAGCTTCTTCTCTCATGACGAACATGTTTTGTAAGAATTAACCAGTTGATAAATTTATACGGCATGAAAAATCTGTGTCCAGAAGTTTATGTCTAACTTTAAGTTTTTGGGGTGGAATTAAAGGTTATGTTCAGTAATTCGATTGATTGAAGATTTTGAGATATTTAATTTATTTCTACTAACAAAGATATTTATATTTTCCAAAAGGAGATGCTGAGCGAAATTGATTTTATTTTCATATCGTACTGTCCCTTGTGACCTGATAGACCCTTGTTAAAATTTATATTGGTTTCCTTTCCTTGTGTACTTAATCACATTTCTCCGAGTCGGTAATATTTTATAAAAGGAATAGTTATTTGAATGCTTTTAAAGCATGGAAATAAATCTGTTTAATTGTGAGATGGTTGTCTACTTAAGATAGTTTTTATGTTAGAACATACCGCATTGTTCGTTTTCTTACCATTCGCGCAGAGCCACTTTCACTACTCATTAATAAAATCATTATAACATTCACAAAAATGAACAGAACTGAGAATGGAGAAGGGTACAACAAAAAAAATGATACATGAAAGAAAACTGTATCTTCAGTAGTTGTTTAAATATACTAATTTAAATTTGGGTACACTTTTCTTCTGGGACACCCTGTATAGTTTCGATAAGGTATTATAATGCTTTTTTATTTCGCTTAATATTATATTATGTCGCATTAAATTGGTTTGTTACATTTTATTATGAAATAATCAAACCTTTTTATATTCAAATATTATAATAACATGTTGATTTTATAATTCGACCTTTTAGTTTCATTTCCTATCAAATTAATGAAGACTATTCTATTTTTAATGAGCTTTCGAATAAGGCAGTATTTTTTTATCAGTATTAATATTGACTAATATGAAACAAAATAAATAGAACCAAGAATTATTTCCGTTTCTAAATATAATAGAGTTACCTGAATAGTTAACAAATTATTAAAGGACAAATCATGAATTAATAATTTTATGGCAATTGGCAAAATGAGCATGCAAGTAGCTAAAATAGAAGTATTACTTTTTTCAAAATGACAAATAATGTAAGCGTACACATGTGTTGTAATAAAATGAAGCGTAGGTATTAATGTTTTTTTAATCGGACGCTTATTTGATTCATTTAGTTAATTATTATTTTTAACAAAATGACGATGTTATAAATAACAACGGTTTCATAATTTCCAGTACTTATTATATCAGATTCAAACATATTTTTTTAATTTCAATAAAATATTATTCATTTATAGCTGTGACTATGGTAAGATATTTCGATAGAAGAATCAATATTTTAATATAAGGAAGTATTTCAAAGTAATAAATCACATTCGAAACTGCAACTTGCACTCAACCAATCCGAACACTGTAGCATCAATATTTTGTCTAACTATGATACATACTCTTGTCAAGTTGTATAACACTCAACATTTATTTATGATCATATCTTTAGAAAAAGTTTTCTTCATCCATCATTCCAGAATTATTTATCTCTTTCTCTGAACTTCCAAACCATCAATACTCTGAGTTAGAGACTCAAATAGAAAAGTTTTACGTTTTGAGGACTCATCAATCATCATATTTTCACGTGACATCCTCATTAGTATTAAATTACACGCAAGAAAAATACTCCAATGTCTAGTAACTGAGTAATAAATGATGTATAAGTACGTAGCTGAATGATAAAGCACTATAAACCTTTTCCATTTGTTTCAGATTTGTGTCACGATAGTAATGCTAAAACTGTTCATTCAGTTAAATATATAAATAATGGAGTTTTGGAAATAACAGTGCATCACACCTTAGAAACTAGAACATATTTTCAACCTTAATCACCTCAGTTTAACGTCAATACCAAATTCAATGAACTCAAACAGAATAGAAGACTGTTGTTGCTGTCCTATTTCAGTTGATTTAATTTGAAGGTCTTTGCCCTGACAGAATTCAATCTGCAAGCAACTATTTGTCTTTGACTCCAGGATGCCCTAATTTGAATTCCACAGACGCTTTTTCCATATCGAATATCTTTCGTTTTAAAACCTATATATAATGTAGATAACTATATAGCATCAACGGGTTGACAGACGTTTCATCGTTAGACTTTTCGTCAACAAGACGTTTCGTCGACAAGACGTTTCGTCAACAAATTTTCGTAAAAAAGATATTAACACATTCTAATGTTACAAAACATGTACTTTACAGAATAATGTATCAAATGATCAAATTAAAAAATAGAATAATGATATGGAGGAACACTATTAAATAAATTTCAATCGTTTTTCTACTTTTATACTAAACCAGAACTACTCAATAATACACAATTATTCTGAAATAGTTTGAAAAACATTATATGCAAGATATAAAATGAAAAAAATATATCGTAGCAAATAATGAAATATTTGAAATCTAAATGACTGTATCCACACACAAAGAGCATTTTAAAATTTTATTCTTTGTCTATAAGTAGCCCCGTGTCACAACTGCCTATTAGTATCTTGAGGTGTTTGCTCAGGTAAAGGTGTCTTTTCAAGTACTTTAAGAATATTAATAGTAATATATTAGTTCTACAATATTTTGCGATAAGCTAATATTTTTTTGGAGCCTGTATATAGAAGATGTTTAATTTCTTTTTCTACATGATCAAATTCGAATATTGGATATCGTTCGAAAACTCTGAACTTTTTCTATTTTAAAGCCAACTACTGGTTTCATAGAATCACTTTTTGGTATAGCAAAAACCTAAACTATCGATAAACATTCAACCGCAAATTTCTTATCAAATCTTTGCTTTCAATCTAGGAAATTTTTTTTCTTATTGACCTAGGATTTGTTATTATTGAGCAGTTTTGGTTACGTTACGATTGAAAAACGATTGAAATTTATTTAATAGTTTTCCTCCATACCAGTATTCCATTCTTGTAATTTGATCGTTTGATTCATTATTCTTTTAAAGTACATGTTTTGTAATATTAGAGTGTGTAATATCTAATATATGAAAATTTGTCGCCGGTACGTCTTGTCGACGAAATGTCCTTTCGACGAAACGTCTTGTCGAAGAAATGCCCTTTCGACGAAACCTCTGTTGACGAATCGTCTTTCGACGAAACGTCTGCACACCTATCAACGGCATTATTGAATTTAGTTTTTACTAAATATTAAATTATATTTATAAAAGTAAATCAATATTTAATATCTTGTAAGGATAAACAGGGTGACCCACAAAAAAGTGTACCCAACTTTAAATTCGTATATTTCAACAATTATTGATAGTTCAATTACTTCCAAGTATTATATTTTGTTTGTTGAACCCTTCTCCATCCACAGTTAAATTTTATTTATTTTTGTGAATTAATTAACGTTCAATTGATAGGTGGAGCAAATAGTCAGAAAACGGACAATGAAGTAAGTTCAAACATTAAAAATATATTTGGTAGATGAAATCCTCATTAATAAAAACTTATTTATTTCTATGCTTTAAGAATATTCATATAACTTTTCATTTCATAAGATATTGACAATCTGGAGAAAAGTGTTAAGTACAAAAACGAAGACACAAGCTCAAATTTTAACAAGGGTCGTTCAGGTAGCAAGAGAACGGTGCAATCTGCAGACAATATCAATTTTATTCAGCAACTCGTTTTTAATAATAAAAAAGTTTCTGTTAGAATAAATGGATTATACATCTTAATCTTCAATTTTCGGGATTAAATATCTCGAAAACCTAGAAATAAATCTGTTTTTATCAATGGATATTTTGACTAATAGAGATATTTTGATGTTTGAACTTAACTTCATTGTCCGTTTCCTGACCATTTGCACCACCCATAGATTAAGTTGTTATTTAATTCACAAAAATAAATAAAAACTTAATAGAAATTCAACTTAGGATGGAGACGAGTTCAACAAACAAAATTATGTTTGAAAGAAAACTGTACTTTCAATAGTTATTGAAATATACGAATTCAAAGTTGGGTACACTTTCTTGTGGGTCACCATGTATATCTATTATATTCATTTAATAGAGTCATTAAATCATGCAATTTAGAATTAAATTACTTGTAAAACAATTTTTTTATTGTCTTCTATATACTTATAATATCAAATGTTACCTATTAACTTATAAGTAATGAATAACGGTCTTTCAATGCTTAGAGTAATCACTTCCCTTCTTGAGTTCCATTGTAGTTCTAATCAAAGCCTAACGAAAACATTTCTACCAGTTTATTGAGCTGTGTAATAACTCTAGATTCGGTGACTAAATTTGTGGGGTATACACTAAATCTTAAATAGAGACTTCCGAGATAAAGTCTCACTTATTTTTAATTTTGCTGAATTTTGGGTTTGAATAGATAAGACAAAGAATATTCATATGACATGTAGGTATTTAAAAAAGATTACATTATCAACAGTTGTATCAACACCCAAGTTTTCAGGACACACTGGAATATTTCACATTTTATACCATGTCTTTTCGTAACTCTAAGAAAATACGTAAACAAATTTAAAAATATTAAGTTTCTAAGGGATATTTTAATTTCATTTTCTTATATTAAAAATATATAATATTATGTTTCATTCGTCTGCCACATACATGTTTCTAACAGACTTACTAGAAAGGTAAATACTTGTCGGTTAGATGCACCTGACATAGACTGGTCACTATTCTTCTTTTGTTGATGCAATTTTATTTCATGTTTAAGAATAATTATTTGATTTTACGTAACATATATACAGTAATTTAAAAAAAAGTAGATTGTAAAAATAAAAATCTTGTCAATATTAAATATCATTAGTAGGCAAGTGAATATTACTCATATTTTCCAATATTATTATTTACTACAATATTTTTCTTAAAATTCATTCCATAACATATTATCATATTTTTGTGGTTATTTCATCTATCAAGCAGTTTAATCAGAATGGTCAGAAATATGGATATTTTGAAATAACTTTAACTACTCCTTACAAAGTTTCACCACAAATAAATTTCCAGTTTTTTTACAATATACGAATTAATTCCAATGTTGCAAAATCATAATTCAACGTTTCAATTCGAATAGATTAACGCAAACATCCACATGGGATGAATTGTACCTAAAAATGGTGTGTTAGTTCATAGTTATTGGGTGGTTCCACGTTTTCGATCATTTAAGAAAAGTATACATAATTGATTTTTTTAACTAATATCTTAATTAATATATATATATATTATTTTTTCATATATGCTGTCAAATGTGGAAACGTCCGATAACTAGGATCTTAGACTATAAATCAGCATAAAGCTGTTTATTTATTCCTACCTCTCAGTTATTTCTAACTATTCAATTAAAAGAATATGAAAAAGAAATGCACGTGGACCTTCATGAAGACTATAATCTATAACCATGGTTATCTATATAGTACAATATTTCTTTATCTAAACCATATTTCTCCATTAAAACAACGGAATACATTCTTAGGTTCTTATATTCCATTAGTGTCGTGAATGTAGAATATGGTCGTGAATAGATAAAATAATTGTGAATCAAGTTCAAATGAAGTTAAAGAACTGCGATCGAATGGATTAATCGCTAAGCTGTTATATGTAATTGTGTGTTATATTATGTTGTATGTCATTTTGCATAATATGCATTAATTAAGGTTAATTATAAAATATTTATTTACAGGAGAGAGGTGACAATAAATTTCATCCAATGTCGGTTCTTATAATGATGTCAGAATTTGACTTCTAACAGAGAAATAAGGGTCACCCATTGAACCAATTTGACATTTCAGTTCAAACACGATTGCTTAAATTAAAGGTTATTGCCTCATTTAATTGAATCTGCCCTCAACAACCTGAAGTGCAGTTACTGTTACGTTAAAATTGGCTCAGGAGGCAGTATGTGATTTGAATTGGTAGTAGGCGGTATCCAGGCTTTCTTGACTGAGACCCGCAAAATTTATTCCAACAGAATTAACACCAATTCGATTAATGCAAATTATTCGTCATTGAATAGATGCTAATTTGAACGCGTCTCAAAATTTCACGTCAATTTATGCACAGTAATAACTACAAGAAATACTGAAATGTTTTGAGGGTTACAATTTGATTGATAAATCTTTCTATAATACATTAAATAATTGATAGGGACATCGGTGAAACAAAAAATGTTATTCTAACAGTAATGTGGTTTACATGGAATTCGGACACTTGGGCAAAAGACACTATTTTGAAGGACATTTGGTTTAAGGTACATTGGCAGAAGGACATTTGGCTAAATGGACATTAATTTTTGGCCAAAGTACTTTCATTTAAACGACGGTTAATTGCATTAAGGAATATATCATCAAAATATGTCATGCTATAAATAAAAAATATAAAATTACATTTCATAAAATTGATCGTTTGGAACTTACTAACATTAATGTGTATTTTTATAGATCATCATTCCTATATCAAAAATTATTCGAAAATATTCTTCTATATATGTTTTTTACATTATATCAGGGTAACTTTAAATTAAAATTAAGATATATTTTCATCAAATGACTCAATATTCAGTATTACATATTCATCTGTAAATAAACCCATACGGAAAACATGTTTTTAATAAGTCGTAGTTTAAATAAGACTATACATATCTTTCTCAAGCTGTTGAAATATTAAATTTTACTCCTCAGAAATATCTTATCTTCTCATTCCAAAAATAAATAGTGTAAGATTGAATAAATTTAAAAAATACCACTTTGCTGGATACAGATTCAATTACTGTATTTTCGAATGCCGTTGCTGCACAAATCTTCATTTAGAAAAAGTTCTTTTTTTCTTTGCTGCAAAACAGAATCACAATTCACATTGGTACAATGAGATAACTCTATTAAAATTTACTACTAGAGTTTCAACAAATTACAGCTTCAACAAATAATGGAACAATAAATTCTCTCACCTTGTTCACGAGTTCACAATGCACTACCAAGAAGATTTATGAAATAACTAAGTCCTCCTTAACAAAAGAAAATGAGCAGTCTAAACACCAATACATAAGTATGGCTTTAAATTTTACCTTTAGAAAATAACACTTCATTAAGCATTGAGAAGTGAATATAATAAAGTAGTTACAAGTATTCTAATAATGATTCGTAAAAATTATATTAGACATTATTAAATTATGTTTTGTCGCACAGATCTCTTCCCTCTGGCCATTTAAAGAGCCATCTGAAAACAATTTATGTAAGGGAGCAGTGCCCCAGGGTCTTTAATTATATCCGAGACAAGGTGGTATTAATGTCTTTTCCGCTGAAAGGAGAAAATTACAATTTCAAGACTCCTGCAGCTCCAAGTTTTTTTCGTTTTATGCAGTGTTTCTAGACAATATTAACATGTCTGCAGTTTATCTCAATTGCGTTCAAGAAAATAATATCTCTGTTCAAAATATTTAAAACTATATTCCATTATTTTATTCATAGAAGAATTTACACTGAAATGGCAATTTTTTTATAATACAATCTAATAACCATAGTACTCTGTTTGATAATTTAACGTAAATGCAGAATCACCAAATAATCAGCATATGCTGCACAAGTGCACATAATACAAAGTAATTTTGAGTTATCGAAATGTTCGATATTTTCAATCAAATAGAATAATAAAGGTAAATAATAATTAGTACATACACATTTCCTACTTCATTAAACCTATTATTACTGCAGATTACTGTTTTTTTTTAATTAAAATAATATTGATTGTACACTAGTGAAAATTGGCTAATTGGAAGATTGCTTCTAGGTTAGTATTTCTAATGGATTTGCCAACACCTTTGTGAAAATGTCAAAAAATGGACGGATTTAGTACTGCTATTCTCACCTAGAAACAATCTTCCAGTGAGCCAAGTTATCACTGTGCGATCAGTATTATTTTAATTATTAACAAAATTAATATCTGCAATAAAGCGAACGATACAGTGTATATAATCGAAAAATAATAACTATTATATTAATGTAGTTTTTCACTTTGATTAACCAATAACCATGTTTATTGTTGTACATGTATTGACTCAATGAGGTGTAAACCTCTCACTTGAGCTATGGGAATTTGAAACTCGTTTGCAAACATCAGTATAGTAGCCAGAATCAGTACAATCTTCGTATACGAATTGTAGCTATCTTAATTTTCATTTCCACAGATTATTCGGATATCGTATCACAGCTCTTAGAATATAAGTTATAAATTCGGTGAAAATTAATGTATCTATGATATCCCAAAGAGCTACTGATATTTTCATGAAAAATAATATATTAGATTTTCATGGTGAACATAAATCATTTAAGGAGATTACTTACATGCAATGAAAATAATTTCGAAGATTTTATATTATTTACAGTGTAGGTATTCATGTCTTCCTTCTTATAAAATAATGGACGCTTGTATAAACTTTTATAAGTATATTATCAGTTCTAAGGCAGGAATGATTAAATACTTTATTTTGCTCAAATAATTTACTTACATGATAACATGAGCAGATAATCTTATTAAATAAATGACAGTATAATTTGCTACTTGAAAGGTTGAACGAATACACGCGTCGCATCTTAATTAATTATACGTGTACCCTAAGATAGAGCTAAAACAATTTACAAGTTAGAATATAAATGAAGAGAATTACTGAACTTAATTTTAATATTTTTGTATCATAAGTTTCTTAAATATAGATTGAGGAACTAAAAATATTAGGAAAATATGACATAAAATTAGTGGATGAATAGTAAAAAATCATGAATTTTGTTAATCGATTAATGGAAATAAAATGAAAGGGAAACACTATAATTCTAATTTGATATCGTTTATAACGTTACATATGACAATAATTATTTTTTTTTTAATGTGGTAATTTAAGATGATAAGTTTAGTAGTTTTTCATGCTTACATACAATACATATTTCAGTAATATCTTATTCCAAACATTATTTCTAGATCAAAATAAATTTAATTGGATTATGAGAGCCAGTCATTGAAATGCGTCTGGGAGTAAACTGGTGTCAACAAATTATAGGCCAACCATCAGTTCTTAGAATATTGATCATTCATGGACCACTAAAATTACAATTGAAGCAATTTGAGTTTCAAAAAGGACTTTAATTACGTATCGGAAGCTTCAGTTTTCATAAAGTAAGATCATAATCATTAATATTCTCCGTATGCCATTTGTGATATTTCAATATTTTTTTTTAATTCTTGCCTAAAAATTATTTAATAGAAATATTAAAGCTCATGAGTTATGAAGTTCTGTGTTATGAAGTACTCGAGTAATGAAGAACCTTAGTTAAGAAATGCTCATGAGTTATGGAGTATTTTCTATGTTTAAATTATTGAGAACGTTTTACTCCTGAATTTTGTCCTTGTTTTCCATCAAAGAACCTTGTTTTCTCCAAGATTTTAATCATAGAAAACTGTCAGTGTCCCTGAGCTATGAATTGGCTCTGAGTTATGAAGAAACCAATATTTCATAACTCTGGAGTTTCACCTTCCGTTTACATTAAAGAAAGATACGCAAGATCAAAGATATAAGATTTCATTACCCGCTTAACCCTGATGAGTTTGACTATCAGAATGTATCGCATGCCTGGAAGGTTTGACTATGTGTTTAAAAAACTCATGTCTTAATTATATACCTACGGTACTGTATTTTACCGTTGTTAGTATATATATACTAAACTAATGTGTACCAAATTTCAAGTTATTATATTGAACGTAAAAGAAGAAATAAATACATAGGTTTTAAAAGACATTGGCTACTAAGAGAGAAGAGCTGTGATTGGGTGGAGTGTGCCTCAATCACAGCACGCGCGTGTAAATGTACTCCAATAAAACGTGGACAATAGTGTGCTTAAAGGCTAACAAACTTTATTTCAACGTTGCCACGCATCACCACATTATAAATAATTCCCTAATTTAAGTGATCTACGCTGATTTACGCCGATCTGTAAATATTTGTTACCTTTTAAATACAACAATTTGAAGGAATAACATGAAAGATATAAAGTAAAGTAAACTCATTACGGTTAATAGAAGAAGAACTACATTCGCATTTTCATTTAATAGCTTTTACATTCAAGTCATGAGCTTTGGGTATGCAATGTGCGCATCTTTTTGTACTATATTCATTTAATAATTCGCATCATTTTTTAATGAGTACATCTACATATATTGGTAAATGATATTTCTCCTAGAATTAAAATTCCATTAATATAATTAATTTTTATAATGAATTTAATCTCATAAAACAGATTAACTGAGCTCTATAACAATCATTACCCACTGATATCCCTGCATGCACGTCTTCTCATCAGTTATTCATGGTCCGTCGGAGCCAATTTCTTTGTTGTTCCTGCCATTCATGAGACACTTGCATTGATCTTCAGAAATTGTCAATTCGATTTAACAACGTACTGATATATGCTACTAAAAAAATAATAACTAGTGTTAATGGTCTCTTTCTGGGAAATTTCAATAGTTTACAAACTGAAAGCCAAGTGAAATGATAACTCTTCTATTTTTCTTTAGAGATTTTGAATAATAGCATATTCATCATCAGTATCCTAATTTAGACTTATAAGTGAGATGGGTACCATGACCAATAAAGTCGCATAAAAAGTTAATAAGATCATAAAGAAAATGGAAATGACAGAAAAATAATAATTTTCTTCCTTAATTGGGAGTTTAGATTTGAAGGAATGGCTACGAATTGCACTAAATTAGTCATAAAAGATATTCCTTTGATGCAATTTAGGTTACTGATTTTGAATATTATTATTATTAAAGAAAATATGAAAATTGGTCACTTCTTATGTTTTATTCACTTGCTCTTCAAATCATGAATCAAAAACATGAATACGGTTCAGGACATATGCTCCAATACTTTGTACACAGATTCTACCTTTGGGAATACGTCTAAGGGAAATTTTACATTAGTAAGATTTTAATGGAACATTAATTTTGTATTTATTTATTATATTTTATCTCTAACAATATTCTTTTGTATTAGAAGATATTTTATACGTACTTTAATTATCTTGGTCATGTAACTTAATTTGGTGGATTGACACTTGGCCGAATGACGCTTCACCGAATGAAATTTGGCCGAAGGACATTTGACCGAACGAATATTTGGCGAAAAGATATTTGGCTGAGCAGACATTCGGCCGAACAAGATTTTGTCCGAAGAAAATTTTGACCGAAACATTTTTATTTTTAAAACCAAAATGGAATAGTAATATAATTAAATATAATACAAATAAAAACTATATACATATAACATAATAACCAATGATGACAAGAAAACAGTGCGAAGAGAAACTTTTTCCACCTCAGTTTCCAGTTGCGATGAAATCCATGATGATGAAGAAATTCAACAGTTGAGCAACATATGCATGCATGTCGTAATATGGCCACATGGATACACATTGTATACACTTGAATGAAAATCCATTTTTATAAAATAACTATAAATTCCATAGATATAAATATATTAATTAAACTAATTGGAGGCTGCATTTCGTAATATGGATTCACATTCAGCTTCTAAATATACAGTACATACTTTGATGCAGAGAAAAGAAATCTGAGACATTAAAAGTCCTCTCCACTTCAAATTTAAAAAAATTTGGAATTGCTTCAAATTTGTAGAGCTATGGTTAACAGAAATAAATGAAATCGATCAAGTATTCTGTTCATAATTAACATTCCCCTTTCACTCTTTCTAATGTTCAATTGAAGAACAATGCTGAATTCCAACTTATCACATGTTATCGTAAATTTAATGGTAATTAGGTATAAAGTTTCACTTTTAGGTACCTAATGTTTTTTTAGGGTAATGGTATTTAGATACCGGTATAGGTAGCAATTCATAATATGTCAAGAAGCTTTATTATAGTTTTGGATTTTTCAAGATTCAATGGATCCTTTTACTTTGTTTCAAATTCAGACGGTGGAAGAATGAACCTAAAAAAATCTTTAATTACATAATAAAATGAAACTATAGAACCAAATTTGAAATGGTTTGCAGGTTTGTAATCAGAGACCTTAGTTCTAATGAATAGAGTAATAAAAAAAATTGAGTGGAGAATACCTCTAATACAATTTTCCAAAATGTTAGAGTATACTATTATCGTCATTATTCTGTCTACATAATGAAAATCGATAAATGAAAATATTTTATGTGCCATTTTAAGAAATTAGATATGAAAATAATTACATTCTTTTTGTATAATTATTACTCAACTAAATATATATTATGCATACTATTGTATAGTCCACTTACTGTGACCAAGCCATGCACAATTATTATACTTAGTGCGACCAACCCAGGCAAAATTGAGATATTACCAGAATATTCAATCGATTTTTATATTTCAATATCTGTTATCGTAAAATGATAGAGTGGAAATACTCCTGAAATAGTTCAAATTTATCGAATCATATTACGATATCCAAGGAACATTTCAGGAATTGAAGTAAATTTAGTGGATCCTCGTAAGATTTCGATGCAAGGGAATACTCCAGGAAAGAGCGAAAATTAGTTGATCCTCTATCAATTTCGAGGGAATATTCCAGGAATTAGTGAAAACTAGATGATCCTCTTACGATTACGAGGGAATATTCCAGGAATTAGTTGAACCCCTTAACAATTCGAGGGAATATTCCAGGAATTCTTGAAAATGTGTTGATCGCCTCACGATTTCGAGGGAATATCCCAGGAATTAGTGAAAATTAGTTGATTCCCTTACGATCTTAAGGGAATATTCCCGGATTTAGATAAAATTAGTTGATCCCCTTACAATCCTTTCGTATGGAAGTTATAGTGTTGTACAACAAGAGGACAGCTCAGAGCATTCATAAGTGGAATGCAACCCTAAGAGTGTATAGATTTTTGTTGTAATACCAATATTAGGTGAATTCTTCAAGCACAGGTTTAACCCACTACTATTTATGAAGACTTTTGCCAGAAATGGGAAACATACCGAAGTTTGTTTTGCATATATGTGTATTTATAAAAAAATATCCAATCATTTCAAAAAAAATATTTTTCTAACGGGCCTTCTTTAAGTAAAACACATAACAATAAATACTAAAAATAAAATAAATTGAAATTATTCTAAAATAGACCTGAAAAAGGAAAGAAGTTAATTTACAGTTGTATAAATAAAACGTGTGATGCACCACCGTGAATGATATGAAATATACTCATTTTCGTTTACCAAATGATAGATTTCAGTAATGCCTCAATTCTTTGAATTTGGTTGCTATATTGTATGTGAAAACTAACCCTGGTAACATTGAGATATTCCCGGAATATTCCCTCGATATCTATATATATTCACTCATTATCCGCTATCGTAAAATGATATCGAAGGAATATTCCAGGGGTTAGTGGAAATGAGTTGATCCCCTAATGATATAGAGGGAATATTCCAGGAATCAGTGAAAATTAGTTAATCATCTAAAGATATCGAGGGAAAATTCCAGGAATTAGTGAGAATTAATTGATCCCCTAACGATATCGAGGGAATATTACAAGTATTAGTGAAAATTAGTTGTTATCTAACGATATAGAGGGAATATTCCAGGAATAAATAAAAACTAGTTGATCCCCTAACGATATCGAAGTGACATTCTAGGAATTATTAAAAACTAGTTGATCCTCTTCCGATATCGAGAGAATATTCCAGGAAATAGTGATAAATAGTTGATCCTCTAAAAAATAATAAAAGAAACTATTATAAAAGAAAAAAGAAATAATCTATGAAGTATGAAACTATATTTATCGATGATAACTTTAAGATGCACTTGAGTTACCATATTGCATATTGTTCATTAAAAATCCTACTTCTACTGTGTCCAGGATGGTCAAGTGGTTAGCGGCGCAAGCAGAAGTCAACAAGGTGCAGGTTCGAGACCCGAAAACACCACTTCATTTCTTTCTCCATTTCTTTCCATTTAATTTGTATATAACAATATGTATCATTCAACTAATTCATATAAACTCAAAACATACA
Source organism: Caprella mutica (assembly GCA_947561585.1). NCBI lineage: Eukaryota > Metazoa > Arthropoda > Malacostraca > Amphipoda > Caprellidae > Caprella > Caprella mutica. Next base: position 111,198 of record CANNZV010000257.1, read on the forward strand.
CGTACAAATGCAGTATATGCTAGGAAAAATTAATTTTGGTATCCTTCTTTTTATATCCTTCCTCTATTCTAGATATCTAGGGAATATTCAGTGAATATTCCCATTTGATCCCCTTGATAGTGAGGGTATATCCTCTCACTATTCCAATTGTATTCCCTTGTTATCAAGGGAATAATAATTTCGGTATTCCTTGCCCTTCCCTTGATATCGAGGGAATATTCTAGGGATAATATATTTAAATCCATGATTATTCCCGCGATATCATTTGGGAATATCCCTATATCGTAGAAAACATCAAAATAGGGCATCCTCTCGAGGAGGATGGGGATATCGAGGGAATAATTCCAGGGAATTTTCCCGAAATATCCTGGAAATAATTTTTGTTGCCTGTGAAGTGGTTTGTCGATTCAATTTTCATAGACAGTTAAAAAATTCAGTTTTTCGCATTTTGTAGCCACGCTGATTGAATAATATTTATAGGAGTGCATTATTTGCATGCTGCAGCGTGAATCTAAAAGCCTCACTTCATTAAAAATGACGCATGCTAATGAATCTGAATGGCATGGAATACGTTAGAATTATTCATCAGAATATTCTATATTCATAATTTGGTCTATTATATCAGTTGAGTAGAACTCAGAATTCCGGAACATTCCTCACTATTCCAAGACATTTAGCATATTCATTATACAATACACAATAGCAATGAAGCAAATAAAATCACAATCTTAACTAGGAAATCACCATTGACATTGAAAGCAATCAAGTGATTGAATAATGTTCTTAAAATTTTCACATATTATTCCATTAAATCCAAGTTTTTGGTTGATTATTATGAATTGTATGAACTGAATTTTAAACAATGGTAATATGAGTAAAAAGAAATTGTAAAGAAGAAACAAAATACTTCATATATCCACCATTGCGGATTTAACCAATTGTGCTCATTGCTAACTACTATTTGACGGAGATTGCCTGTTTCAGTTATTATGTGCCAATTGGTAATGCAAAATGAGTTCCCAGAAATAGACCCACAGGAAAAAAGCCCACAGGAAAAGAGTCCACAGAAAAATACCCACAGGGAAAAGTGCCAACAACATAAATTTTCCACAGTTTTAAAAATCCACAAGAAAAAAAGCCTACAATAAATAATAAAATGAATTACTTACTTTGCATTAGTCTTATGGAGCCAAATAGGTAGTAGGTAAAATAATATTAACATAATTACCAACTCTTCACGTTTAAATTTTTTTTAAATATAATTGATTTTTATTTATTTTAGTAAGGGTTTAACGTAAGCTTTCGGTTTTATCGCCGACGTCAAAATGAAATTAATACAAGGTACTGGAAGAAACAGTCAGAAAGGAAAGTAGCTTCATGAACAAAATCACCTACCACCGTCATTGACAAAGCTAATGGATGCAGAACAGCTACTTCGTGATTTTAGTCACTTACCAATGAATCTGACGAAAAGGGACACAAGCACTAGTGGTTGCACCTACGTATGGAAGAGGAAAATTAAGAGGTGTCACTACATGAAGCCTACGAGTCTGAGACTTCATAGTTGAAAAGCACAACCGTAATGCTATTCTCTAAGACTGCAAGTATAGCGTTAACAAAATTAATAATATGGTACATATCATAACATATGAAATAAATACAATACATAATCCAAATTACAACCGTTTCGGGCCCAAGGGACACCATCCCCCTATTCTCTTCCTTTCACTTCAGACTGCTTCAGGATAGAGCCCCTGATGGGCAAAATATAAATTGAAGGGTAAAATGAAAAACACAGAAGATCTTCAAATTTATATTTTATAAAATTTCATTTCATCAAGAAAAAGAGTTGATTTTAGCGACAAAAAGCTTTCGAAATGATACAAAAAATGAATTAAATATTCAGGCCTTTATAAACGTATGCCCTTATTCAAAACACCTTTATATTTTTCTGTATTTTAAATATTTTGTTGTAGTTGGCTTCCTTCCATCTGGGCTTTATTACCTATCGGAATATTTCTTTGTGGGTTTTATTCATTTTGGACATTTTTCACTGTGGGCTTTTTTCCTGTGGGTGTTTTTCTTGTGGGCAATCTTTCCGGTCACCTGCACATTGTAACCAGAAAACAAATTATGGTATGGCGTTAGAGTATTAACACGAAAACTAACATGCGGTCAACTTGCCTGCTTTTTACTTTTCTAACTTCTGTATCTCGTACATTATTATTGGTATTTGTTTATATTTATTTTGTACGTATAATAAAAGTCTCTTCTTTATAATTCACTTCCTCACCACTCTGTAAGAAAACAATAATCTCCGATTGTCATCCTTTGATAGATGATTATAGCAGATGATAAGAAGATCAAATCAAACATCAAAAATCGATTCGTAATTTATAAATTATCTGAAATACTTTTAGTCCAACGTATTTTTTCCACAAAAAATTCCAAAGATAAATTCTGATGTTATGACATGTTGCAATAAAATATTATAAATCTTAACCGATATTAAATTCCAACTGGAATTTCTTCGATTGGGCATAACTTTCATCGTGAAATATGGGTTTGTACAAGATATATAATTCATTTCCTTTCATTTAGGATGAAAGGAAATTTTTTGTTTCGCTACTTTTTAATTTTGAAATCACATTATTTTTGTAGAGAAAGTGTTGTTATTTTGATTATTACGTGTACTCCGCGTGAATTGTAAGGAACGGTCATAACATTAATACAGTACATAGTTATATACAAATGTTTTGAATTCTTTTATTCTAACAAATACAAATGGTTCTCGATTATTTTGGGCAGCTTCAACCTATATAAAACGTATTATATTTCAAATAGAGTACATGCAGGAAATAACAATATATATTAATATGACTAACTCTCAATGTTGAATGAAATAGAGTGGTGATTAAATATTCTTGGGAGAATGATTGAAATATCTGGTTCAATCGAATTATAACTTCTAACATTTTTGCCAGCTTTATATAACTAAAATAATAGGATATATTGTTGTTTCTTCCAAAAATAATTTAAGAATGGAGCTGAATTTAGGATTCAATTAGTGGATGGATTTAACAATAATCATTCTGGTTTTATTAATTTAGATTCACATCACAGCACACAAGATTTGAAACTTAATATGAAATTCAATAAGCTTCAATAAACAACGTATATTATCATTCCAAAGATTATCCAAATACGAGAACGAAACGGAAGATGACATATTTGCATTTCCGTCAATATTCTACATTTCACAAATTCATGTCAATCAGCATGAAATGGAGGCAATATGTCGTTCCGACCATATAAAACAAAAAAGTATCAACAGGGTAACCAAAAAATATATCTCATAATATTCAATACAGAAGCTGATAAGGAGGATCTAAAGCTAAATATTTAGAATCGGACTAGACAGTAAATTTCAGAAGCATCCATGAGGTAACAGCCGAACATGTTAAAACTGATTGCGAAAGAGTTCAAGATATTCGCAGGGAGGCTTTTGATTTCGTCCGATGAGATGTCAACGATGGAGGCTGTCACAAATATTCAGAATGTTTGAATTTATACTCGTAGCTCTGGGGACTGAACTGTATGCGGTAAGAGCTATTCCAGACGCTATTTGGAATTTTAGCCGGAAGAAACTTCGCCTGACGGAATTAACTGCTCATTTGTCCATTCATGGTTAAGTTCATGATTGTTTTCAAATATTCATGATTATAGGAAGAGTTATACGACGGTATTCAGCTCATACAATAAAAGGAGGGTACACGGAAAACTGCCAGGCGGAAAACTGCCAGGCGGAAGACTGCCAGGCGGAAAACTGCCGAAGCGGAAAACTGCCAGGCGGAAAACTGCCAGGCGGAAAGCTGCCAGTCATTTACTGGCAATTTAATGACTTTAGTCAATAATTACATTTTAATTTATGAAAATGTTGTTCGCCCAACGTTAAGGAGTTAAGGAACATTCATTTTTACTTAGTATACAATTTATTAGAAAAATATGTAAATATATAAATATTAAAGATATAAATGAAATATTATATAGAAATTAGAAACTAAAATCGTTCTTAGAAAAGGTTTAAAATACTAATAGAAGAAACAAAGAAATATTAGTATTAGGGACAGAGTACAATTTCTTTGTTTACACAACGCATCTTTAAATTATCAGTTCATAAAGCGCTAACTGTCTAATTTTTTTGTTTATAATTTGAGAATTGAACAAGCCTTTAAGCTTAATATTCGCCTGTACTCATTATAAAACATCTTCGATATTTGTTTGTGAAATATTTAGAATTTGCAACACAACATCTATGATTATTAAACTTCTATTACCTACCAATAGTACCTAAATCTCTGACAATTTCACTCAATCGAATTGGATTGTCCATTAATTATTGACATGGAGAATAAAAATGTAAATGTAATAAATAATGAACATACATAAATGTTGATTTAACATACGCTTAATTTATTGTATAATTTAAGATTAATTAATTATGAGAATATCTAATTGGCAATTAATCACAAATCAGTACGGGGGTTTAACGTTTGCTTTTGAACCGAAAGTTAAATTGCTGACATTAATATAGGAAATTAAAAACAAGGGACTATATACGTAACTTAACATGTTTTTCCAAATGTACGTGACATAGCAAATAAGTATAAAATAGTAATTGTTACTTCCTTATGTGTACTGAAGTTTGGTTTACTGTGTGGTTAATAAGGTAGCTTTGTTGAAATATAATTTTCATTTGGATATTAAGTAATCCAATATCTATATTGTTATTACTGTAAAAATGAATATCCCCCTAACCCCTTAACGAAGGGCTGACGCCGTTCTATTAATTAAAATGTTCTTTGAATGTGTTTATAACTAAATAATAAAAGTAAAAAAATACATAAATTCCCATTAAGTGACTGGCAGTTTTCCGCCTGGCAGTTTTCCGCCTGGCAGTTTTCCGCATGGCAGTTTTCCGCTTCGGCAGTTTTCCGCCTGGCAGTTTTCCGCTTTGGCAGTTTTCCGCCTGGCAGTTTTCAGGACACCAAAAGGAGAACTTTATAAAAGTGAAAGAATTTCTTTTTTTTTAATTTTCCAACTGATTAGGATACCAATATTATCATTACATCATGCAATATTGATAGAGCGGCACACTGTAAATATGGTAACAATATAATATGACTTATTTTTTAAACTCAAAGAATATTTCAGCTGATGTAAGAAATACAATTCTGTGTATAATTATAAAACTCTCTAAATAATAAAAAATGAGAAGGGATATTTCTTCCCTGCGACGTAATATAAGAAACCTTATTGCAGCGCTCTGAATTAAATTGTGAAGATCTACAATATAAATAGAATAGGACTGTGATACTTGTTATTTTATAGATATTTCGATTACATTAAGTCTTGCAAACTAGGCCGATATTGTAAAATGAAATATTAAATATAAATTAATCGAACAGAAAAAAATATGATTCAAAAAAAATTGTTTAAATAATTGTGATGTAATTGAAAACGATAGGTATGAGTATTCAAGAAGCAAATAACTGACCCGTCTATTATTTTTAACTTAGGGCACTTCATTCACCATACATTATTTAATTATTTAGGATATCTATTGTGTATAGAAAACTAATAAACCTAAAATTTAAAATAAAGACACAATTTATTGAAAAGAAAACATTTAGGAGTCACTTTTTATTCTGATTACAAAATGATACCCTTTATTTGTCTCTTTTCATATCGCAAATTTTAATTTTATGTATATTTTACATGAACTCAATCATCAAAGAGTTTCATGACAAGAAATAATATAAAGAAATAAAAAATGTTATTCAATTTCAAGCGAGATGATTTCATATTAAATAGTAATTTTTCCAGAGATTCTATTTAATTCAATATCAATTCTTGAATTCAATTAAGTTTATTCAAAATAATCCCATGCATGCTTTAGAGCTTGTTCAATAACAATGCATTAGCAAAGAGCCATGAAATTTGTAGCATCATGTCGCAAAATCACATTTTTGTTAATGTTGCAATTTGCTAATATTTTCTTCTTCCGACTGCTCAAAATACGCGAAAGATTAATGATCTTCATTTATTATTGGCACACGTTTCATCTTGGACAGGAAAGCGCTATGATTAGGGGAAATTAGTCACATTTCTTACAATGTTAGCTGAATGCTGTGATGAATTGAAGTGATGAATTGAAGCTGAATGTTTTTTTATTACTATAATGTTTTTGTGATTATTAAGTTGTTGTTTACCATGTACAACAAAAATAGTTTATTAAAAGAGGTTTTTTAAACTCAATGTTGAAGGTTTTTCCCGATTTCTGTTGAGGGTTCATCTTTTCTTTTTTGGAAAAAGAAAGTTGTACCTATTTCTTTTACCAAAGCTGTGTTTTGTAAGTGAAAGTAAAGTTAAGTTAAGATAACTTCATCATATATTTTACAAAAAGTTTGTTGAATCAGTATAAAGGTACTTGTTTGTATGCTATTCTAATTTTTTTTCAATATAATTGTAACTATGAAATATGCACTTAATTTAATGAAGAATTGATTGAAATTTAATTTCATAGACTAAGCAGAGAATATTAATCAATTTGATTCATTATAGGTAAATTTTTAATAAAATATTATGATCATTAAATTTGAAACCTAAATGAAAAATTTTCTTGATAAAACTGTAATATATTGAAATGAGTGATAGTATTGATATGTGATACATTTGAATATAGGCTGTAAGCGGAAAATAGACAAAGAAAAACTGTCAGAGAACTGTCAGGCGGAAACCTAACTTTTTGAAACATTATTTGTTTATAAACTCGTTGTGATAGCTTTTTTAATATTAAATAAAATTTGAACCATACAATTACCAATAATACGCACTTAAAATATTCTCAATTAATTGAAAATCAAATAAATGAAAACTTTCTTAATAGTGTAACTGTATATGTGACACCCGATCCTGTGTCAAATTTATGTAAATAAGAGTATTTAGTTAGAATAGAGTTAATCAGAACTTTCCTTGGAGACGAGAAATATCTGCTTCAATATATCAATCGATTTATTTGGGTATTAAACTAGTTTAAACTCCCTAAACTCTACTCCAATTAACAATATTGTGCTGCAATAAGAAGTCATCTTCAAACATTCGCTCAATTGAGTTCGAAGTATCGCCTGCATCTGAACATTCACCAACATAGAAATTATCGTACTCTGACCATCAATGCTGGTAACAAATATAAACTTGCTAATTGCTTAGTTTAAATTCAAGCTATGTTCTAATGTTTTTATAGTTGCATTACCTTAACGACTCTGATTTAAGCTTATTAGGCAGTTGAAATTAACTCATTTTTCAAATTGTATGAATAATGAGGCTAATTTCATCCAATAGTAGTTCACTTTTGTGCAAATTAGAAGCTATTCATTGCACCAAAAAATTCAAAGGAATTCCTTAATTTAATAGGAAATAATCGGAGCGATTTGTAATTTGAATGAACAAGTTTTTTACCTAACATTAGAAATTATTTCGATATTTCATGAAACTTCTGTAAAGTATAGTAACCTAAAATGACATGGAATAAATTAAGCTATACATTCAGTTGTCTATCTTTATTTACGAAATAATAATTGTTTTAAACATCACTCTAATGAAATTATTTTGAAAACTCAATTCTTTAAGCATTGGGAGGCTATCATCATTGGAAGATAGATATAATGTTATATGGCAAATTGACAATCCAGTACATTGAAATGGAGCTTCTCGTCATTAATAGGCTAGCATACTCTCCTGCACTAAATTAGTCCATTAGTTTGAAAAGCACTAATTGTCTTACATTTAACAGACTAATATACTGTAGATATATTGCTTTGCTGTCTTGACTCTCCAGGTGATTGAAACTCTGGAACTTGCTCACAGTCCAATTTCAAATTAGAATTTTGCATTTATTTAGGATTAAAAGATTGAACATAACTACGCAGTTTTCCACGCAATATACAAAATTTCTCAATCACGAAAGTGAGTTGCGCATTTTAACCCTAGAACATCTGGAGTGCCTCTTCGGTTTTAAATATTGATATTTAATTTAAAAACTAATTACCATAACCTTAATTAGTTTGACGTGTGTTTTCTACGCACATTCTTTTTAAATTACTTTATATCTTTCATGTCATTCCTATAAATTTATAAGCCTTTCTTGACTTTTTTACTACGTATCGCCGTAAATCAGCGTAAATCACGTGAATTAGGGAATTAATTATAATGTGGAGATGTGTGGCAGCGTTGAAATACAGTTAAGCACACTACAGTTCACGTTTTCATGGAGTAAACACACATGCGCGAACTGTGATTGGGTCACACTCCACCCAATCACAGGTCTGCTCTCTCAGTTAATTTCTTATATACCTATATATATATTTCTCCTTATTTGTTCAATATTTTTACTTAAAATTGTGTACACATTTGTTTAGTATATATACTAACAACCTGTAGAAAATACAGTAACGTAGGTTTATATATCACGTAGTCAAACCTTCGATACATTCTGATAGTCAAATTCATTAGGGTTAAGTTGTTGAAATTCAAACAGTTTTATTGTCTATGACGTATTCATGCATCTTTTAAAGTAACAGTGAAATAATGCAATATGTTTCGAAATATTTAGTTTTACATTATTTATGTTCCGGCGGGCTTCTGGAACTCTGGTGAAGTGACACACTAGCAAACATCACTTATAGGAATACTAGCTTTTTTTGGTCAAAAATGTGACTCAACAGTGCAGTAATTCACCCGAGCACTAGATTTCCGTATGATGTATGAAATTAAAATAAGTGATATAAAAAACAAAACGTGTTGCATTATATTCATTGGATTTACCTAAATACGTCTTAAACAATAATAATTCCAGCAACTCAAGCTAAGTTTTTAAAGTATAAAACTACATTACAACCGGACCGAGCCTCCTATATAGTCACTTTGGGTATTACAGGGTTGAAAACGCGAAGCACACTCTCGAAATTTTGCAATTGGGTAAATTGCATGGAAAACAAATATAATTAATTACTGTTAAGGAAATAATCATTTAATTATACAAAATGAAAAAACATAATTCAACAAATACAGAATTCAATCTGTAACAAAGACTATATCAAATAAAAAAAAAACAATTTATTCGAAGTGGTCACCCTTGCACTTTATTACAGCCCTAAGTCTGCGAGAGAAGTCATTAACCGCGGCACGGAAGATTTCTTGGTCAATTTCTGCCCAAGCTTCGATCAATCATTTCTTCAAGACCGAACTTGTTGCCGGGGAAGTATAGGCTTTCTTCTCCAAAACAGACCACACACAATAGTTCAAAACATTCAAATCAGGGGAATTGGGTTGCCATTCGTCCATAGTCAAAAAACGGGGACAATGTTCCTCACACCATCTTTGAGTAATGTTCCGATTACTCAGCTTCGTGGCATCCGATAACATTTTGCAATTCTGCACCTTGTATTGATAAATCGCTAATTCTTTCCGTCAAACTGTATGCATAGTTGCCACTGATGTTTGGTGCTCTTTTGCCAGTTTCCTTATGGACCGTCTGGGATTCCTTCAAATTTTCTATATGACAGCTTTGCCATGTTTTTTGGTCCTCTGAGACCTTCGTCAACCCTGTCGAGGACAGTCCTGGATATATCTGGTGTCTCAGTACCTATCTAATGTCCGGTTAATAAACAAAGCGTTAAGATTGATGTGTTTTCCTATCTTGAGAAGTTCACTTCTCATTTTATTCAGTAGGTACTGCTCAACCACAAACTTTCTTTTCGATATGGTTGTCATTTTAGTATGGTTTTATTCAAGTGTAAGTTTTGAATGATAAATTTAAAGGTTTACTATTAATCTGTAACAGAAAGATTATCTGAAGACTTACTATTTCAGAAGATATTCACTTAACAAAATGTTTAACAGGACTTATTAAACACTCGTATGAAGGTCTAAAATCTAGTAGAATCAGAAAAGCAAATTCAGTACATAAAAACAAACCAATAAAGTCCTACCTAATTGGTATTTATTTTATTTTTCCGAATTTAAAACCACTTTTTTCTAAGGAACGAAAAGTTATTTTGGTTTCTATATTAATTTTATTTAGAACAATTCTTGAATAAAATTTACACAATGAAATAAAGATAACCACGTTTCGTCTTCCTACTGCTAACATATTCCAGTTTATGTGCAAATAAATATAATTATGAAAAAAAAAACAATAATAATAAATTGAAAAACATTGGTAGTAAGATGTATGCGTAGAGAGACTACCATGTGAATTGTGAATAGTGCCTAAGAAATTTAATAAATTAGTTTATAGAGAAAAGAAAAGAAAATAAGAAGAGAAATATAAGAAAGTTTATATGAAATGTATATGGAGATGAGTAGTTTAACTCTTTCTCCGCGTATGACGTCACCACAAGTATGACATCGTTGCGGACCAGTATAACGTCATACTTATGGTGACGTCATACGCGGGGGAACTGTTAATTTGGTCTTCTCCATATACACTTCATACATATAAACTTCCCTATATGCTTCTTCTTATTTTTTTCGCGCTGTTGAAAAAGGAAGTTTGTAGCGGGACTTAACCATGCAATGAACAATCTAGGAACGAATATTCATGTTAAAACTTCAGTAAGATCAAAATGTCACTGAAGCTGTTCTATTTCCAAATAGTTTCCTCCAAGTAAGAAGTGTAATCACCTTGTATTATTTAGTCTGCCATTATATTTTTTTCATTTTATTCATTGCCTTTTAGTAAGTAAAATCACAGAGTTAGCTCTAAGAATAACCTTCGCGCAATGAAAAAAATAACCTCCCTCACTCTTTGCTTGTCTGTTCTTGAACTATTTTGATCAGTTCAAAATTGTTTTTACCTGTTGATAGTTCGATAAGAGGCAAAGTAAAAGAGACCAAGACACAGTTTTTTCGTCCATTGGCTAACGATGTACAAGTATTTGAAAACGCGGAAACATTTTTGTGGCCCATACTGTACACTTGATAGTTGGTACACTTAATACCACTTTGGTAACTAAGCTTTCGAATCGGGAACAAATGTTTCTGTTCAAATTACATTTTTAGTTTCAGTCATAAAGTGAGATAAAGAGTCAATAAACTTAGAATCTTATATGAGGGACATAATTTACAGTTCTCTATCAGTTTAACGCTTCCTTTGAAAACAAGCTAGGTACTGTGAGTTATATAATGTTATATTTACGATAATATTTCAACATTTAGATATTCCCCATTCAACAAACAACATTAATTTAATGAAAATAATGACTGTAATTAAAGGCAGAGAAACATTTACCGTTAAATAAATTAATTGAAAGCTTAAATTCAGTGTCAAATTAATTGTCAGAAATCGATTTACGGTTAGATCGATTTATGAATAAATTACATACATTTATTAATGAAATTTTTACAGAATTTCAGCACAATTATTAAAAACACTATTGAAAACGATTGAATATCCTTAATGGTCAGAGCTGGAAAAGATTAATTCTTAATAAAAGTGATTGTTGTATTTAGAAATATTTGAAAAGATTATTTTATAATTTTACGTTTCATAAGCGAAAATTAGCTATACAAAAGTCCCAATTTTTTGATGATCCTTGAAAACAGTATTGGCATTTTATTTGCTATAATTCTTGGTTGTAATTGACTGAATTTTTACTTCATTAGCTGTTACCCAAAGCAAACGTTATGAGGGTGTTATAGTAGAATATGTGAGAAGTTCAGTTATTAATAATCTTCTGTGGCATCACCATAACTCTCTTTTTTGCCTTTCAAAGAAATTTCAATGAAAATCGATCCTTAATATAAGTTACCAATAAAACTGGCAGTAATATGAAATAGCATATGCATTTGAGAATAATGTAGATAGAAGATTCAGTTTTTATTAGTGAAAATATGGTAATAAATATAGTATAATGAGTGTAGAATTATGATTTCATTTAAACCACATTATCCGAATTGGAATTTCCTTTTTATGCAAATGTATTCATTTATTTTCTTCTTTTTCTTTTCAACTCATTTATGTGGGTAGTGATTTCTCATAAATAAATTCAATCTGAGCCGTTGCTTTGTTCTTTTTATTTGTTTTATTTTCTCCCTTTTATTTGAATTCTGCAGAGTGACAGTTTTTTATTAACTTATGTAAATTCAGCCAACATATTATTTAGTCCGACATTCAATGGAAAGCTGAACAATCGCTTAATGCAATAAATATAGAAAGAGTCATTTTCAGATTCTAAAACATATATTGATTTATGTTGCAATATTTTCATTATATTTGATAATGTTATTATATCTTTTCATGAATAAAATAAAGATGCAGAGAGAGAGAAAGTAGAAGTGTGGCCTTAGAAAGTCATGTGTTTGGGTCTTAATTGCTCATGGTTCAACATAAACTTTTTTTCTTGTGTGTACGCGATATAATACAATATATTATTTTATTTATTTATATTAGGTAATTTTTGATATAGTCAAAGTGTTTCAGCTCCCAGAAAATGAAAGATGAACCTTTCCATTCGTTCAGAAAACACTAATGATTTTTATAATCTGGAAAGCATTTTTCCAATATGAATAATGGGCCTTCATCATTAATTTCTGTTTGGTTTAGACTCCGCAGCAGTTATTAGGATTGTCTCTCTCTGCTCTGGAACTATTCATCAGAGGCACTATTTTCTGTCCTGTACTAAAACAGTGTCAAAGTAATGTGCGAATTGCGTGAGAGAATTTCATACAAGTCTTTTCGAAAAGAAAAGCTAAGAATGATTACAACTGGAACTGAGTTCGACAGTCACTGGATTGAAGAACAATTTGAAAAATTATTTTGAGCATTAAAGAAATATTTCATTTAGACGTGTTTAATGAATTCAAAAGAAATAGTATTAGGGTAAGTTCCGAGATATTGGACAGTTCAACAATTTCGATATTAAACAAATATATTTTTAGTTTAATTATATGAGTTAAACAAACAAAATGATACTTGAAATAAAACTATACCTTCAATAGTAGTTGAAGTAGGGCTCTGTTTTTTGGGATAAATAATGATCAAGCATTTGCTTCGTAATTGATAACATAAGAAATATTCACGCTCAACTTTCTCTGTCCGACTTTCTATAAGATTAAATAGAAGAACAATGAAGAGATACGAACATAATTTCGTATTATTATTTATTACAGGTATTTAGGTACACTTTTTGGTACCTAATACTTTTTTTCGTAATGGTATTTAATTAACTATATTCAACTATTTAGGTTATGACTATCAAATTTATTATGCTTTTGAATTATTCAGTAGTATCTTACTTTATTTTTTGCTTAGTCAGCTCAAAAAGTCGATGGGTATAGTGCAAAACCAACCTGAATGAATTAATTATATATTTTATGTACTATTATATATACATATATAATTAATTAATTATTATATAGTATAATGACTATATAGAACCATATTAAAAAATATTCTGCAGTTTTATTTAAATTTCCCTATGTTATAATGAAAAGAAAAATAAAAAACTTGAAATATAGAGGACCTTCAAAAGGATTTTCAGATTGGAATACTATCATAATTATTATTCCGAATTATTTACAAGAATATTGAAAATTATTTCGTTAAGAATACTATTGAAATACTTTATTTTATGAATATCTTTGAAGGATATCTTAGCGAATACTATAACTCTTAATCCAGAAATGCTCCCTCGTATAAGATTTCAAATAGTATCCAAATATAATGTTACAGGAAAATCCACTTATCATTAATTTGTGGATGGAAATATGGAGGGAATATTAAGATATTAATGGAATATCCCAAGAATGAATCCTTCATACATTGATATTTGTACAGTAGTTATATGAATTTTATGAACTTCTAATCTAAATTTTATCTGTCTATAAAACAGACTAGCTGCTAACCGTACAACGAAAACTACGAAAAACAAGGACAATTAATAGGTAATTTGTGAAATTCCTTGTGCGTTATATATTCTATTTAATGAAAATACATTATTGAAACGGAAGTGAAATTAATATATAATGCAGTATATTAGACAACTGTGATAGATAGCAGTAATTTCTATTCACCGTAGCAGCATTGTTACACGTAGGACATAACAAAAAAATTTTCTCCAAATCTATAGGTATTTAAACATTATCATATCATATTTCTGATTGTTCGTTCGTTAGTTCCTTAGTTAGTTAGTTCATACATATGTCACGCTCTGAAAAAAGATATCTTCAGGATAATCGTCGGAATAACAAAAATTTTGATTTAAAAAATCCAGATAACAGATTTCCGGATAACATGAAAATCTGAGTAATATAAAAACCCAAACAACTGAGAAAACCAATTATTCTGAAAAACCGAATAAACCGGAAATTCCGAAAAACCGGAAAACCCGAAAAAGGAAAAACAAGAAAAATTACAAATCCGTAAAATCGAAAAAAACCTATAAATACATAACACCGAATTTTTTTTTATTATATTTTATAATATTCGAAAGCTGAAATCAAATAGAAAAAATGAGGACTAAATTCGGAAAACTGAAAAATTGGGAAAATCGAAAAATTCAAAATCCAAAAAATCAGGAATAACTGAAAAATCGAAAAAATTCAGAACCAGAATAAAAAAAAATTAATCGGAGAACAAAATAATTCTCAAAAACTAGAAAAAGTGACCAATAAAACTAGATTTTCAACGTTTCTAGCCACAGTTTTTTGGGTTGAAATACAAATCGAATTTTATTAAAAATAATATCACTCTCATAATAAATTATTTTTTCGAAATTATTGATCTATTCTGCTATTTTTAGTTTCCCTTTGAATTGAACCAGCATATCATTTCAGCCATTACATACAAATTCATGGAGAATTCAATAATTATAGTTAAAATTGAACTAAACACATGATCAATATGTGTAATAAAACCATGGAAGATCCACGGGTACCGCTAGTTATTATTAATTCTAAGTATAAAAGGTTATTCAAAAACACTGAACATATGAAAAATATTACATAAGAAGAAAAAATATTTTGTGCAAAATTATAAAACAAATAGAGAAAAATGATGGACAGGTTTTGAATGTCATATATAAATAATAACACAAAATATCTATGATTTCAACAGAAATACCAGCAATGTTCAAATATAATTCAAACCCTTTTTAGCATTTTCTATAAAACCTGTCTTCTAGCAACAGTAAATACATACAGTTTTTATTTTTATATTTGGAGGTTATTTGGACTTGGAGAAGAACTTCATAGTCCGATATTATTATATGGATATGATAATATATGAATGTTTTCCCCATAAAAATGTGTACAAGTCCAATATAATACATTACTGCCCACCGTGAACTATATTTTATGCGAGAGAAAACCAAATAAGTAACTCTCTATATTCATTTTTATGAAGTAAATATTTATAGTTATTGAAAAAAGTCTTATTATTATTTCATATGTTTTAGACCGTCGCAGAATTGACGATATTTTTTTCAAGACATTCAAACTCTCACTTAAACACTCTTAACTAAATAACATATGTAAAGGGTGACACAAAAGTTTTATGACAAACAAAATATATCAGATAAAACATTAGAATAGGTAAAACAACACGCAGAGTGCTCCAAGTATATTAAAAAGAAAAACCTGTGAAAACCTGTAAAAAATTGCATTCAATAAAACTTTCTCTTATTCAAATGACGGCCTCCAATCTGTCGGAATTACTACAACCGCAGCACACAGCTTTTCTTCTTGCCAAATTTCACTCTATCAAATTTATCTCTTTATTAGATATTATTAACACTTCATAATATCTTTGTATTAAAACAGGTGGAAAATAACATATATTGACGAATATTCCAGGAACAAATTTTGACAGAACGATTTTTCCATGAATAAATTTTCTTATAATCGGTGCTTCCTTCAAATTACATTCTATTAATATTCCTCACTAACTTCAATAACTAATAACTTCAACGACTGACATCTACACTAACTGACGTACAACTTCCAAGGTTATGGAATTCTAAGTTAATTATAACAATGGCAAATTGGTTTAACCTGCAGAGTTGCTATAAGGACATTCGAAGGATATTTCAAAATATAAATATTTCTAAATAGTTCTAACTAAATCTGAATTCTGAATCTAGATTTTATTTCGCAGAAAAAGGTTTTAAGGAAGTGTTTATTCAATAATATGTTATTTGATAAAATAAAATATTTAATATCTATGAAGGAGATCAACCGACTTTTCAAAAAAAAAACTTTTTTATTTGTTGACCGATTGTCCTGAAATTTGTTAGGTAGCTATGTAACTTTGGATAATATAACACATTATATTTGTGTAATTTTTTCGCTTTTGGTTTTGGTTTTCGAAAAAAATGTAGTTTTTCATTTGTTTATAATGTTTTTATGAATTTTAAAAGACGAGAAGTGTATTTCCTTTCCTGTTCTTTTTTATATGCATTGTTTCATTAATAACTAATATTTAAAAGAACACCAACATTTTCGACTTCCCTGTGATAAAAAATCGGGAGTGAACAATGAAAAAGCCCTCTTTAGAGCTGTTAGAAATGTTCCAAAAATTCTAAAACTGTCTTTAGTTTTCTTGTAGCGTAAAAACTCATTGACTTTTCGTCTTTCTCAAATGGAAAATAAACATTTTACAGTAAAGCCAAATCTTTATTTGACCAAAAACGTAAATACGCAATTAATACTCAAAAACGTAAAAACCGCTGACAACATTGGGTCCTGCATTGGTTAGGTTGTAGTGCTAGCCTGTAGTGCTTCTAACATCCCTTTCGATTAAAAAAATCAAGATTTTGACTCTCACCCGCCACCCTCTGGACCCCTCTTAGCTTCCTAGCTGCGGGAGGGGGGGGGGGGTTCTAGTACTCGTACCCTCACAGAAATTTGGGACATGAAAGCCCACAATCTAAAGACTGTTTTCAGCAATGAAAAGAGAACACTTAATTTTCATCAAAATCGGCGGGTTCCCTTTAAAGTGAATCGTTCTATTATTATAACTGTTTCCAATTTTTCTACAAAGTGTAATTTCAATTTCATGGTGCTTTGTTAACCAATAAATATGATTGGGATGATATCAAAATATTCCTAGAAAATCTAACTGCAATTCTGAAATAAATAATATTGTATAAGTTCCGAGTTAAAAAACGATTTTCGATCATACCCGGAAAGAATAAAATTTAATATTATAAATCACTATCTTATTATTTGTTTCCTTAATATCTGCTTTTAAACGTTATTATTCTAGCTCAAATGCTCCATCAACACTAGTTTCCATTCTATCTCAGATTTGCAATATGATTATTTTGGTGTTATATTTAATGCGTTTTTTAACACTATTTTTGAAAGAAGAGATACACGTTTATCGTCTCATTTTGAGAGCCCGTCGATCATTACGGGCGGTTTTTTTCTGCATGTCATCTCAAAAATTTTGGAGTTACCAAAGGATAGATTGAGAAATGCGTTTTGCATATAAGGTGCATTGGAATACACCCATTAACATTGATGGTAAAATCTGACATGAAATTGTAACAGACATGATAAAATATAAAATATAACAACAGTGAATTTTATTAAATTCCACACTAGGCTTACAGTTTAATATAACTCTCTATTAAATAACAATAATATACACCAATGAACTGTATAGCAAAATTTAAGGGTTTTAACAGTTTCCGTCTCTTATATGGATCCTAAAATATATTCAGGTATAAATTATTGAATCAAAGATTCATGTTATTGCGTCTCAAATTCGTCTTGAAATCAACTTGAATGCAAATTGAATTTATTATGTTAGGCTGGTACAGTAAGTAAAAGATATTGTGTTGACTATAATTTATTTTGATATATGATATTAAAACAGTTTTAAAATTTTATTATATAGTTTTCAAAAAACAGGCAATAGAAATTACTGATGATTAATCAATTTGATATAAAAGATAACATTATAAAAATATAGATTTATTCTATTTAAACTTACAACCTTTTCTTAAAATATTGCGTATCGGCTTTCAGTAAGTTCATTATTCTTCTTTCCCATTCTCTCAGATGTTTTTTTCAGAAAGAACTCTTCATCAACGAAGTATTATTTAACTTTGTATAAACCCTTAGTAATTAATCACGTAACGAGGAAAATAGATGATAGTTCTTCCACAGTATTTCCATAGCTATTATTTATTATATGAGAAGATTGCGTTAGCCACACTTTTTATTATCATCATTTTAGAAGTATACAGTTTTAATTTTATTTCTTTTATATAATATCAGCTCCTCAATGCTTTTTTCAATGAATAATAAGAGCATGAGGTACATTCTGAAACTGTGGTAGTATCTGATGGTCTGAAGTATATTGTGTCTAAGGCTTTTGATTTATTACGAGACAATGTGCCTCCTGCTGACCTCAAATGGGGCTCAGCAGTAATTGGTGCATCAAAAGAAGGAACTGCATGAAATCCTTCTAATAACTCATTATATTTTATATTAGATGTTTAGGAATATCCATTAAATACAGCGAATATTATTGTGCGAAATTTTATGCTGCATATCTTGAATAAGCTCGGGAAATACATAACAGTATAGTTTACTCAATAGTTGCGTCAAAAAAGTAGAATTACTTGTAAATAAGTAATACCTACCTACCATCAATTTATTCTTTCCTTTAAATTTGTCTTGCCTTCCTCTGAAAGAGAGGATGAATTGCAGCTTTCCTAAAATCAGACTTTTAGATTTTTCCGCACAGCTTATATAGGCATGAAGTCATGCTCCAGAGTTTATTTAGAAAACAGCTGGTATATATTTGGCGTGGAATATTCTCACAGTATAAAATCGGGTATGCTGTATGGCACCCAAATTGATCAATGTTTCCATGTGTTACCATTTATAAATCATTTCGTATACAGGGTGTTTCATTTCAGATCAGACGAAATTTGACAACTTACAGAGAAACAAAAATTTCAAAATGTCACAAGAATCTTCGTTACATAGATAATAATATACTGATTTTAGGGTAATTTTTGACATAAAAATGGAATTACACTTAAAACAACATTGTTTCTCGTAAACCTAAATTACTGACTTTATAAGATACTGATATTAAAATTTTAAAAAGTCTATTATCTAGATATATACAAGTACTAACGTTCCTAACAGATGGTTATTTGTAAAAAATTGAACATAATAGACCTCAGTAACTATTATTATGATTTTATTAGTAATAAATTTTACACTAACAACTATCTGAAGTAAGTAAGTACTTGTGAATATCCAGGTGGGAGTCTTTTTAAAATCTTAAAAGTCAGTATTTTGAAAACAAAGCAGTTTTGACAATTTAGATTTTCGTAAAACAATGTTTGTTTTATGTGTAATTCCCTATATATGTCACAAATCCCCCTACAATCATAGTACCAATATTTTTATGACGAAGCATTTTTGGAACATTTTGTTATCCATGAAAAAAATACCTTATTTGTGTTTTTATGCAAACTAGGTGTCAAATTTTGTCGCATCTGAAATGAATCATCCTGTTTAGACTTAAGCACTCAAAAAGTTAGAATTACAATGATCATCCAAGCAGTTCAAAATGTTAAAAATTCTGATCCATGTTGTAGCTGTTAGCTGAAATGCCAATAATCGAAACCTGTAGATTCAAACATAAATATCTGATCAGATACAACTAGTTGATTACTTTTTGATTTCATACAAGTCATTGATGCTTTAAGGGGACCGACCCCAAAATTTTGAAAAAAATTTATTATTGAAGTTATGGTTCTGAAACCTTGTATGTAATCTAAAATTGAATTGTCTATCGTTTTTGTTCATGACATTTTTTCGATTAGACCCATAGAAAACGAGTTATTCGAATTTCGAACCAATTTCGAACCATTTAAAAAAAAAACCACCTATTTTTTGGTTGAAGCTAGAGCATTGCGGTTTTTTGCATTCGATTCTCCATACTGATATCTACAATATGAATTTCTTCGATTTTTGATTTTCGAATGGGTTTTCTAAATTTTGATTTTTTCATAAAAAGTAAACCAAAAATTTTGAAAATAATTTTTTGTCGGAAAAAATTTTCCTACAACAAATTCTAAAATCAAAAATCGAAGAAAATCATATTGTAGAAATCATTATGGAGTATCGAATGCAAAAAACCGCAATGCTCTAGCTTCAACCAAAAAATAGGTGGTTTTTTTTTAATTACAAGATTTGTAGATATCAGAATTAGTAGGAATTTCCTTTCAAAGTTTGATGATCTGACACGCAGAGTCCATCCACTTCGAAGGTTTAGGGGCAACTGGCTAATCTCTCTTTGCATTCATTGGTGTGTGCGTGCTACACGGGTATGTTAGATACCAGATATAGCGATATAATTAATTATTACGAATTATAATTGGCTGAGAGATGGTTTTTAGAGTACATATTGACTCCCTACCACCCGGCCCACTTTTCCCTTTCTCCCTCTCCCCAGGGGGTTAGAGTTATACGAGACTTCTGATATTTTGCACACACTATAAGAAGGTTATAAAGCAACTATTTACACAATAAAAAAAGAGATAAAATTTTGAGATTTCTTCGGGGGGCGGTCCCCTTAAGAAGATGTGTGAAAAAAATATAAAAGCTAGAAGAAGTGTAGATTGTTTCTTTTACATTACATTTCAATTAACTTTACATGCTCAGTTAGGAGAATTTAATTGAAATCCAATCAGAATAAGAGTACTTCAGAGCGTTCTGCGAGTTGAATGTTTTTAAAGTTTTTACCGAACAAATTGAAGAATAATTATTGAGTTTCCAAAAGAAGATGAATTTCCTAATCGATGAGAATATAATTAATCATCAAAAATATCTAAAAATATTATAATTTTATATTTGAGAATATATATCGTCTAACTAATATATTATACATTTTGATTTATACAAAAACTCACTTATAATTATTACAACAAGAGGTCGGGAACTTATTGTTCCCGTTACATAATTATGTAATCAAAAGGAATAGTGAACTAAATTATTCTATTTTTCACTTCTCAAAAGGAATTTCTTATATTTCTTTTCAACTATAGATTTAAATATGTGGAGTTTTAAAAATCCATCTCATTCCACACCGCTGCTCCCTAATACTCCAATAGCACTTTTACACCTCGGTATTACTGATTTATTACCTTCTCAGTACCATAATTGTGACGATCATTGAACGAGATAAGTACATTGAACAAGTTAGTATATATTAATATTCTCAGACTTCGTCACCGTTCACATATACGTACACACCAACCATATACGCATATCGACAAATTTCACAATTCCAGAATCTTCATATACTTGAAAAATGAACTGTATGATCTTTATAAATCAGTCTATTAACACACCTAACATCAGTCCTATAACTTTTATTTCTTCAAATAAATATGAGGGTGCGTGGTGTCAAAAATTCCAGAGCATAACATAGATGTGGATAAATCATGAAATAACACAGAGAGTGTAAAATATATATTGGTATAAAATGATTGATCTAATTTAATATTCCAATAGATTCCGACAATTTAACAGAAATGTAGGCTAAACGGTATTGAAATGCTAAATTATTTTCAAGAACAAAAATAAATAATTTTATAGAATTGGTAACATTTATTTTCGTTGCCATCAATAGAAAAGGTGTACGCCAAATTGAATGCTCCTCTGCATAATAAAAAATCTACTTGGTTACGCTAGTGTTGACCTGGATTTCATTTTCTGATAAACACTCACGAATTTTAACAATATTCTCTTGTATTACTCATAGTGTTCATCAGAGTATCGTCATCAACAAACACAACACATTTAAAGTATTCAGATCATTAATCATTAATCAAAACCAGAAATGTCAAAAGACCCTTTACGGAACTTCCTTTAGAAACAGAGTGTGTGACACTGAGTGTATTGGAATTAATACCATTAACAAAAACAAAATGTTTTCCTGATCTTATGATAAGATCTAAAGAACTCTCAATTGCAATGTCCCTTATGGTAGCCGGTAAATTGCTCGAAAATAATTGCTCGAAAGACAATTGCTCGAAAACAATTGCTCGAAAAACAATTGCTAAAATGAACAATTGCTCGAAAAAACAATTGCTCGAAAGACAATTGCTCGAAAAACAATTGCTCGAACGAACAATTGCTCGAATGAACAATTGCTCGAATTAACAAATTGCTCGAATGAACAAAATTGCTCGAATTATAAAATTGCACAGTTTTCGATTTTATAAAACTCAGTTATTCATGAAGTGGAGCTGCACCTAACAATCCTGGTTTCTTTTCAGTAATTGATCATTAATCATTCTATAAATGATTTTAATTATTACTCATTCTGCATAATCTTTTTTTTTTAAACCGTTTGTGTCATCTCGTATGTAACATTTGAATTGGAATCATGTGGTGAATCACTACTATTCATGTTTTTCATAAAACCTGAAAATTTATTTATTACTAGCCTATCTGTATGTGGTACCTCAATAGTTGAAATAACTCAAAGTTATGGCAGAGTTTTAATAAATCTACAAAAAAAATTCGGGTTTTATGATAAAAGAACTTGAATAGTAGTGATTCACCACATGATTCCAATTCACATGTTACATACGAGATGACACAAACGGTCTAAAAAAAAGATTATGCACAATGAGTAATAATTAATATCATTTATAGAATGATTAATGAGCAATTACTGAAAAGAAACAAGGATTGTTAGGTGCAGCTCCACTTCATGAATAACTGACTTTTATAAAATCGAAAACTGTGTAATTTTATAATTCGAGCAATTTTGTTCATTCGAGCAATTTGAAAATTCGAGCAATTGTTCATTCGAGCAATTGTTCGTTCGAGCAATTGTTTTTCGAGCAATTGTTCTTTCGAGCAATTGTTCATTCGAGCAATTGTTTTTCGAGCAATTGTTTTCGAGCAATTTTCTTTCGAGCAATTGTTTTCGAGCAATTTACCTAGAACCGTCCCTTATACCATAATGCTCCAATTTTCAAAAAAATATTCGATGTTTAATTAACAGAAAAAAACACTTTCATGAAATCCAGATACAAGGACCATCGATATTATAATATATAATTAGTATGGTTCAGTGTTGCTTGAACAGTTGCATTCTTTTTCTGAATCTAAATTGTGAGTCATTCAATGTTTGAATGCCAAATATAGTTTTTTTCTCAGTACAATAATAATACTTTTAATTAAATTATTTCTGTTATGTTTTAGTCTGAAGATAGAAATAATTACTTTCTGAACTTTGCAGCTTTTATTTGATAATTACTATCGTAACTTTAGCCAACTATAAAGTTTATAACCATATAGCAATCTAAAGTAATCCTCGAGACAAATCAGAGCACATTGAACATTTATTTCGAAAATGGTGAACAAACTCAATCAAACTACTCACCATATAAACTATAAAGGTTCATCTAAGATTCAATAAAACCAACGTAATATATAGATAGTATAATCTTCTTAATTGCTTTAAATAAGCTGTGCATAGATAAATCAAATATCACTGCACCGAAAGTTGATAAATAGGTCCATTTATTATTAGAAGTGCTCAGTGTGTCTAAATTATTCAGGTAATGGCGCTTAACTTTTAAGGATTTTTAACCACACCACAGGATTACTAAGCAGAATTAAATTGATTTTAATTTAAGAAATCCAAATTACCACGCTGATAAATTGAATTAACCTAAATTTCAAAGAATTAATATAAATTTACGGTAAAAATTTCGGTTGTTTATTTGATTTATAAGTTAGTTTCATCATTCGTTAAACTTGTAAAATAAATATAATAATCTAGTCTGTCATTGAAACAATTATAATTATTTATTAATATATAATGAATTTATTTCATTGATTATCACTAATTTACAATTTGTAGCCAATTATATTTAACAGAAGGAACTTTTTAGTAGTGTAGTTCTAAAAAATAACACATCTATTCTCTTCACAGACTGACATTATATGTAACTATTTCATATGTTTCTTCAAATAAATATTTACATTGAACTGGTAATAAATTCGCCACCAAAAGTTTCACTCACTGACAAATTTCAATCACGTTCCTTAGTTTGTTTTCACAAACTAGTTTTTCCTTCCATACAATCCATAGAGAGCGCTGAAAAGGTTTTAACTTGACTGAATAGAGTGGGTTTTCTCTTTCATGTATTTTAATTTGGAAGTGATAGTTCGAGATAGATTTTGTGTATACACGTTGCACAGTCGATCAAAGAAAAGTTTCTGTGAGACAGCAGAGTAAGCTCCAAGCTATCGGACGGTTCAATGTTTCCGATCAGGTTTAGATCTATTAAAAAATATAGAACTAGATTATGTGCACTCGGTAGAGCGCATGCCTTCACCTCCGCTTTGACCCATTCTCTCCCAAAATTTAAGAAACTGCTAACTGGATTATAACCAATAGTCCTACCAAGTTTCATGCAATTTGGCTCAATACTTTTTGACTTATTGAGTTATAAATAACCTTGACCTTGATCTTTGACCGGATCGAACCCAGAATTCTACCAGATGGTTCCTGGACATTGTCCAATCGTCCCATCAAAATTGAGACAATTTAGGAAAATACTTTTTTAGTTATTGAGTTATAAATGGCCTTGACCTTGATCTTTGACCTTTGATCCGATTGCTTCCAAAATCTAACAAAATGGCTCCTGCATATTGACCAATCGTCCCACTAAGCTCCATGCCAAATGGTGCAATAATTTTTGAGTTATGAATAACCATGACCTTGACTTTTGACCGGGTCACTCACAAAATTCTACCAGCAGGTAACTGGACATGGACCAATCGTTTCACCAAATTTCAGGCAATTTGGTAGAACACTTTTTCAGTTAAGCGAATAACAAGATGATAAATAAATAAATAAATTCCTATGAAAATATGACCTTCCCGCATTTTGCAGAGGTAACAATCAACTGTGAGCCGATAGATAGTTTTATTCGAGTACAACTTATTGATGCATGAGCATTGCAAACATAAAAGTTATTCATGTTAACCATATAAATCCATTTTTTCACATACAATTTAAATATCATTCACATATACAATAAGTTTCCAGTAATATAAATTTCCTTTCTCAATTAACTAATAACGGAAACAGTTCTATCATATTGTATTACGATAAGTGCACTTCATTTGGAAATACATGAGAAATGGAGCATGCAATTAAGTGATAACCTTCCCTTATCCCATTGATACCTAAACTGCATTGCAAACAAAATTGCAAAAGGAGTAGAGGTGTGATTGTGTCAACAACTATCAGTCCTGCTAGTGGTTACGGACACCAGCAATCAGCCGATTGCATGCCTCCAATTCTAAACTACCGAGTAGCAAAGTTAGACTGTTTGATAATGATTACTGCTCAGGAATATGAGAGGAGGATTTTGGAACTGTGAGCATGGAAAAATCAAAGGTATCTTATTCCTTATCGGATAACTAATTTACAGAATGCAAACAAAGTTTCGCTGATTAAGTAAACAGTACGTGTATTATTGAAGTATTCCACGTTCTGAATTTAACTAACTTTCTTAATATTGGATCTATTTGAATTTAGTTGTATGAAATAATCTCAAAGCTTTAGAATATTATTATTTAGGTTTATTTTTTATTTAACTTAATATATTTTATAATTCAATTTGAAATACACACATTGTTTTGGATTACTATAATTCAATGAATCCATATAATTGTATGCAAACTTTCCAAGGTTACTTCTACAAATGCTTGACAGATTCTGCTATTCAACTCATTAATATCCAAGGGTATACTATGATACTCTTGATGAATCCCCATAGAAAGAAATCATAAATATTTATGTTCATTATTCAGTTGATCTTGGTACCCACTTAATGTTCATGGCTTCATGCCGCCATCTGAACCTCTCTGCCAATCCACCTAATTTTGGGAACTTTTCATTCAGCCACTCTATGACAGTTCTTGTTTAAATTAAATACCTATTACACATTGATATACGATGATTGTGTGCGTATTACATTACAGTGAGATGAAAGTTTATATTCATTTATCATAGTATATCAAGCAGTTTTATCACTGTCCATGCATACTACAATCTTTTTGCACGAGTTTGAAGTCCAAATAGAACAAATGAAAATTTCAAAATGTATTTTTAATGAGAAATTTAATCACTATCCAACTTTTTTATTTACCTACTGTTGCTATAGATATGATTAATTTTAAAGAAACAGATTGAGGAGGTGCTAACAGTGAGTCAGTTCCTCGTTTATTTTCGATCCTATAGGATGAAAGTATGTGATAAAAAAATTTAAATTGTTATCCATGATACAACCAGGCATCATGAAATGTGTAATTAAAAACATTATTTATTATTGAATTGATTAATTTTATAGTGAATATATATTATTCTACAACTTGATCGAAATCGTGGAACTGTCCTATTACTCGGAAGCTATTTTGAAATTATTCCAATGATTATACCAAAGAAAATATCATGTTTATGCTATAATTATTAAAATTTATATAAATGCAAAAGTTGCACAAAACTCACTATGGAACAATTGAACTATACATTTTACAGTTCTGTTTGATCCCAATGAATTTTAATTTTATCCAAATGAAATTTACTGGGATCAAGAAATATTTTATTTGGATCAAATAGAACTGTAAATGGTTTATACCAAAATAGGTATTAGTTTAAAAAATATTCAAAATCAGATATAATTTGTTAAAGTAAATAAGATGATACTAAATGAAATTAAATAAAAATTGTATCCTACTATTTTTGACAGACAAGTGCTTTCAAAAAATTCACCAATTATTAAAGTTCAGTCTTCCTATTTTCCATTCTATAACTCCATTTCATCGCATCATTTCTCAGACATTAACTGTATCAAACTATTTTTTATTTTGGAGACTTCAAACTTTTTATTGATGGGTTCAAAATCATAATATTCCTTCTATCCTTTAGTTTCAGTTTAAAGTTATCCAGTGTATATATCAGGGAGAAGATATAGCGGGGCCACATATAATTAATAAGGGATTACGCTTAGTCATCCAATTCAGTCCCATAGCATTTATTCTTACTAAATAACTATACTCGTAAACAAATTATTCTCATTTTATTAGTTTTTAATGAATTAATGGAACCATTTTTCCTGTTAAAACAGAAATCGACGAAATTCTACAATACACCTAAAGGAAAACTTATGGTGGAGTTCCAGAATATTGATATTAAATATCATTGACCCTGTCATTATTCAATCTTTGGATAGATACAGCACGTGTATGCATTATACAGGGTCGTGCAGCTAAATTGGGACTAACTTTAACAGCACATATCTTCCGTAATTTCTAACCTATGACTAAATTTTTTTTACAGACAATCTTTAAGACCTTTGCTATAATATTTCAGATTAAGATCTAGCATATTTCGCTAAAATATGGCGGAATTAGCGCGAAGAACGACCATATGTGAAATGAGACGCGCCGGGAACTCTGTTTCAGACATTATTAAGAGCACTGGCTATGCGAAATCGACTGTTTATCGAGTTGTTGCTGCTTTTGATGCCGAGGGTAATGTTCAGAGAAATCGACATAGTCCCGGCAGTGATCGAAAGAGAACCAAAACATTCCTTGCTGGGCTGAAAAGGACGTTGAAGTCAGACCCAATCCAGCTGATGTCGAAATTGGCACAAAAGCGCAGCGTTAGTATTAGCACCATCAGCAGGGCAGTCAGGGAAGACCTTGATATGAAGTCATACGTAAGGAGAGTCCGTAACCTCCTAACTACCCGCTCCAGAGCCCTCAGAGCTGAAAGATGCCCAAAGCTTCTGAACCATCTGAAACACAAAGGAGGACATGTCCGCGGTTTTGTTGACGAGAAAAAGTTCGTTGTTGATGAGGTTGCAAATCGCCAGAACACTCGGGTAGTTGCCTCCGATCGTCCAGAAGTTCCTTCTGTGATGCAGAGCAAAAATCCCGCTTCTGTGATGGTTTTTGCAGCCGTCGCAAGTGATGGTAAGGTGATGCCTCCTCATTTCATCGAAGCGGGTCTCAAAATCAACACAGCGAAGTACTTGAAAATTCTGAAAGATGTTTTGATGCCGTGGATACGTAGGAACTACGACCCCTTCGAAGTGATGCTCGTTCAAGACTCTGCGCCCGCGCATGGAGCAAATAAAGTTCAGGATTTCCTGAAGGAGAATCTTCCTTTGATGGTTCCGAAGGATATTTGGCCCAGCAGCTCCCCAGATCTGAATGTTTGTGACTATTGGCTGTTTGGCGTCATTGAGGGAGAGTCTAACGTAACTTCACATCCAAGTGTCAACTCTCTGAAGGCCGCCATTCGTCGGGCATTTCGTAATCTTGACCCCGAGGATGTAAAAAGGAGTTGTTCACGGTTTCGCTCGAGAATCTCCCAAATTATTGACCCAAAGGGTAGTCACATACATAGAATGATTTCGTTCTGTAGACAATAACGAACAAATAAATACAATTACAAATTACATTTAATCATTATTTGCCTTTCAAAATAGCGAATTTTAAAAAAGTTATGTTAGTCCCAATTTAGCTGCACGACCCTGTATATCATATGAAACATCTGACGTTCAAAATATTCTATAAACATATTGGTATTAACCCCATATATTATCTATAAATTATCGACTCTTCCATATATAGGTTGGCTCTTTTATGTTACTTTTCTATGAGTTGTACCTATATAATATATAATTGTGTTTCTGAGAGGGAATTTTCCTTCCATTGATTATAGAAAGGAAATGTTGAATTTAAAAGGTATGTTTGGTTAAGAAATTTAAATATTAACTTCGAGAACTCACCGCTAGGACAACTCGCCGCGTAATTATTTATGATTGATTGATCCATGATTGATTCATATTTAATATATAAAAACAACTTAGAATTCATCACTATTTTCTAAACTTGAAAAATCATTCAATTATTTTACGTGGTAGTAATATAAATACATATTGTTATTTCCATCATCAATTATTAATAAATGAAGATTTATACCAAGTGGGTGAGATAATCAGTGAAGGACTGTTGAATAGAGTTGAATAAAATTTTCTTCAAATTCTTACTTCTGTGGAATTACAGACTGAACATGTACATAATGCTATCAATTTTAGCATTAGGCATATTAATTAATACCTTCATTATAACATAACACATATTTATTAATATAATTATTTTTTATTGAAAAACAGTGAAGTATAAAAGCATATATACAACCATACAATAACCGTTAATTACCTTCCACCACACTAAGGTAGCATCTGTTTTCTTGCTAATGTCTAACATTTTCATCCATCCACCACTCCTCCATCTTTTACAATATTTTAGCCATACAATAACCGTTAATAATTACCCTCCACCACCCTAAGGTAGCATCTGTTTTCTTGCTAATGTCTCTATTTTCTCGCTGCAGGAGAGTTTTCAGTTTCTGTTCATTAGGGCATTGAGTTACTATTCCTATTCTGTTGTCATCTTTCGATACACAAGATGTTGTGAATCGATCAGAAAATTTGTTGCATATTAATTTGACTCCATAACTGAATATGAGAGAGGAAATATTTCTAGACAATATATATTTGTTAAGTTACTTATTACAAATATTTTGTTCAAGTACGTCGTTCAGTCTCATGTTTTACATTGCCACATTTGTTCAGAAAATAGAATTTTTTTTATTACTCTCTGATGATAATTGAGTATAATACATCGATTTACTATGGAGTAATAACTTTTTTATGACATCTTTAATTTACAACGTATTCATTTCATTTTACTTTGTATCTTAAGAATTACTAGAGTAAGTTCGGACTGATCCACATTTTCGATCACCCAAGAAAAAGTAAATATGATTATTTATAACGTATTACTAATTATATTTATTGTCATTTAAAATTTTGCAGGTATTATGGATATTAATTCCAATTTAAGATTAATAATAATTTATTGTTTTTTGGATCACCTCTAGAATCGACACCCAGTCGATATAGTTTGGGGTGTTGATTACGCAGGTGTGAAACCATGTGATATCGATTCCGCAGCTGGTAGTGCAAAAGTAAGTATTTGAAAATTAATAAATGTCATTACATTTTAGAATTGAGTATGTTTTTCAATGTGGTAATACCGTTAGCTCTTCCTTTATTTATATATGTGTTGGAAGATTCATTACTTCATTATTTAAACTCATTCCAATTCATTATTTAGATCAGATATTCATTATTTTAATGTGGTATTAAAGTTACCAAAGATAACAATTAAAATAATTTTATCCCCCCCCATAGAGATATAATTTCTATATAATATAATAATACCCGTCGTTTGATTGTTTATTTATTTGTCCGGTTTTTATTAATATCTAAAATATGTAACCATAATATGCACTAATGTTTATTCGTATGATATTTTAAATTCTATGATGTTCAACATGATATTATTATTTTAAATCTAATGATACGCATGGGAATTTATTTCTATTGCATTTTCATATGTATTTCATGTAAATATAAGATATATCAGTTTATGAAGAAAAATGTATTATTTCGAAAAGAATTTGAAACAGTGTAGGGTATAATATAATTGTCATTAAACAATATAAATCTAAATCAGAATACACAGACTATGTGTAGATTGTTTAGTTACACCAACATAAATACCTATTTTTGGAAATTGGTTAATTTTTTACAAGAAAGTACACTAAACACAGATTATAACCAAATCATTCAATTCCCTATTTTTTTTTTTTTTTTTGACGAATTGATACAGTAGGTAATCAATAAATAACTGAATACTATTGAATACGCTATTTACTTACTAACGGGAAATTACACTACTGCAGTGATATTATGGTCATTATTCAATCAATAGTTCTAGCTAAATTTGAAGACTTATAACAAAAGTCAGTATTCTCGATGGGCACAAAACATGCATTGGTTATATTATATTATTTGCCATCCCTAAGGTGCGGATTGGACACTGTGCATGTATGAAATCTTGGGTTGAAAATTCTATAGATAATCCGTTTTTTCATATATGAAAAATAATGTGAAACTGTCCTCTAAACTGGAACTTATCGTATCGGTTGTTTACAAAGGATAACCAGGAAAAAAGTTTGAGTACTAGAAAAGAGAGTCATACATAATCTCCTATGACCCACTATAACTTCCCCTCTGGCTATAATGAACCTACAACTTCTCCCCAATAAGGATTGTTCTTCTCCTTTTTTGATAATTTATTCCGAAACTAATTATTTGGCTTTGTAACTTTAGTAATTACGTGAATTAATTTTGTACTAAAAACTAATTAGTGATTTTATATCAAAACTTATGTAGAATACATTAAAAGATATCGAACACTTAACTCAAACTTATTGCATACAAGTTTAGTCCAAATAATGAAAGTTCTACCGATTATGTTACAATAATCCATATTGATGGTGACTAAAAGAAGCAAAATCAACCATAATTATTGAGCTTAAACGTTATTTTTTTTTTCTGGGATAATGATTGCAATTGTCTGTGAACTTTTCATCTTATTTCTCTTATTCACTTCAATCATTATGAAAATAAAAACACGGAAAATAATCACGAAGTTAAATTAAAAGGAATACATTTTTATTTGTTATCTAATCGAATAACTTCATTAATGAGAAAATTATCGAATAAAATGTTTTCTATCTACATTATTCGAACAAGGAATGTATTTAAAGGTATTAACTTTTGAATACATAATAAATATAAATAAATTATATATAAGAAGATGATTATTCTGTATTATTTAATTGCGACCGTTCATATATTCAACTAATTTTTTTAATATGACAATGAATCATTGTATCGATTATTAATATTCTATAGTTAAAGAAAATTCTCTGATTTAGATAAGTTGAATTTGGATTTTAGACATAAATTTTTAAGATTAGAAATAATATGCAGTAAATAGAAGAATATTATCATCATAGTCTTATCTTCTCAGATGTTTAACCTGTTTTTTATATCACTTATGAACTTTAAATTTTGGTTAATTCTTTGCGTTTCATTTTTAATATTTCTTCAACTTTTTTATCAAATCAAAGTATAGCATAGTATCACATAAATAAATGTAGCTCACAAGACAACAGCGAACATCATTAGTAGCAATTTTCTCCTTCTCTTCTGATCTCCTAATTGAGGTGAATGCTAACCTAATCAAAATGTTGTAACCGAATTATTGAGAAAAGCTAATACACTGCAGTTGATATTTCTCTCCCTCTCTCTCTTTATATATTATATACCTTCTCACTTATACACCGTGTAATGTATATATTTAATTTACAGATGAATTAAACAGTGTAACTATTAGTGAGTAGCTGTATGTGAGATAGTTTTTATGTTAACACATAAAGTTAGTAATGCTTTATTATGCTTTTCACGGTACACGGGAAACTGCCAAAGCGGAAAACTGCCAAAGTGGAAAACTGCCAGTCACTTAAAGGGAATTTTTTAATGACTTTAGTCACTAGTAATAGTTAATTCATAAAAATGCCGTTCGCCCTTCGTTAAGGAGTTAAGAAGACATTCATTTTCAATTAGTATACAGAACAATAATAATAGTTAATTGTAGACTAATTTATTAGAAAAACTTGTAAAATATAATATAATATAAATATTGAAGATATAAATCAAATATGTATAATATAGAAATGATAAACTAAAATCTTTCTTAGAAAATACTAAGAGAAGGAACAAAGAAATAATTGTATTATTGACAGAGTACAATTTCTTTTTTTACACAACGATTTTTACATTATCAGTTCATAACGGCTTAGTGTCAAATTAGTTCTTTTTGTGTTTATAATTTGAGAATTGAACCAGCCATCAAGCTTAATATTCTATTGTTCTCATTATAAAACAACTTCGATCGATATTTGTGAAATATTTATAATTTGCAACCCAATATCTATGATTAATAAACAGCTATTACCTACCTACCCTACCTATTTCTCTAACAATTTAACTCGATCGAATTGCATTGCACATTTATTAATAATACCGCTTACATATAATTGAATATTGTAAAATTGAAGGTATTGTGTTATTGACATGGAGAATGAAAACGTAAAATTTATAAATATTGAACATACGTATATGTTGATTCAACATTCAATTAATCTATTGTATAATTAAAAATTATATTATTTTGAGAATATCTAATTAATATGGCTGTGACCCACTGACCATATGTACTTAAAATCATAGATCTTAAGAATATCATAGATGAAACTAAATGAAATGGTATCGACGACTATATAGCTCTGATTTAGAACGGTCCAATAGTCTTCAATTCAATCCGTCTATATTATTTTCAGGATCTATGATTTTAAACGCATATTGTCATAGCCCTGCTAATTATCTAGTAATCACAAATCACTACACTGGGTATAACGTTTGTTTATGAACCAAAGGCTGTATAGCTGATATCAATAGAAAATTAAAAACAAGTGATTATATTCATATATGTATAAGCATGTTTTTGAAATGTACGTGATATAATAAATAAGTTAAAAATTGTAATTATAACTTCCTTATGTGTACTGAAGTTTGAGTAACTGTGTCTTTCATAAAGTAGCTTTGTTGAGATATTATTTTCCTTTGAATATTGAGTAATCAAATATTTATATAGTTATTACTGTAATAATGAATTTCCCTTACCCCCTTAACGAAAGGCTAACACCACTTTTTATAAATTAAAATATTCCGTTTTTATATATTATAATGTTCTTAGAATGTGTTTAAAACTAAATAATACTTCTTAAAAGTCAAACAATACATAAATTCCCTTTAAGTGACTGGCAGTTTTCCACGTGACAATTTTCCGCCTGGCAGTTTTCCAGACACCGCTTTTCATATATCTCCAATTACTCATACCGAAAATTATTATTTTAATTGGTTATGAAGAAACTCCTAACATCAGTTTTGTGTTTTTCTCATAGATGCTAAGCCCCAAACATCAGTTTAGTGTTTTCTGATAGATGTTAAGCCCCTAACATCAGTTTTGTGTTTTTCTCATAGATGCTAAGCCCCAAACATCAGTTTAGTGTTTTCTGATAGATGTTAAGCCCCTAACATCAGTTAGTGTTTTCTGATAGATGTTAAGCCCCTAACATCAGTTTAGTGTTTTTCTGATAGATGCTAAGCCCCAAACATTTGTTTAGTGTTTTTCTGATAGATGTTAAGCCCCTAACATCAGTTTAGTGTTTTTCTGATAGATCTTGAGCCCCTAACATCAGTTTTGTGTTGGTTATTCACACTATTCCCTGTTCTCCTGAATAAATATGTACTCAATCAATGGGATAGATAATGCAATGCTAGGCTTTAGTCTCTGACGCAAGAGTCATTTTTCTATTGTCAAACAATAGTACTTCACCCTAACGTGTGTCTGTTCTATTACTTTGACTGGTCAGTTATACCAGTGAGTGGGAGAATATACCTTCTTCTGTGGTCTCTAGAGTTTAATTGACAGACTTATGGAGTGTTAATATTCTGTGGATGATTGATGGATTTTGTGCAGAAATGTGAAAGCACAGCAATTAAATGTCATCAATCTTTAAATTGCATTATTCGATATTCACTTCAGAATTCAACGACCTGAAGTAATAGACAAAGTGAATTCAATGTAATAATGTGCTAACACAATAATGCCATTGTTTGGAGAATTTCTCGCATATTCACATAAGGATTCAAGGAGAGCAATCTTTCTTTTTTGATATTTATTATGTGAAGAGCCTTTTTCTTCAATATGTCCATGAAATGAACGATTAACTGTTTATTCGTAATCTATTTTATAGTTTTATCGACAGACATTTAAGACTTCAGGGCGATCAACAAATAAGTTTACCCGAATTTGAATTAATATAAATATTGTATTTAAAAATAAATAGAAAATATAGTTCAAGTAAAATGAAAAATTAGATATTTTCATCTGTATCCATTCCACCTCCACCATTGCATAAGATTCATCATTTATTTCTAAATACTACATTTATATTAATTCAAAGTTGGGTACACTTTGTTTGTGGGTCACCATGTATATTGCCAATTATTTATTCTTGTATTTTTCCTAACCTATAGAAAATCGATAGTAAATATCGTAAGTACTCCTTCAATGTCCCTACAAAAACTACAAAAATGATGACTAATGTCTCCATTTACCTAAATAATAAGTAATGCTACATAATATGTCGCTCTCTTTAATACTAATAAATAAAGTCTTCATGTTTCCTTATGTAGGAGAGCCAATATTTATCTGTAAACACGGCTGTAAATCATATAAAATATTTGTTATTAATTTCCGATATTAACTTGTTTGTGGTCTTGGGAGCGATTCCTATTTTATGGATGCACGCGTCACAGCTTCGATGACGTCGGTTGATATAAATGTTAGTGATGAGCTTCATGTGGATATATTTCTATAATATTAATGTTTGCTCTTCTCGCATTTCACTCATTCTTGCATGCAAATGGATTAATATTTTTAAAATAATCAAATTATTTAATATTTTAGAACATTTATAATTGTAAATAATTTTTTTTTTTTTAAATAAATATATATAATTGAGTACTTATTTCAATTTACATACATCCTCTTAGTGAATGCTCAATTACGGGTAAAATAATAAAGATAAACTAATATGGTAACGATTAATTAGTAATAATATAAATAAACGGTATAAAATGCAATATTATAATTAGAAATCATCCAATTACGGGAAACATAATTACGAAACTCATAAAATAAAAGAAAACAATTAATACAAAATTAATTACAGGTAAAATAGTAGGCATCAAAATATTTAAGAAAATTGTAATTTTAAAACTTTTAATTATGAGTAGTATAATTGGAAAACAATAAAAATACGATAATATAATTGGCGGTAAATTAATAACAAAACATTTAAAATGAGGTAGAATAATGACGAAATGTATAATTACCAATAATTTAATTAGACAACAACTAATTTCAAACCACACAAATTATTGTCGATAAAATAATTAGCGCAAGTTTATTTAACGAAAGTGTAATTAGTGCAAGTGTAATTAACTCAAGTGTAATTTGCGCAAAAACAATATGAGAAGCTCTGCCCATCCTTTTTATATCCAATGGCAACGCTTGATTCCATCGACGTCATGAATCTTTTTTACTTATTAACGTCATCAATGAATAGAACCAATCAACGAATAAGAAGTTTTATTATCATTACGTTGAAGTTTCATTATCATTTAGATGAAGTTTTAAACTAGTTAGTTTAACTACCTGGTTACCTAATTTGTAACCATCAATGATTACTGGATAGGATAATGTAGTGTTCATTAAGGTTAATCAATTGACTTCGATAATCAACATTAACTACCTTGGTACCTGTAGTAAATATGTATAATGAACGTACATCCATGAATTAAATTTACTACCCAAGCTAACAATTTTAACGACAGTTTTCTCCGTAGGCACATATTTTAATACATACAGTGTAATATGGCATAGCAGTACGTATTAATTTGTTATTGTGTTTTCAACTGAGGCGAATGAGAAGTTTCATCTAAAATACCATCAATTATTTTACCTGAGTGGGAGTTACTTAATTGTTGTCGATGATATTTTGAAAGTGTTATATGAGAAACTAATTTAAAATTATGATACCTGAATATAATTAAAATAGTAAGCTTTGTTTACTTAATATTCCTAAGTTCTTCTTTTAATTTGAATTACCTCATTAGTAAAAGGAATAAGATGATTATTGTTTATATTTTAACTGTTTATCTTACATACTTTCCTTACTTGCATTGCCTTTAAAAATGCAATACTATCCTTGAAAAATATGGCATGTGGAAAGGAAAACGATGCATACATTCAAGTTATATCTTAAAGGGTATAAATTCCTGCCCATATAATTACAAGCCTCTTGGCAATATTGACAAAACAGTAAACATATTACTGATATAAGCATAATAAACCTTCAATGTCTATCTCATACTTAGTGCAATGAAAAATAGTTTAGAGATAAAGTTTATCCAGAACCATATTTTTATTCAGATGTGCGATTATATTATCGAAGAATCAATAACTATTGTAGGAAACATTTGACTATTTGATAGTATTGATATTCAAAATATTTTTTATTAAAATATAATCGCCAATGAAGTATCAATTTACAATCTATGGATGAATCCTGGATGACTAACTGCTATATTTTGGATTGAATATTAGTATTTGATTTCTTCGTAACCAGTTTACAATATGAGGAGATTCGAGAAGCACATTTGGATGAATTTTCCCAAAGAATAACTTGAAAACAAACTGAAGGAACTGCTTGAAAAGAATATTGTTTATCAATATATAATTATTTGATGTTTTCATTGTATGCACATATATACAGGGTGTGGCAGCATAACTTCCTTTTTTATTTTGCATTGCAATTAGGCTGTTGAAGTAGTAACGGTGTTGACGTGGTTTCATTATAGAGACGAGGTTTGAAAG
The DNA here is from genome assembly GCA_947561585.1 of Caprella mutica. Taxonomy (NCBI): domain Eukaryota; kingdom Metazoa; phylum Arthropoda; class Malacostraca; order Amphipoda; family Caprellidae; genus Caprella; species Caprella mutica. Next base: position 148,821 of record CANNZV010000257.1, read on the forward strand.
TTTTATTTTCTTTCTTTTCAGTCGCAATCATGCGTTGGAGTAGTGAGGAACATGCGTTTGCTATCGAAGCCTACTTTTCGAATCGACGGTCTGTGATTGCAACCCAGCGCGCCTTTCAAAATCGTTTCAATATAGCCCCGAGAGGCCTTGTTCCAGACTGGAAATCAATTGTTACTTGAGTCAATACGTTCAGGCAAACCGGGAGTTTGACACGACGAAGAACTGGAGTCCCTTGGCCCATCAGATCACCTGAGAACATTGAGGCAGTGAGAGCTTCAATCTTGCGATTCCCACGACGTTCTGCGTGCAGACATGCTTCTGCCCTTAGGCTTTCCGATCGCTCAGTGAGACGAATACTTCAAGATGACCTGAATTTCCTTTCTTACAACATAACGATTGTGCAGGAACTCTCCGAACGTGATTTCACTTCAAGAAGGAACACATGTGAGGCGCTTCTCGCAAACGTTCCTGAAGACGCGATCGTTTATTTCAGTGATGAAAAACATTTCCATTTGAGAGTATGCATCAACAAACAAAACATGCGTTAGTGGGCTGACCCCAATCCCCGAGAATTGCATCAAAGGCCTTTGCATTCACCTAAAGTAACAGTGTGGTGTGCAATTTCCTCCATTGGATTTGTTGGTTCTTGGTTTTTTGAAGAAAATGAGGAAACAGTGACAGTGAATTCAGATCGGTATATTAACATGTTGGAGGAGTTTTTTCTTCCACGAATTGATGAATTGGATCTTGGGAATATTTGGTTTCAACAGGACGGAGGAACGGCTCACACTTCAAGGGCATCGATGGCTGTTTTGAGGGACCACTTTCCAGAGCGCCTCATTTCAATAAGGGGCAATTTGGAGTGGCCAGCCCGTGATCCCCCGATTTGAACCCTTGCGATTTTTATTTGTGGGGATATCTGAAATCCCGTGTTAATATCAACCGTTCGAGGAGCCTACAAGACTTGAAGGCCAACATCCAAGAAGAAATTGCCAATATATCCACTGATACGCTGGTGCGAGTCATGGCAAACGCCAGAAATCGGTTTATACAGTGTATGGACAATGAGGGACGTCACCTACCTAGCTGATATGATTTTCAAAAATATGTAAATCAAAATTTTACATATGTACTATCATTATGAAACAAAAATAAAACTTCTATAATTTTAAATCTTTTTTTTTTTTGCCCTTTGAAAAAATGAAGTTATGCTACCGCACCCTGTATTATGAATTAACTATCATATATAGAATTTATCATGCCATTGATAATATTATTTATTTACAAAAAATGATCTGATTACATTTTATTTTAATTCATTTTCATTCGTACAAAATATTTCCTTGTACGAATTAATTCAAATAGTAGTTCTCAATTCACATATAAAGTGAGACATGACACAGAAGATTAGAGTTTTTTATTCAATAACGATCAATAAATTGAAGTCATATTCTATATTAGTTAAATAATCAATATTCAACAGTAATCTATTATGTAAATACACAGTAAATTATTATTATTTATTCTTCTCCTAAAAATTTTATTTTCTTGTTATATAATTCATTCTTATATCCCTGTACAAAAAATGTGAACTCATGTCGCAAAATGGGGCTACTCATTACATTTCTAAACAATCAAAAGTGTCTTTTCTTTGAAGTTTATTTGCCTGTCTTAGCATTGATAAAGATTAAAGAAAGCTTAATTGCAGTTTTCATATTTAATATTTTCTTACCTTAACCTTCCAAGACGTTCTATCATTACGTTCTAATGTTTATTATAAACGTATTTATGAATTCATTTTCTTCAACTAAAATCATGTTTCCGTGTTTAAAATTATATTTTGGACGGGAACAAAGTTAAATGTATTACTTCCGATTGTTATGTGAATAAAATAATAACAAGATTAATCTAAATAGAATTCAATAAATATAACTTCAAAAGGCTTGAGATAATATTCAATTAATGAAAATAAAGAAGTGAAGACATATAATCTACTACGTGATATTTAAGAAATAATGTAGAAAACAAAGTGATCAGTGATAAAGTTTAAAAACAAATTTGTCTTTTCGGAGAGAAAATTATGATGGGGCCATAGAAAGTTAAGAGGGGAACTTCCTTATTAATCTTCTATAGTTCAATTAAAATATTTCATTTGAAATTTCTCTCAAACTGGGTAAATTAAATTAAATTTTCATTCAAAATTCAAAACAATTAGAGGTAATTATGATGAATAGTGATTTAGTTTTAGAATATAAATATTGAACACTGTAGAGTGAACAAAAGCAAAGTAATATGATTGGATTATTTTTAGTGAATAATTACCAAGTAATTAATTCTGCCTTATTGAATGAATTACAATACTTATTCTTGATTTTGATGAAAAATTTTGTCTTTAAAAAAAAAAAAAAAAAAAAAAACTTATTCTTAGATATCATAAATTTATTTTTACTGAATAATTACCAAGTAATATGAATTGAAATCACTTTAATAGTGCAAAGAGCAGTAATATCACCACAAATGCAAGTTCTTATTTTTCTCTGGATTTAACGAAAAAAGGAAAAACCTAAATAATTAATATCAATAAATCGCGTCTTATCAATAAATGTTTAATAATAATTTGATAACGTTGGTAAAATAGTAATAATCTCTATGGAAATACATACATAATAACTCAAATTTCAATATTAACTCTATAATAATTTTGAAAGGAAAAGATGTACACAACCTGATATGTTATTTAGCAAATAGTGATGTCTTAAAAGCAATAAAGCATCTTATTTCTTAGGGAACTTTAATGGAAAAGAGCTCCCGTAGTTTTATTAAAATTGATTCAGTGAATAGAACAAACGTACTATCTGATGTCAAAATAGATATCAAATGTCTTGACAATTATTGAAATAGATTTATGAAATTAAATGAATATAATACGATATTAATGATATTATGATAATTATTATCAGGTAGGATATAGGATATTATTTTAGTGAATGTTATAACTATGCGATATAGGTAATGGTATAATTGATTTTAACGACTATATGTAGTGAAGAAAATCGTCAGCTAAATGTCATGTACGTGGAAATTTTCATTTTTCTTAATACTTTACTAGATCTATTGCCATCAATTATCATTGTTATCATGATACGATAACATCATTCGAATATTCAAATCAGAAAAAATTGTATCAGCATTATTTATTGCAAGTGCTCACCCTCAAAAATTGAATTGTTAAAAACAATCACAAAATTTATTTAAACTTATTATAAGTATTAACTGGTGAATTTAATTATTTTCAATTGGACAGAATTATAACTATTTTTTAATATTTTTGAAAGAATTTATATTCAATTCATGAAAACAATAACCATTTTTATAGTAATTTCTATGGCAATTTCTAGTTTAAAATCTTCAGGTAAGTTCTCTCCGAATTTCTTAATGGTCAATTTATTTATAATTAGTTTTTTATTGGTTCTAGGTATATTCCACCCCGGTATATTCCACCCCGGTAAATTCCATCCCGTTATATTCCACCCCGGTAAATTCCATCCCGGTATATTCCACCCCAGGTATATTCCACCCCGGTAAATTCTCCACCCCTGTGACAATGCTCATTTGGGTGACAATAAAAATTCAAAGATTTTACTTTTAGAATGTCATTTGTTAAATAATTCGTACCGATAAAAAAATAACTCAGACGATATCCTGAAACATTTGGACAATATTTAGAGGTACTCAAGTCCATTGAAATTTACAAATTACAAATATTCTTAATATGTAAGTTTATTTCAAAGTTTACGTGTTGAACAAGTTAATATTAATTCCTTTTTAACATGAAACTGCATATGTGCTCTTACAACAATGGTTGGATAAGGTGTGGAAGGGTATAGACTGGCATAGAAAACCCATTCAATGCTTTCGCTCTTTGCTAATAAGTTGCTATTTTGGATTATAGGACAAAATTCCCCGTGGTCAAAATCTCTCAATGTAAAAAAGGCAATAACCTTCCAGTCTTAAAACCCTGTACAATTATCCTCACCTCCCTATCGAAAACCTCCAGGTCAAAAAAAAAACGTAGAAAAAAGCCTTTGTTCAAAAACCACCACTTTTACAAGAAGTTAAAATACCAAATTCAAAATGAAATAAATATAACAAGAAGCACTGCATGACATCATCTTACAATTAATATCGCTTTTGTGTTGGCGATAGGGAAGAAAATCAGCTTGATATTGAAAATCTAAAAACCTCAACTGATAAAGAGCGTTCACACAACCTTTCTTTCTGCTGCTTTGTTACATGCGTTGTGAAAAATGTACGGCTTGTGATTTGCCAGCAAAAGATGTAATTTGATACAGTGAAAATGCACGTTACCTAGTATTATATATGTATAATATTAATAAATGACTAATTTTAATAACTAACCAAACCTAACCTGTAAAATGGGGTGGAATTTACCGGAGTTGAATATACCTATGGTGGAATATACCGAGGTGGAATATACCGGGGTTGAATATACCTATGGTGGAATATACCGGGGTTGAATATACCTATGGTGGAATATACCGGGGTGGAATATACTGGGGTGGAATATACTGGGGTGGAATATACTGGGGTGGAATATACCGGTAAACTTTTTATTATATTATAAATATTACTATTTTCAGATATCACTCATATACAAAATGACATATATTTATTTCAAATAGTTAGTGACAAAATAATTCAATAAATATTAACACGAATGATGAATAAAATTTAAATCAAATTATTTAATGTAATCCATACATTAATAGACATAAATTTAATAAAATTTCATTTAAACTGTAAATTTTAAAAACTGTAAATTCGGTCACAATTACAAAATTTTCTTTCATGTTTATATGATTCAAGTGACTTTAGAATAAAAAGTCATGAAATGACATGAATCTCATGGGACATTTAGTTGAGGATTATAACTTGAGAGGTTCAGTCAGATTATAATATTTATTTTGTTATAAAAATGTTCCCCTCAATCTGATGAGACTTCTAAACTAATTAGTATAACCATTTAAAAATCACATACTGGAAATTATCCTTCTTCATTCGATTAACCAGATATTTCTATTGTGACTCTAATATTTGCTTCCTATTTATTTAGGTACTTTCATTTCGAAAATATGAATGATCGTGATTTAGTCCCATTATTTTTGTTACTTTTAATAAATAATTATTTTCTTTAACTGAAGACTTCAGTTTATTATTCAATCAAATTGCATTTTGTTTTATTGAATGTATGTTTCACTTTCTCGATTGAGCTCATTATTATTAGCAACTCACTAGTACGCTATATTTTCATATCATTGTATGTACATAATTTTTATTTCTTTAATGATATTTAACTGATTAATTTTCTCATAGCCTCAAAAAATTTCCTCTTCGTTTCTCTGCATTGCCATATTCATTTCTTTTTCCCGTTACTTCTTTTCATTACGGGTAACAAACACACAAAAAATAGTTTGTGTCCGAAGGAGATTATAGGAAAGAGAGGCCGCAGTAGGTAATTTTATCTTTGAATTATTCATGCAACCATTCAGTCTCTGTGAAATAAGTGAAACTCAGTTCTGTTTATCTAGGAATGTATAGAATTAAATAGATTAAATTTCACTAGACTAGACACGTGACGTATTCACTAGTGGACGCGTAAATAAATTATTGTCTTTTTATTATGACAATTTTATAAAAAACGATAAAAATCATTAATTTGTGTAATTTTTATCCCTGGCTTGGCTTTTGTATAAGCTTAATTAAAAAATTTCTATGATGAATATACAGACAATATCCACTCTTACTACACTATTAACTTAAAGTACGTTATTGTATTTGTAATAAGGATATGTATATTAATATATCGCTAATGTATTCTATGCGTTGCTTTTGTGCATATTATACTATCATTTCACTGATTTAATTTTATATAAAGATTATGTAGTTCCTCTATTTAGAAGCATCCATTAGAATTCGCACTTATATATCTTTTTCTGTTCCACACAAAAAAATGATTTATCATTGACAATATCTTGAATTGATTCCAGTCCTTGGATTGCTTGGTCATCTTCAGTTCTGCCCATCTCATTAATTCACTCTATTGTTACCACAATAATTTATTCGGTTTCTAGCATGCATTTTTGTTGTCCTCTTTCATTATGATTAAATATTCTTCAATATTTTATATTGCTGAGAGATGCTTCATTTGTATTTTCCAACAGCGTCTGATATTTTCTTCAATTTATCCGTAGTTCAATTTACTCTTTGTTTCTGCAGAATATTCCTTTCACTTTCTTGTATTTGTTAATGTTTCACTGAAATACGAAGAAAATTTTCCTTTCACCAGAGCTTTGTGATGTTTTATTCGTATGTTTCTGTTGTTTCAACAGCTTATTCTTTGTCTGTTGCCGTTCAGATTACGAATGGGATAGCACTTTTAGGTACGAAGACAATTTTTAAAGGTATCAGAAGCATGCTAAGATGGAAATTACTGGAGATTTACTTTAGCCTCATTATTCCAGAGCTTTAGGGGGATTTGTAAATCTAGATCTATGTCCGTAAATTTGTGAGGATTCAGAATTTTGGAGATAATCTTCATTTGTTATGCGCTTATTTGACTCCTGACCCAATGAGCAATGATCTTTTTGAATGGTTCTATGACGTTGTGACAATCATTATTTTCACTTATACTTTATCTACGCAAAAGTGGAATAATTGAAAAACAATCATTTTATTAGGCTAAATAATTCTCCAATAGCAGTCTATTAAATAACAGTGATTATAATAAACATATTATATTTTACAAATAAACATTTATTTTATTAATCCAATCAATTAGAGACTAGAGTGTTTAATAAAGTGTCTCTAATTCAAACTCAGTAACAAATTTTATATTAGAAATAATTACAAATTAATAAAATTCAAATAATTTTCTGAAAATTCACACGTAGCCACGGATTAGTTGCAGTTGCTATTTCACCAGATGTTGTAAATATAAAAGTGTTATTCATGATCAGTTTGTAGGAAAATGTATTGAGAATAGTTCATTCCTTGAATTATATGTAGTCTTTGGAATGTACATTTCGATTTCAAAATAAATTCGAATCGAACTTTCCTGATTGGTTTTCGCAAGAAAGGCGAATATTTGAAGCTATTTACGAGAAACAAAAATTATTGCGTTAAGGGGCAGTTCAGTCAAAATCAAACTATCGCCAAATTGGTCCTAAATCGATTTAGTATATTTATTTAAGTAACATTAGAATATTCGTTGATTTTATAAATGTTTATATAAAAAGTATATTTTAAATTAGTGGCGCCATCTGTGGACTGCGGTGGACCGACGAACTAATCATTGTAGTACGTAAACAAAATGATAACCAGTCCCAGACTTGAATCGGTTATTAACTTATGAAAATGGTGAAAAGAATTTGTGAGATTGAAAACTGTCCTTCGAGTCAATTAGATTTAGGTTTGAAAAGAAAACCATCTCTTCATAAATTACCTGTTGATAGAAAAATTGATGACATGTTATCAGCTGTAAAATGTAAATAAATAGTACAGAGTGGTGGCGTCATCTGTGGGAGGACGCAAGAACTAAATCGAATTTATAAAATATGATATATATCGCTTATTATATTTTTTTCAACCGTTTAATTGTACAAGAATGCTTTATTCTTACTAAGTGATCGTTCAACATTAATATTATGAAAACAAAAATTGACTGAACTGCCCCTTTGAAGCATTTCAAATTTAAATTGTTGAATCATATGTACAGTATACACAATGACACATACTTGAGAAATATGAGAAATAAGAAATATCAGAAATTTAGAAGCAATAGTTTGAGTGGAATATTACTGTTCACTTCATGTAAAAATATCGTAGGTTTTATGGAATAAGAAAAAATAAAAGGTTTTGAAATGATTTTTATCCCAATAATTGATGGTATTGCGAAATATTGATGATGGAATAATATTATATAATTAAAATTTGAAAATCATACAATGAAATTTCAAACTGTAATAATTTAATAATAATAAACTGATAATCATACATATTTTATTTCCATAGCATTTCCAAATATGTCTATGAAAACCTGTGCCTGTATGTAGCAGAGTAAAGAGCTTAACTGATACTTTATAATGATTATTTTTATCCCATGATATATGTAGTACTATTGAGGAAATAAATTATGGTTTTAGAATATATTCCTAACCCCGAGTTCCTTTATGTTTTCAGATTCCAGAGAAAGAGGAACATCATAGCAGCAAGCAAAAGATCTAAATATGAAGAACGGAGCTATAAATTGAACACAAGAGCTTACGATTGCAGAGAGAGGTTTTGTGAATATAGAAAGACATTAAATACCGTCATGGAGAATATTTTCTTTGATTCAAGACCAGGGAGATAACTGCAGAAGACGATCTACGACCCATGTATTGCTTTTTCAGGATCCAACAGAAGAAAATGAACACTGTTGGTGGACTTGTTCGTTTATTCTGTTTGGTAGTTTACGGTATAATGGAGAGAATCTGTTACAGTACCGGCACAACATACCATCATGGCATGTTATTATACTTCAATTTTATTTCCTTACTCGTCTGTGATTCAGATGCAATGCAATAGTATATGCTGAATCATAACCATAACTAATATATATCTATTTTCTGATAAATAGATCCAGAAGTAAATGTTTCTTAACAAACTGCTTCTTAACATTCGCGAATATCTTGATCAGAATAATTAATTGATTCTTAGAAAAACCTATCGTAAAGTTGTGTCAATTAGCTTCGCAGAATGCAGCAAGGTCATATTTTACCCGTCATGTATTTATTTTTTAAATTATTATTGTCACTAAAATACAAATACAAACTCGTGGCTGGAATATTCTACAGCGAAGAACTCAACCGTGGAAAATTCCACCAATTAAACATGCGATCAAATTCCACCAGTGTGTTTGAGTTCGTCGTTTTGTGGAATTTAACTCCATGACGGAACTTTCTTCGAGGGAACTCAGCTGTAACCAAAATTGAGCTGAAAATAGATTTTTCCAAGATATTTGATTCAGCTAAATACATGACGGTAAAATTTGCATCATTCGATGATTTTCATTTTTATTGAATGGTATGGATAACTCTATATAGAAGCAATTTTTTTATATTTCATTCATTGAAAGTATTCCTGCAGAATACTAAATCTTATCAACGAACTAAAATTACTGAAATGTATCAGCTAAATCTTATTAAAATTCGCCGATGTTTATTTGAAATTCATTATTAAATTTACGCAGAGTTCCTCGTCATTGAAATCAAAACTGAGAATTATTTCATCCTTATTTATTACGCTTCCAGGGTTGATTATAAATATGAAGTATAAGATAATACTGAAAAATATTCAAATATTTTATCGAAGATGAAGATTGAATTTCATTGTGTTGAGTCAATCTTTTTATCGCAAACTGTTGCCCATTTACATGAAATTAAGTGACAATTAGAGTCATAAAATAGAAATTACAGTTCCTATGCATTTGCTTCATTCCGAACATTAAATTACCTTGTATACGTTCTAATATTTTCTCGTTCACGGATGGATATCAGAAGACAGACCTAATTTATGACTTCATGAGGGAAAGTACAGAATAAATTGGTAAAAAATCAGACAAATTGGTAGTTTGTGATGTTAGGATAAGAATTAACACCTCTCCTTCTCAGGAAAGAATTTATAGTGGGGCCATACAAGATTATATGGGGACTCTTTTTAACATTAAATGGCACCCAATCGTTAAATTACGATACATTCTCTACAGTTAACGATATAGAATATTATTCTATCATAGATTGGAGATGAAGTATCTTCTTTTCACCAGCATATATCATGTCTCCCAACAATGCAGAACTTTATACGAAAAATATTGAGTCTCTGGAATTTATGAAAAGAATACAATTTTATCTTAGCATTTTGAAAGAATTTTTTATACCTGTCATTCATAAAGGGAAATACGTATTTGCTATTGAATTGTATATTGAAAATATATAAACGATTCTCAATAATTCATTCAATAGAGTTTTATAAGAGAAATCTCCATATGAAACAGTATATAACATTTTATATATACAAATTTATGGTATATTCATAATTAAAATTTGCTAATTTCTTATTCTGACGTATATAATATTGTGCAATATAGTAAACAGCATATTGAATGGAGATTTATTGTAACACAATTCAATCGAAATTCTACATTTTGGTTAATATTCAATCAAATTAACATACAGGGTAGTCCAAAAAGCGCCCTATTATATTTTTCATCCCAAAGATTTGTTTTACATTTTTCCAATATTTTTCAGGTGATACATAGACAGCAGGCCTGGGAGCTTCTTTTAACATTACTATGGATCCCAGCGGATGGAAATTAGCATCGAATCGTACTTTGCCACAAAATCAGTTCTTCTGTGGGACAATGTACCTGATAAAAAGACAATTCAACGGTTGGTTGGCGTATTGAAAGAGATAGGAAGTGTGACAGATACCCATAAAGTCCATAGTAATTATCATCGTTCAGCTATCAATCCTGAGAATAATCAGAATTTACGAGAACAACGTAGTAATCCCTTAGAAAATCAGCACTAGCATTTCGAGAACATCTGTTATGACTAGAATCCGTACAAACATTGAGTTCTTTCTCTACATAATTTAGATCTTGCAAAGTCAAAATAACGCATAGCAAGAAACATTTTGTGAAAATAACTTTTATTATCACTTGTTATGTATGATTTTCTTTTCATTACTAGAAGTTTGTCATCAATGAGACAAAAAAATACAAAAAGATAGATATTACATTCACTATGGGCAAAATATAAACAATAAAAAACCATATGCAATATAGATATTCCTAAGTAAATTGAAACTAACTAGAGTGCTATCACATTTTCTGCTGACTTGAAAAAATTAAATTAAATAAAAATTGTCTCATTGTACACTAGCAATGGTGAAGAATGGGTCATGCCCTCAGTTCTGGTGAACGATGGGACAGTTCATTTAACTATTAAATTGTTGAGGTTATAGTCTATTTTCAAGTTGGAATTATCTCTTTCTGTTGTCCCACACTTTGTTGGTTCATATAATATCAGTTTAATGTTCTCTAGCTTCACCGAATTCATGTCAGGAGCATTTGGAAAATGGAACTCATTGCACTCGAATCTTCGCCTTACATCAATATTGCGTATTCCTTTTTTTTCATCTCTTGGCTTAGTAAATTAAACCAACAGAATACGTTTTAGGAGTTGCATAAAACTGTACAAGAATATGAAAAATTCATTTCCAACGTTTTTCGTAGAGGTTTAAGTTCATCAATATTTGTGCATATCTTCGTCCATTTCTTCAGACGAATTGATCAGTTAGAATAAGGTTTCTGTACCAGCCAAAGAACAAGAGTTTATAGGACATCTACGATATTATATGTCGTGATTTCATAGGACTTACCTTTTTAGAGGCACCGGCAAAAAGCTCTCCTTTCTCTGGTGTATCTGTTGCTATCATGCTGCGTCTTTTTCTTTTATTATGTAAAATTTGTTTTACAAGCTGGACTTTGTGATGACCTTAGATCAATAAAGCCTTTAATCATGGTCTAAAGTCCCGCTTCAGATGGAAGTTCTGTTTCTACAAGAAGTCCTGAAGCAACAGTTCACGTTATTGTATGTAAAATAGATTTTTATCGAATATTATGGAATAACAATACAATCAAATTTTCTGTGCTAGTGATCACATAACGCCATTTTGAAAACATATGGGTATTGTGGCTCAACTACAAAAGTATAAGTGATCGCATTTTACATATTATTTAATATCTATACTAATAATTTCATTAGTGTGTTTAATTATTTATTTGATGTCCGCTTTATGTAACTATGATACGCACGGGAATATATTGACTTGATATTTAAATTCCCCTGTTTTTATTCAATTTTAAATGTTTTTATCTATGAAAAAGGTATTAATTTATGCGGGAAGATAAATTATATTTTAATTCGTTCAAAATGACCTAACAACGGGTAATAACTATCCATTGAAGACCCGTTATTTTTAACGGGCAAATACACTAGTTATATTATGATTTAGTATCCCTACTAGATGACATCGATAAAAAATATTTTTTGATTGATAATTATTATTTTATTGAACTACAGTTTACATGGATTATTCATTAGTGACTTATAAAATATTTAGGAAAAGAAGTACTAATGATTACAAGTGTATATACTGATATTATTGAATTATACTGTAGATTGCTACCAACACTGTCTGCAATGTTTTTCAATACTCTCAATATAGTAGCAACAGCAGGACTGAGCTGCCAAGCGAAATGCTCACTTAAATTACTTTGAGTCAAACTGGAGCGAAGATCTTGACGCTATTTCGTGAAGCGTAAATTCTAAACCTACGGATTATCGACCCGTTTACTTTGATATATTGTAGCATGGATACATTGGCTGTGACTTCCACTGCAGGGAATATATTGATGAGTGCACTTCATCGACAGGTGTCTGCATTTTTTCATAAAAATCTAATTTAATATTTTGAGTTCTGATGAAATTACGAATATATTACTATCTTTATTATTGTTTTCATATTCTAGATCTCATCTATTTCTATTTCAAGGTGGTAACAAATTATAAATAATCTCAACTCCTGACCATGGGCCCAAACATTTGTAATTTGCCTCATCATTTTCCCTTTTTCAATGTTCGACCAACTAATAACAGGTCTTACACCCCTAGTCGTAAGGAATATGAAACATATGCCCTCTTACCCTCATTAAGGCCATTAACAACAAGTAATGATTATTTAATTACAGTAAATGCAATATAATTTAATGTATGCCTCAATTATATCTCAAGTAATATACTGAGAGTATTTAATTCTTTAAATCCTATATTCGTATATATGTAATTATGCATACAGGAGCGTTTAATGAGCTTGGTTACAGGAGCTCAATGAGTTTGGCAAAAAACTTAATTATTAAATTATACGGCTGTTTATTTATTGGCATTATGTGTAACTGAAATCAATTTACTTTCTTCTCATATTTGTAAAGCATGTTTTCAAAAAAATGCGTAAAATGACACCAATGAGTTTAAATTATTAATATATGGTTGTAAAATTTTTAAATATCATTTATCAGACCCTATATGTTAATAATGGGTTACTAAACAATGTTTGTGAGCAATTTTCGCTATTAAAGGAGACAAATCGCAAAATCCAATAATTAGAAGCTAGAGAAACTCATAGACCACACCTGTATGTGTATAGTACAGTAGAACTATATTCTATAACGAAATCCTTTGTACTGAATGTAGTGTCTGGGTTAGGAAGAAGCCTTTATAGTGAACATATTTCCAGTTGTCTGCTATGAATGGCCCTCAGTTTTAGAAAAACAATATTTTTATAAAAATAAATAAATTAAAATTACAGTTTAAACCAATAGTAGTATTACAAATACGTTTGTGATGAGTGTCAATACTCAACTTTCTACATTGGCTATACCACTACAATCCTAAAACAACACGCTCTACTCCATATTCAAAATAGAAGCATAAAAACTACGACCAAATGATCGAAACAGCACACATAAATCCATCCATGCAAATAATTTTCCGCTCTCCAGTTAAAATGGAACTATAAATAGCTAAATTTCTACACATCAAGAAAGAAGACTCTCCTTTAAATAACCAACACGAAGGTGACACCAGCACAGTACATTGCATATATTTTGAATATACTTGACCTACTATGTAGTATACACAATAAGCATTCATTTTAATTCTGCTACCCTTTCTATTGTAAACTACGTACGAACCTAGACATCAGTTCTTATAATGCAACCTAATAATCCTCCGCTCTTTGTAATTTCATTTCATTTCAAATTTTCATTAACTAGTTATCATATCAACTTCAGTTCCTATTGCTGGCTAGTGATTCTTTGCTCTTTGTAGATTAATTTATAGTTCGATTGAAATTCACAAAAATATCACTCTGAATTCAAGTTTCAATTTATATTACTAACGGATTATTCTTTGTCATTTTTTTATAATTTCATTTAATGAACATTTCGAATTCATAATAATCCTTTTATCAAATCAAATAATTAAAATAATTAATTAGGTCCTGATAGAATTTGATTTATAATTAATATTCCAAAGCTGAGAATTGTACCAATCCTTAAACGTCAGGCAAATTTGAAAAAAATTTTATCAAATACATAAAGATTTTTTTAATTTTTTACTAATAATGAAGTTTCTCGCTAAGTGGAAATCAGTAATCAATAATTTATTTCTAAAATTTTAAAAAAATTTTTTAAAAAAGTAATCATTGGAAATAGTTGAAGCAAGATATCATCGTCTGTTTACCTGCCATATTTATATGGATATTCATATGTATATGTATTAGTAAATGCATATCATATGTATACATTTATCAAGTTTTATAATATTACGGGCCCTGCAGTCAATTAATATAACTCAAAAGCACAGATGTAAAGACTTTTATATAATTGGCATAATGAATTATATTATGTATTAAAAATGAAATGAATAAAATAACATTTTTGAAACCATTCATAATGAAATAATCCTCTAATTAACTCTCATGAATGCAATGATATATACATATACAGATATAGCGAATATTTTGTAATCAAATGAGGTTCTATAAGTAATTAGTTAGAAAATAAATACTATTTGATAATTCAATTATAAAGATGACATACCGTATATAAATATATTTAATTGAAATATCATATTTCGAAATTTCATATTTAATGGAACCTTCAGATAGTTTTACACCATTTGAATGATTGCAATATAAATTATGAAATGATATTTAATCCAAAAACTTAATTGAGGATTAGAAAACAATTAATGTTGTAGATTATCAGTTATCTCTATCATATGCCGGAGGGGAGATAGGGGGGCAGGGCATTTTTGGTTAGATAAGAAATTGGGGGAAGGGGGTACCTCCGTCTATATGTATAGTTCTCATTATAATATAGGGACCTCTCTTAGAAGTTATGGATTTTCAAGCGCGGAAGGATTAAGGTCGTTAAGTAATAACTATTAATTAATAAGTTATGAGTGTTTATATCATTTATAAGTTTTTAATTGTGTATTCTATTTAGTCTCCTCTCATGTTTTATTACTATTACTTTACATAAAATCTGAGTATTTTTCATAAAATTTCATCATACAACTATTAATTGGTCATTCAAGAAAATGAATGGGTTGCGATATGTGGAATGCCTTTCAAATTAATTTCTATTTTTTTAAATATAGTTATATGTCTGTTTCTCATGAAAGAACATGTGAATAACGAGTATAATATTTAGTAAAAAATACAATCACTTGATTCAATAACAATTAGGAAAAGCCGCTCGTTTTGGCTTTAATTATTATAAGTGCATTTTAGCCATTTGTTTTGCATTTTATATTATTTATCAACAAAAAATACTGCACATGAGAATGTGAAGCATGATACCGTAATATATTTTATATTATATCTTCATAATTCATTTATGAAGAAACTTCTTCAAGATATGGAATATATTAAAGTTAACCAATAATATATTATCGGTAAAACCAATATATGTAAAAGATTTTTTTTACAGAGTGGATCATTATTCCTGATTAGGGATAAAAAGTTTAGTGAAATAATTTATCAATTAATAAACTCTATATCATTATTAAATCTGTATCATGTTTTAATTGGAGAAAAAAATAATTTTAAGAAAAATATTATTTAAATTTTAAATTCTTAAAGATGAATAAATGTTAGAGTGATTAAGTAAATAAATTAAAAATTAAATATTCATGCGATAATGTTATTTTACTGATATTTATATTCGATCATACACTCTTTTTAGTATCTGTACTGATCACTTTTACATGCGCATGTGTCATTCTCTGAATTTTTATTGTAATACGAAGTAATACATATTGCTAACGAAGGATGTACTAACAAATATAAAATGGGAATTAAATGTAATATTTCATACTAGGAATGTTAACATGAATACTAAATTAATTACCGACTTAGTAATGATTCATTGCAGTACAGAATTAAAATTGTCAATTTTTGTATTGTATATATGAACCTTCTTTCACACACTTTAATTGGAAATTTTATAATATTTACGATCCTTCATTCATACTGCAATTAAAATGAGTAGCATCATCATTCATAGTAATTACATTAGGCCTTTAAATTTACAGATAATTACCAGATTAAAAGCGAAGGTCAATTTATTTTTAACTGTGTGATATATTGGTCTCGCCAATTAAACCAATCTAACATTTCTGTCCAATCCCGATTGCTCTAATTAAAGTTTACTCCCCATCCCCTCTCCATTGAAATAAATTAACCCTTCACTATCTGAAAAACCTTAAACTCCTGCTACTTTGGCACATGAATTAAGGACAAGTTAGTCGTGTTTATAGGATATTCAGGCAAATTATCCTGCATGCTTGTGATAGGCATCACTTATTCCACGTGAATAAACACTTGTTATATTAACTTAAACTATGAGCAATGGAGCAAACCAGAGTGATAATAGACTGCAAAACACGACTGTTGAAATTGCCGATCGCTAAATTACCAATTCGGATTCGTCTTCTTCGTGAATATGAAAGTGATTATATATTAACATTTGATGGAATATTAGTCTGAAAACACAATAAATTGCAAAATTCGTATCCCTTAGATAACATAAATGTCTGCTAGCGAGTTAATCAAGTTGAGAGATATAATAAATTTGATATTTGTCATTCATTAATATAAGATATATTTAAACATCCTTGGCTGGCTTTTTTAGTTGCTAATGTACGATTCACATCCGAATTGAAAATTTGCTAACATCAAATTCAAATAGAATATTCTGAGGTTTGATTTTGAATAATGCATTCAAATCATCAAATATTAAAACTATTGTTTGCTTGCATCCAAGTTTATGTCGTCCTATAGTCATTGCTGTTCGTGATATCTAAAGACGTCACATCTGCAGTCATCACAGTGCCTGACAATAGAAGACTAATGGCAGAGATAGAGGCGCTACTGTCTTACCAGGAGGTGCTAACAGAGAAATTGAAGATGTGGAGATGGGAACCAATATATCTTGCAGTAAAACATTTTAACTAAGTATCTATATATGATATGTATATTTAAGAAATCATATTACAAGAAATCATAGATGAAGAAGAAAATTGAGATAGAATCCTGGTGTATAACACTCCAATAAGGAGAGGTTAGAAAATATTCTTTATATTCATTGAAACCGCACCATCTTTATAAACTTCAATCTCACTTATTTAATATGGGGATAAGTTCTTAGTTATCGGATGATAACGCATAATCGATCATGTAAAAAATATACAATAATTGTTATATTTGGTACCATTCAATTGGTACCATTGTAGCTGCACTCTGCAAGCTGCATGTATCAACAATACTAATTAAAATGTAAAAATAAGTAACCATCATTATATGCATAATATATGTATATCCAAAAAATTCTGATAACAATCGAAAGATGGATACTTTTCTCAGATAGTGATGGAAAATGAAAAACACCTTCATTTACTTTAATATTTCATTGTATTATAAAAACAAATTTGGAAGCTATTTCATGAAATTATTAGGACAGACAGAAGAAAATCCATTACCTGATGTCGATATTTTTTGTTGCTCGTTTCAAATCATCTGTCCATTTCATCAGATCAAATGAAGACTGATGGGGCTGAAGTTGTCCAATCATGAAAGCAATCGAGAAGATATCAGGTCACGCAATGAAAAATATCGCACTACTACCATTAGAAATGGAACGATCAACTGATTTTAACTTTGACAAATAGATTTCAAATTGAATTTTACTTTTCTATCAACAATGAACGAACTGTCAGAAATTAGAAGCTTTCATAGTTTTTGAATATTGAATTCTAATAAAACATTGAATACGAAGATAATTGATAATATTCGTTGACAAATTATTTTTCTTCAAGAGAGTTTGTAACATCAATTTGTTTCAAAGTTATGGATTTTCTTATATAAACAGAAAAACATGTTATAGATAATTACAAATCATTTTATACCAAGAATATATCATAATAGTATTTGTTTACAAGAAATCTCTCAGTATTAAATAATTTGTTATCAAAAGTTATTTCATTTTAACTTCCGAATTAAATGAAAATAGGAAATTTAATTTTTCTTAACAAAATTAATAATTCTTTCAAAATTACGAAACTAAAATTTTTTTCAAAGAATTAGAAAAAAATGCCTAAAAGAGGAAATTCGAAAAAAATATAAAATAAAAGATAGTTATCAAGAATAAACTATATTCTTATAAATAAAATACACATTCGACTTGAAAAATATTATTAGGAAGAATAATATATAGTACAGTATGATATATTTTTGAATTCAGTTTTTGTTTCATTTTTCTATCCAAATTTCTGCATGGAAAGTAATATCATGAAAATGAAACAAAATCCAGAAAAAGTGAGTTGTTTAAAGACATTCCACAGTGCCACTCTTCATAAACAATGACAAGAAATTCATTTTTCACATTGCTGGATAGGATATTTAACTAAAATTGCAGCACAAATCTTCATTTAGGAAAAGTTTCTTTCTCCTTCGCTGCCCAACAGAATCATAGTTCACATTGGTACAATGAGATTACTCTATTAAACTGTCAGGCTATTAGTGTTTCTACAAATAATGGAACAATAAATTCTAACTGAACACCTTGTTCACGAGCTCACATTACACTACTAAGGAGATTTATGGAATTACTCTGTCTAACGCGTAACTACATTTCATAAGTGGTGGCATGACATCATCATAACAGTTTCACAGAAAGTAATAAGTAAAAACACTCACTAGAAAACACGTAAATAATCTTTCAAAGAACTGTAACTATTACTTTGTGCAACAAGTGAATAATTCTTTCTGCAACAAGTGAATAATTGCTTGTGCTACAAATTACAGAGATAACATGTGAATAGTTTCTTGTTCAACTAGTGAACAGTTACTTGAACAACAAGTATATAGTTGCTTGCTTAATCTGTTGAATATATTAGTAAATAGTTGAACATGATCACAAAATATGTATGGCTTTAAAAAAATACATGTATATATTGGCTAGTTATCTAATTGAAATGAAATCAACACTTCAAATCAATGTTTGTGCTTCGTACGTATTACAACAAATATTTCATTGATGTTATTTTCCATTCAATGTTTGATATAATTAACTAAAAATTGAATTCTATTCCAATTCTATTTCACAAAATATAACCGCAAGTTCTCATTCAAACCTTCCAAGTTCAACAAGAATAAAAATAATTCAAAGAAAGTATAACATTCAAGAGTGTGAAAACCCAATCTAAAATGTCTCTAAGATTTCATCCGCAGCTAAATATATAAATTATGCTAAGTCGGAACCATATACAGGATTTGCGAAGAAATAGCACAATATTCCATCGAATATGACCACCATTTGAATACGGGAAGAAGATGGCTCCAAGGCAGCTGCTGGAGAGGCCTGAGAGCGACTGTTATCATCACTTTCTCCATTTTCCCCTCCTATACAAACAAGATTTAGTGCACCATCAACAATAAGAGCCGTGGCGAATTTATTGGACCTGAAACCTGAATATTTCAGGCGATCAAAATCCCCTGTGGTACATCTATAGACTCATGCTTTACTCTACCGGAAATATCGAATTGCTGTGAATTTTAATAACTAATTTGTGTGGATATTGAAGTCTATTTCAATAACATTAATATTCACTATAATTTTAAAAGTAATCTTTTAGATATTAATTGCACAACAAATTGAAGAGTACTTGAACAAACTTACAAGAATAATAAATAATGCAAACCTATGCGAGAAAGATTAGCGTCCCTATTTACCTTTTATAAACAGTCTATCTTTGAGCGTTATAGGCTCTTTTTTGCCATTTTTATTATCACTCACATTTGAACACTATCCGTTTCTATTTCCCTTCTTCTATTTCCTTTCTTTGAAAAAACATCACTGCCATTGAACACTGAACAGTTTTCATTGAAATATTGAGATTGCACAACTTGCATTGAAAATTGCACACTGCAAAGCTATATACCTTAAAATCCATTGGGATGATATAAGAGCAATTGTAGTGAACTCAGGGAAAATAAATAGTAGGGGTTGTTCTGCCAATACATAACAAAATATTGTTATACTGATTGTTACTTTCATTGTTTTCAATTGGTGTGAGGATGATTAATATAGAATTAATTAATTAATATATTCGTACAGCATCAACCAGATGTAAAATAGAACATCGTCTCAGAGTGAACTTTCTTCCTTTCCTTTATATGCATAGAGACTGTGGTTCCAATTTCAGTTTCAAACTTTACCAGCTGTCAATTGTAGCTAAAGCCGAACTTCAAACTTATCACAAACTACCGCCACAAAGAATCAGTGTGAGTTTCTGTTGATGTTTAAGGATGAGAAACTCACTTCTGTGGAGTCTGTGAGAAATTTTATTGCAAAATGTTGGGTAATTTCTGATTTATCGGACTGTTTCATATTTTCAATATAATTACAAAAATATACAATATCGTTTCAATTGATATCCGTGATATATGAAGGTAGCATGGATACCAATTAAATTAAAATAAATAATCATTATGCGAGCAGGCCCCGCTTTTATTACTAATTCACGATTCATTTCATTTCACAAATGGTAATTATACCGGGACAAGTCACAAGCAGCTACCTACATAATTGTTACTAATTCATTAAGCATTTCATTTTCTATGGGTTATAATGAAAAAAAAAGTGTTATAGAGTTCTAGTATACTAAGCCAAATAATCAATGTTCGTGTTTTTGTTTCCATATTAATTAATCTATGGTATGTGATGAAATTTCAAAGTATAATGTATTTATTGAAAGTTATAAAATCCAACTATAGCATAACTCAAGCTCAGTATAGGTGAATAATTAATAGATAATTCGATTTATTCTATTGTGTTACATTGAACAAACAGTAATTCTATGCTCTGCAGAATATTTTTAATTGTAAGGTAAGTTCCAAATTATCGTTTTGTTGTATGTTTTCGGACACGTAATAAAGGAGAATATAATAATTATTATTTAACATCTATCCTATTTGGTATAATGGATACCGATTGAAATAAAAGTTAAATAATAATTTATCATTATTTTAGTAATAATAATGCAAATCAACACGCACATTTTATTTAAATGTACTATATATCAGTACATCATTGCATCTCAATATTATCATGTAAATAAGTTAACTATTACTTTACATTTATAACCTAAAGTTTGGCGCAATATCTTTCTCATCTGCTCAAAGAATTCTTTAAAGTTCAAAAAGGTCTGCAATTGACTCGGCTGTTCATTTTCTGTGTCCTGGTTTAATGAGAATGTTGTAGAGTCGTAGTAATCAGCCAACTGGAACAACTGGAAATATTTTTTAGGAAGAATTTATACATGGAAGTGAAGGTTTCAAAATAATTATTGAATGCCTTTAGGAGTAATATAGAAAAATGGAGTGTTGAAATAATTTGTAAATTGATATGGTGAGATGCAGCTTCTAAAATATGTTTCAACCTCACAAAAATATTCATACTAGATAGTGTGAATGGTGAAAACCTAGAGAAAATGATACCAAAGGATTGGAAGTGGCTCTAAAAATTCTTTTTAAGAGACACTATGAAATTGATGGTTTAGGTCAATTCGCCGAAAATACTTTCGCTGAAAACGCTTTCGCCGAAAACACATTCGCTGCACGATACATTCGCCGAACGACACTTTCGCCGAAAATATGATTATTTATTAAAAAGGTAAACAAATTTATCTCATATAACCAGATGAAATTGCATATAGATGAACTTACATATAAGTGTATAAATTACTTTACAATATTCTAAATAATTATTGGTTGAACTTTATGGAATTTACGTTATTTAATTAACTCATATAATGAATGCTATAACTGCATTATTTGTGTCAGCTTATTAACTATATGTTAATCCTATTTTCTGTGTACAATTATCAGTTACAAAAGAAAATTCATTTTCTTTTGTATAGGTCTCACTTTACTTTGATCCTCCTGAATACATTGTAGAACTAGATTATGTGCACTCGGTAGAGCGCATACCTTCGCCGCAGGTTTGACCCGTTCTCTCCCAAAATTTAATAAACTGCTAACTGGATAATAAACAATTGTCCCACCAAGTTTCATGCTATATGGTTCAATACTTTTTTGAATTATTGAGTTATAAATGACCTTGACCTTTGACCGGATCGCTCCCAAAATTCTAACAGGTGTTTCCTGGACATTGACCAATTATTGTACAGTAAAACTCCTGAGTTAGGAAGTTTTTTTTATGAAGCACCCAAGTAATGAAGGACTTGAATTATGAAATGCACCTCAGTTATGAAGTAGTTTTCTTTGTTTAAATCATAGAGAACTATACAGTAGTTCTTGAGGTATAAGTTATAACTATACCTTTTCCAAGTCAAGTTGGCATGAGTGAATAATGAATTAGCAGAATTGAAAAATGAATTGGCACAAGTGAAAATCATATTGGAGAAGTGAAAATGAAAAATGCAAGAATGACAAGCAATTACAAAATTAAGTGTTTTTTATGAAAATTACAACTTCAATACAATAGTGGGTTATTGCAATCTTCTCCACTAGAATAAGATAGAGTATTATAAGATAATATGTACTGTATTATAGAATGATATTATATTATAGGATAATACCCAATTATAGGGTAATAGCCAATTATAGGATGATACTCAAATATAGGATACCACCTATAATTGTGTATTATCCTATAATGGAGTATTATATATGAAAATGTAAATCAGGAAGGCAAAGATTTACTATACAGATTAGGTTATCAATAAATCGGATATATTGAGTATAAACTGTCTTTTCTTTATTGTTTAAGGTTCAAATGATGTTTTTTTTGTTAATGATTTAAATTTAGGCATAAATGACTACTACCATGATATATATTAATTTTTGCACAATAATGAGTAGCTAATAAGTAACTATATTGATTTCCCACAACATTAACCTAATATTTGTTTAATTACCTCAACTTTGTATAAAATATTAGTGCACATCCATACAAGAATTATTATACCATAGTTATCCCTCAATGACAAAAAGAAAACTATCACTGCCCACGAATTATGAAGTGGCTCTGAATTATGAAGTAACCAATACTTCATAATTCAGGAGTTTCACTGTACCATAAAATTTCAAACAATTTGGTTGAATACTTTTTGAGTTATGGAGTTACAAATGGCCTTGACCTTGATCTTTGACCTTTGACCCGATCGCTCCCAAAATCTAACAAAATGGTTCCTGTATATTAACCAATATTCCCACCAAGTTTCATGCAATATGGTTCAATACTTTTTGAGTTAAAAATTATCATGATCTAGACCTTTGACCGGGTCACTCCCAAAGTTCTACCAGCAGCTCACTGGACATGGACCAATCGCTTCACCAAATTTCAGGCAATTTGGTTGAATGCTTTTTCAGTTAAGCGAATAACAAGATGATAGATAAATAAATAAACGAAGGTTAAAATATGACCTTCCCTTATTCTGCGAAGATAATCAGTCTGCTACTGTGAGTCGCTCGTGAAGCTTTCACTAAACAGGGTGACCCACAAAAAAGTCTACCCAATTTTTAATTCGTATATTTCAACAACTATTGAAGGTTACAGTTAAAACAAATTTATTTCTAGGTTTTAAGAATATTCATATAACTGTTCTTTTTATAAATGATTGACAATACGGAGAAATTTACTTGAGTAGAAAAAGGAAGTCGAAATCAATTTTGTTCAGCAACTCCTTTTAGAAAAATAAAAAGTTTACTTTAGAATAAATAGATTAAATATCTCTGAATCTTCAATTTTCGAGATTGTGTTTTCGGTGAATGTGTTTTCGGCGAAAGTTCCGGTCACCGAAATTGGTAACTGCAGAATAATAAATTTTTAAACTGTATATAAACAATATGTCATAGAATATTCGTAAGGTAACCATGTATTGTAACTATTTCAAATTATTCATTAAATACCATATATAACGATAAATGTGAATCACCAAATATTTTCTGCTCATATTTCTCTACAATCAAATTGTGAGATGTGATCTATTGTCGGAAGATGGCGCTAATCATTACAATTCTGCATAATTATGATTGTCTTTTCTTTGAAATGAAATTTTCTATCTTTAGCAATGATAACACACTTACATTGTCTCAACAGACATATATGGGAGATGGAACGCGATAGAAGTAAAGGGAAGGGATGGAGTTGAGGGTGTGAAAGTTTGATATGTTGAAGTCATGTCCATAAAGTACATAAAGCCCCTTATACACGTACCGGCTCCCTACGACTTATCAGGCCTGCGGCACCGTAAGGAGTTTTTGACGAAGGCCCAGAGCTATGACACGTACATGAACGGATGTAAAATAAATCTTTGAATATGACAACCCTGTCAATGCAATGAGCTATTACACGCTACAGCCTCGGCTTGCGTACGGTGGATTACAGTCTGGAGAAAGTAAATCCGGTCAGCTGTGGGTGATTTTTCATACGGGTAATTTGCTATTACACGCTCTGGTTTGGACGTATACTAGCGCCGTAAACCAAATTAGCTGTAAAAAGCCGGCCCGTGTAAAAGGGCTTTTTGAGTGTAGAGTGGAAATGATAAAAAGATACTTGAAATGAATTTATGCTAAAATTCATTTAGATTGTTCATTCCTGCACATCCTATTTAAATGTATAGAATCTGTAATATTATACATACTGCTATAAATAAAATCTTTATAAACAAATATTTAACGTATATAAAGTTTATTCTAATCATCAGTCGGAGGGTGAATATTATTACAAAAAATAATAAGCTAGATGAATATTAATTTACTATTAACTGTTTTACTATAAATTCACAATTAAATTTATACATTTTAACTGAAATCGTACCTAATTATAAGTGAACTGTATCATGGTCACTAACTGTAAGTTGAGGATTCCATAGTATTATTCATACATATATATCTTTTTTCAAACATATATTCTCTACATTTAGAAAGAGATAGTTTTTCAATCAGAATGTACAGAAAGGTTAGACTATGTGTTTTAAAAACACATGTCTTATTTATAAACCTCCTGTACAGTATTTTTCACATGATGTTAGTATATATGCTAAACTAGTGTGTATCAAATTTCAAGTAAAAATATTGAACATTTAAGGAGGAATAAATACATAGGTGCAAAAGACTTCAGCAACCGAGAGAGCAGAGCTGTGATTGAGTGGAGTGTGACCCAATCGGCACTAGGACTTTTCTCCGCCGGATCATTCCCCGCCAGACTATATCCCGCTCGACTTTTCCCCGCCAGGACTATTCCTTGCCGAACTTTTCCCCGTCTGGACTTTTCCCCGCCGGACCTTTTCCCGCCGAATGAAATATTCGTTTTTTGTCTTTTTAGTATATAAATTTGATAGAACGAACAATTTATCAATAAAAGACACTTATCATTAAAAGACTTGAAAAGTAATATAGTCATATTTTTAACTTTGATTCCTGTATGTGTCCATATTTGTCGTTTTGATTTAAAGACTGTGCTTTTGTAAATTCACATTAAATTCATGGATGATACAAATTACAAATATTATAGCAATAGTTAGGGATTGCCAAATATCGCAGGGTACTCTAAGCAGCAACGATTAATTCAGTTTATCCCAACTCTATAGTTATACATATCGTGAATTTATTATTTTCATAGTCAGCTATTTTGAAAGATACCGATCCATTTACGAATTGTTCAATTTTTTTCTTTACCCGAGCGTTAACAAAATCAATTGTATTTTATTAATTTAACAGTAAATATACCCACTGCAGAATTAATAATCCAGCTATAAATATTTTTATACTTAATAGTTGCCTCTTTTCATAATAGTGTATTTTTGTAATACACATATTTAATATCTATACCTTAAGAACTTACAATGGTTTCACCATTAATATGAAATACATAAATAAGTTAGAGTGTAAAAATCCTTAAATCAAGACTTTTCAATCAGTCTGCATTGAGGACGATTTAGAAATAATGTCGTACATCTTCTAGTAAATTCTCCAATTAAAACTAATTATCGGGGGAGCAACTAATACAAAACGGCTTCAAGGAGTTGGTAGAAAAATTTATCTGTATCGTGATACTGTTTTATTGCTGGTAAAAGGATATAACTATTGATTCGTAAAAACAATTAAACATGTAGTGAGTTTCAGATGTAACTAAATTATTTAAATATACATTCCCAATACAATATTTCAGTATTTGAAACTTTTTATATTCGTAGAAGTAAATTGGATCAGATCACTGGAAATAACTAATAAGGATGCGATAATGGTATTTGATAATTTGGATAATTAGTACCTACATAGGAAATAATGTAGAATAATGAACGAGATGAATTCTAAAGAATTCAATCACATTTGGTAACATTTTTTGAAACTATTTTTGGTGTAAGAAATAACTTTTTGAATTAATGAAAATGACAGATGTTGATGTAATACTACAATTATTATGATTGAAATAAAAAAAAATATTTAATGATTCGTGGTTACAACATTCAAGCATCTTGCCATAGAGATTGTATAAATACTCAAATACATTTAGAAATATTTAGGCATACGTACAATAAACATTTTGTGCGAGGTGGTAATCATGTAGTAAAAAGATTATAACACTGTTGTGAGTAATGATTACACTTTATATAATTGGCGGGGAAAAGTCCGGCGGCGAAAAGTCCGGAATGGAATATTCCGACAGGGAATAGTCTAGGCGGGGAATAGTCCGGCAACGAAAAGACCGGTGGGAAATAGTCCGACCCAATCACAGCTCCTGCATGTGAGTGTAAACCTTGAAACCGTGGACTGATGTGTGCTTAGAGTGTAATAAACTGCGTTTCTACATTGCCACAAGTCACCACAGTACAATTAATTTCCTAATTTACTTGATTTACGCTGATACGTGAATATTTTTAAACTTGTAAATACAAAAATATATTTGGTATTTATGTAGGAACAAAGTCAAGAAAGACTGGTAAATTTAAAGGAATGACATGGTAGATATAAAATAATTTTAAATGGATGTGCTTAGAAAACACAAATCAAACTCATTAGGGTTACAACTTTTTAATTTTTAGACCCAATATTTCAAGTCTTTTCATCGGTGTGATCTACCCAGGTAAGGATGTTTCACAATATTATTACAACATAACAATTTTTTTTTAACGATATTGGTACAATTTTGGTCTTAATACATTTCTACCTTGGTTTGTATACCAGTTTATTTTCGTATATTTAGATATTAATAGTTTACTTAATGACCTCTAATTCATATATTTTTATTGCAAGTGCTTCTTGGTTACCAAATTCGAAATGTTCTAAACAAATACTGATATTATTATTTCATAGACTCAAATATTACTAAAATACTGAAGCATTTTCCGTAGCTGCAGCTAGCATTTCGATAATGAAAAACCACCATTGGAATGTGAGTCGTGAGAAGACGCGAGAGGAATTCTAATTTAACTCTTCGTTAAGATGAACGAGAAACGGAAAAACCATCGGTACGACACCAATTATTTATTCGAGTGAAAAACCTTCTATGGGAAGAATGATATGAAACCCAATTGAAGCTGCAATGACAGCAATGAAAATCAAAATTATTTTAATATATCAAACATTATAGTATTTCTAGTTCAATTATCAATTGATTTCAGAAATATAGTCGACAAATTATTAATTTATGAAGATTGAATTGTTTATGGAGAAAAATAATTATTTTGACAATGATTAAGATTAAATATTTGTAATTAACGCATGGTCCATTTTTAGAAATATTGGTAATATTATAGGCAATCTGAATATCTATCTAGTGATATTCATTCAAAATCAATAATCATAATAATCACCCCCCCCCCCACTCCCCACAACAACAAAAAATGAAACTTCTTGATAAAATTATTAGTAGGTGAAAAAATAGGAGTTGATTAAAGTTATCTCGCAAGTATTTTGTCTGGAGAAATAAGGATTCATATTTCCAACTAAAGTTGCTAGTAAAAGAGCTTCCTTTCTTTCTGTATAACTAATTCAAAGAGGTTACAGCCTTTGATACCAACTTGCCGTAAGTATTGGCAATAATTTGATAAAGTTCAAATCTTTTGGGACAACAAGACTAATGAAGTCAAAACACCTCATTACTTATATTCTGACAATAATACTGAGCTCTATAGTAAAGCATTATCTTATAAAGTGTTCATATCGTTACACTAAAATGCTATTATATTAAATTATGACTAATCGAGTTAAACGTATGTATTGAATGAGTCCATTCAATTGATCCATTGTCAAAAGATCCCCGGTCATTTGATTTCCAGTCATTTGATCCCCGGTCATTCGATCCACATACCATTTGATTCCCAGTCATATTCTCCGTTTATACACCTAGTATTCATTTATTATTGGTGTATGTATTAATTACATAACATATAATGAAATATGCAACTTGCAGTCGATTAAGTTTTAAAAAAAGCAATAGTGGTAGAAACAGCTAACAAGAAATTAAACCTCATTTTAATCAGTAAGTAACAATAAATGCTTTCAAATTTACATTCTGGCAACAAAAGATATTCAATGATGGACAGATTTGTACAGGAATACCCCACTATTTTTAGGATTCGCACATATGACAAGTCAAATTATTAAGAAACGTGTCTCGTAATTATTTCTCCTCGTATAGTAAATAATTGAGGAATATATTATAACTTTTGACAATTTCATCGGTAGTACAAACATTATCATCATGCAGGTGGGATAGATTAAAAAAAAATTGGGAAAAAATTTTGGTATACCATTTACCATAGAACGATTTTCAATTTCTTCCACCTGCATGATCATTATGTTTTTAATAATTACAGCGAAAACAGCTTAACTGGAAGTTAGGTATATTCAGTTAGCCTGTGAATGAACCGATCGATGGTTGGTTAATATTTTCTATCCATTCTCACCAAATTAATTTTAACTAGAAAATAATTCGTTTGTTGTGATAATCAGTTCAAGCTCTTTGAAATCTGTTCAAAAATAATTAAAACAAGATTTTTCAATTTCTTTATAGAAATAAAGATTTTAATACATTATTGAATGCTAATTATAAAAGCAAACCGGAAATATGACTGAGAATCAAATCAAATCACTGGGGATCAATTGGCCACCGTATTGAGTGAGGTTGCATGATTACTATAATGGAATAATAAAGCCTAATATGTATTCAATTTCATTTCTAAATAGTAAGTAATTTATATCATTGAATTTTCAATTCCATTAAAGGCTACTAATCAAATATAAAATCATGGAAAACATCTTTTATATCTATTTTTTTCTACTGCTCATAAATTGATGGACTTCCTTATTAACCACAGTGATACATTGGACATAATGTAATAGCATCTCTTACCAATATTTATTATATGAAACAAAATGAGTTTATGTATATTCAGTTGCATCATAATAATATATTTTAACGAACGGTTATATGAAGACTGATTCCAAACGCTATCTTTTCATACGTTACAATGTCAATATGATGGCATTTATCTGCAGTTTGAGTTCAAATCCTGTTACATATAGGAATTGCCATATGAGAAATATATTAGCATCTACATTGACTTGAGAGAAAATTTGTTATGCCGTTCTACGGATTTTGTTATCAATATTTTAAACACTATCATTACCTTTAATAGAAATACATGAAAATATTTACTCAATATTGAGATGGAATATAAATTAACTCAATTATTTCAACAAAATTATTTATTAAGAAATATCTCATCACTTTAAATGAAAGCATTTTTAAATTAAAATGTGTTCACTATAATATTTAACAAATATAATATGCTTTTTAGAATATTAATAATATTTTTTGGGAAGGAAACCATAAATCCACCTGTATTTTAGAATGAAAAAAAAATCACTAGACGTACTTCAATATGAATTGTTCATTTAATAATTCGGTGTAATCATTCATATGTCAAATATTTTAATATTTCTTGCTGTTGAAGTAAAATAGTAATTAATTTCATTGAAATAACATTAATTTTCATTCCTTTTGATATTTTAGGATAATAATAATAAAAAATATTGAAAACTGTATTTTTTAATCTAATTATTAACAGTGAAACCGTGATAACTAGAAGTTGAGATAATATTCATTTTTATCTACAACTTTGAAATATAGGTATCAAATATACTGCACAGCATTTATAAGAATATAATTGTGTATTTACCACTCCATATTTTAATATGAAATTACCTCCAATACTTAGGGTGAATAATTATTCTTCAGAACTTTTTACTGATTTTAATTTCAATAAATATGTTAAATGTTTGGCCAGTTTGTGTGCCTGAGTAAAAGCCTTATTATCTTTAATATTCTATTACAGAGTTCAGAATTTTGCGCTACTTTTAGCTATGAAGTATGAAACTATCATATTATGAATTTTACATAAATGCGACTCCTTGTGATGCTAGAGCATAATAATTATCTTAATTCACAGTTTTCTTATGATGTTGAATAAAGAATATATTGTGTTGATAAAATAATAACTTTGCCTGAAATTACCCTGTTTTTCCTCTTATTTTCTTCACAAAAATGATTGATAGTTTTCGAGTTATTTATTGCTGGAAGTAAGATTTAATCCTATTAGAGTGAAAAATAATTATCAAAATATATTTATAGAATAATTTATTACTTTATTAATATGTTTCTCTAATATTCGAAACCAAATTCATTATTAAAATTCACTATCTGAGTTTAGGTAAATTTAAGAAAAATATTAACCTTGTCTAAATATGCGTATAATGTGGTAAAATTATTTTTCTTTGTATCATATAATTATTCATTGTTTAGGTGATGTTTCATGCTTCACTCAATAACCATGATATTTTTATAAGAGATGAGTCAAAGAAAGATATAAAAGGTCAGAGCATTGATTACGTCTGTAAGATTGTCCATTGTACACGCGTCTTTATAATGAACATGCTGTTCTTAATATACTTCCAGACTCCAAGGAAATAGGATCAACATGGCAGCAAGCAAAATATCCAAATATGAAGAACGGAGCCATAAATTGAACACAAGAGCTTACGATTGCAGAGAGAGGTTTTGTGAATAAAGAAAGACATTAAATACCGTCATGGTCAATATTTTCTTTGATTCAAGACCAGATAGATTACTGCTGGAGACAATCTGCGAGTTATGTATTGTCTTTTCGAGATCTCAGAGAAGGAATTGAATCCTGTTGTTGGACTCTTTCTCTATTCTGTCTGGTAGTTTACGGTGAAATGGAGAGATGCTGATACCGTATCGACACGATTTATATCGTTATCCACATGGTGTCTTAGTATACTTCGAAGAGTAAATCAATTATTGAAAAACAATTTCTTGCAACGTTTGGTAAAAGCATATGAATTAATTGTTACAATTATATACCAAATATCTTGTACAAAAAATTATTTTTGAAAATAATCAAATTATCACTACCTATGATATATTACCTTTGGACTTCCTTCACCTCACATACCACAACTTGCAATAATTACAATTGTAATTCAATCGAAGAGAACACTGAATAGCATTAATTACCATACATTCATTGAAATTATAATCATCTGACTTTGAACCGCCTTAAGTTCAAACTTAGATAATTAAAACCAGGCAACACGAGGTAACAAAAATCTTTTAATAATAAATATGGTTAATATTGGTTAGAGTAAGTTACGAGTTATCGAACGGTTTCACTTTTTCGATCATAATTATTATTGAAATAAAAGGTAATTAATAATTACAATATATTTTTTAGTAGTCAAAAATGTGGAACTGGCCGATGACTCATAACTTGCAGTATTTGTAAAATAAATAAATGCAATTATTTCTCTCATTTGAAATTTACTGAATAATGTATACTCTATTGTTACATTATGTATTCAGATCTAAGGTTACTGGTTGTGAATCACCTTTAACCACCATTGCTTAATAATTATGATGCTTCTATTCAAACAATGATAATTTTAGTATTCAATCTCTTTAGGACAGCTCCTTCATATTGCCAGTACCAATACCTTGGTATCTCAGTCCCTTTTCACAACCCGAAATGCCTGCACTGGTCGACTGTCAGATGAAACTTTCGATATTATACTGCTGGAAGTTTCTCTTTTGTTTTGGTGATATCTTCTGGAAATAGACAGAGGAGGATTTAATTCCTCCTACTAAGGAAAAGTATGTTATTTATAGTAGTGGAAGCATTAATTTGAAATAAGGAAGAGATTGTCGATTGGAACAGACAAGATATGTGAAGATGTTTTGCAGTTAACAACCAAATGCATCGAACGTGTTCAAGTTTATGAATAAATTTAACTTTTCTTTTGTTTTTGTGCTCCTATTCAGTCACTTACTCTAAGTATGGAAACCCGTTTACTGAATTAAAAATAATTAAGTTAGAAAATTGTGTTTTTATAACAACTAAAAGATTAATAAAGTACCATTGAACCATATTTTTAGATTCTAAAAGGTCAGGTAAAATATGGTGTTCGAAAATTATATATTTTCGTGTTGTATGATATATTTTTCTAATATTTTTGCCGTTCAAAATGAGTTCAACCCCCGAATTTAACCATGAAAAATTTCATTTAGCTACATTATTATAAAAAAATTAAATGAAAATAATTAACATTTACCAGCAGTAAAAGTAAAGTTAGTTTGTTGACATGATACGAACAAAATAAATCATAAATACTTTTGATTTTATATCATACCGATTGAACTATATTTTTATTATTAAAATAATAAATAATTTAATATACGTTCCGAATTTGATGATAAGATCATTCTCACAATATAAAAATCGGCAATTTATTGAAGAAGATGACATTAACAATTATGAATATTGTTCATTCCTATTCTGCGGTAATCAAAAAGAGTATAAAATAATTAGCAGGAAAACAGATGCTATACTTTTCAGAACGAAGGAATTTCTCTGCCAAGATTTAGTTGGCTAACAAGAATTAAAAAGTATTCACGTAAGAAACATATCTTGCTTTTATTACGTTTGTATTGTCCTAAAGATAATAATACAAGGTTTTAAATTTTTAACTTTAAAATTGGTTCAATTTGAATTCAATTGGTATAAGATCTCAATAATTTAGAATTTCATTATTTAGTTGTATATTTTACTTTTATATTTATTTACATTATATTTCAGTTTGGCAACCATTGTTTCCAATCAGTAAAACTTTTCGGGTCCGGAATGAAATTATTGTAACATTTCCAAGGCTACTCTACAAGTCCTTTAAGGATTCTGTTCCTCGTCAACTCATTGATACTCCTGGGTTGAGTGTGAAGAACTTTACTGTTGTTAAATCTTCACAGAATAATATTTAATGTGGAAGATCTGTTGATCTTGGTGTTCACATATTGTTCATTAATCTGAAAATCTGTCAATCCACCCGTTGGAAACTATTCACTCAGTCCACTTCATTCTGAAAATTTCACCATCCCACATAGTCGACTACATGGTTTCTGTTGGTGAATGAAGTGACTCCTCTGCTACGATACATAGCAGTATATAAGATAAGTGGATGAATGTATGTGGTAATATATAAATGAAAAGTAAATAACATTCTACAGTAATTAGATTGTTTTATAAACCAACTAAATCAAAATTGTATTCAAATTAAGGAAGATATTCAAATTGGAATATGGAACACTACAAATGATCATACTCTCCTTAATTATTAAATAATATAATTTAAAAGATAACAAAAGTTAATGGTTATAGTCAAATTATACATTTAAATAAATAAATAATGCGATGTATACTTCTCTTTCTAATTAAATTAAAATCAACACAGTTTAAATATTCTTGAAGTTCTCAACTGTTCAACATGAAAGTAATCCTCAAACATATGAGTGATTGCTGGACTATCTATATGCCAAGGCGTAATTAAATGAAACACTCTGTTTCTTAAAGGCTTATTCTTTCTTTTAGTCCCTTGTTCAGTAAAATAGAGAGATAAGCAATGCATTTGATATAGGACATTAAAAGAGTCATCTCAACAAACATAAATGCATGTGAAATAACAATGGTGAAATATGATATTTTTTACGTCAATTATGTAATGTAAGCCTATTTTAATAAATATTTGTAATTTATTACTAACTAATAGAAACCAATATGATGTATAGTAGGGAATTAGTATTATATAGGTTAAAAATTCAATTTTCTCCTAATATACTTTGAATGCTTTGTTTATCATTGATTTTGAACATGAATAGGCATATAGGGAAAAAATCATACAAATTTTTTTTTTTTATTTTACAGTGAATTTACACAGTAAGAAAAAAATAATTCCAATCCTATTTATGTCTCATATTTATTACAGCAGCGAACAGTGATTAAACAAAAATTAAGGGAGAAATATAAACATGGGGAGAAAAAAGGAAGACTATCAATTTTCATTATAACACAAATTAGAAATCCTCCAATAGAATTTATAGCTGGGAAAGATTAATAGTAATGAAATTTTATTGTCTATTATAATAAATTATTAGCCAGATATCTGTGCAGTGGGTAATATATTTACCTAATTTAAGAGGGAGAAAATTTTGTAAAGAATTTACAATGATATATATTCTAGTGAGCAGGGAATGGATAAAACAAAACACTAGTCATATTTTACTTTTGTTTCATTGGATTATCACCTTCTTTTTTAGAGTATATTACATTCTATATGCTCTCAAATAATACTGCACATAAATAAATATTACGATTTGTTATAAAAAATGAAATATTAAACATGACGTGTTTTTATAATCTTGATACTATAGTTATGTAGTGAAGAATATTCTAAACAACAAATTATTAATATAATTTCTTTTAGATATATGAGTAACATTTAAAAAAAAGAGTCAAGTCACATTTAAGAATGTGAAAAAGTGTGTTAACAATTGTCATAAATTTAAAATTAGGTTTTTGAATGTGAGTATTACATGATCAGGACTGATTTTCCGAAAACCAATTTTCCGAAACCAAATTTAGCGAAAACTGATTCGCCTAACCAGATTCTCTGAATGCGTGTTTGCCGAATCCCTAATTTAATGAAAATGGATTTACCGAAATACGGATTAGCCGAAGGACAAATTTACTGAGAGACAAATTTGTTTAAAATTAATTTAAATTAATTGAAAAGAGAAGACATTGTCTATAGATATTTGTGATGTTTATCATTATATATTATGCCTATAAAAACTCTATTTTTTATATGAATTTGAAATTACTATTACTATATATGTTTGCATTCTGCTAATTCCGTATCATTTCGTTAATTTTTTATATCTATCTGTATATATTAAATATTAATATGTATAATGACATTACTTATAAAGGGTTGATGGAAATCAAGGTTTTTTAATGTTAAGCAAGAGTGTTCACAATATAGCAACCAATAAGATATTCTACGTAAAAGGTGTTTTCAAATGGGTTTCTATAATTGTAGAAAAGGTACGGATTGGTA
Source organism: Caprella mutica (assembly GCA_947561585.1). NCBI lineage: Eukaryota > Metazoa > Arthropoda > Malacostraca > Amphipoda > Caprellidae > Caprella > Caprella mutica. The sequence continues at coordinate 184,566 of CANNZV010000257.1, forward strand.
GAAAGATTGAATTGTAATTGGTAGTAAGATATGAATTGTCAGTAAGATATGGATTGGCAGTAAGATATGGATTGGCAGTAAGATATGGATTGGCAGTAAGATAATAATTGGCAGTAAGATAATAATTGGTAGTAAGATAATGATTGGTAGTAAGATGGGGATAGACGTAAGGTAGGGATTTTCATTAAGATAAGGATTGGTTGTATAAGATAAGGATTGGTAGTAAGATAACGATAGATAGTAATTTTAAGGTAAGGATTGGTAGTTTGGTTAGGATTGGTACTAGCAGATCAAATGATCATTTAGTGTTACTGAGAGTTATGATTTCATTGCTTCGTTTATTTTCTGTAATTTTTCATTTTTTAAATAAGTCATTCGATAAAATTGTCTTTCATTAAATCCTCACTTCAGTGAATCTGTTTTCGGCAAATTTCGGTTTCGGCATGCTCGTATTCTGAGAATCCGGTTAGGAGGGTTAGGGTTAAGTGAATTAGTTTTTGGTTAATTTGGTTTCAACTAATTTATAATTATTATAGGACAATACGAAAAGAAAGTTGAAGTAATATATTCTAAAACATTCTAAAAAAAGCAACTATTTAAACAATAAATTTTTTCTTTAATATTGCCATTTTTCCCGGGAACGGTCCCCTTAAGCAGTGATCATTACGAGAAATATGTTATGATACTTTCATCATAGTTTTTGCAGTTAACCAAGTAAATCATTGAACATTTTAGGCTATTATTATATAAATTTAAAAAATATCAAATAAAAAAAGTTATTACTATTCGACCCAAGTGATCATATAAGATCACTTATCATATACGATGAATCGGTCAAGTGATCATGTATGATCAACTCATTTTTTCAATGGCAATTGTGTAATAACTATAAATATCTCATAGGTATAGTTACTAATATAATTATGTGGTATAGGATATGATAAAGATATTCCATAGGGTGAGATACACTCACATGCATTTTGGAGTTGTTACACATCAAGTGAATCAGAAAAAAATACATTCTACACTACCAATTTTTATGTGCTGTTACACTCTGCAAATTCAAGTCCACCCCACTCGATCCCTGTACCATTTAAAACGAATTGTGAAGTATCACATGATATCCCTGAATACTGTGATTGGTTTGATGTGTATGTCTGACTTGTGAACAACATACACCGAGTGCTGTGACATTTTCTTTAGTGCAAATTTAAGTGATCATATGTATATGATCACTTGCCCGGTAAAGGGTTAAGAAGATCTTTTTTCCCCCGGTGTTAAAAATGCATGTTTGAAACTAAATTCATAAGGCCACAGCCAGGTAAAACTATCAGAACTTGGCAGTAAGTAGCAAGTGCATGACTAACGAAAACTAAGATAACAAATACTGAGTACATTTTAAAAAGTTTCTCAAGTACTTGAATCTACCATTTTTTTAATGGATTTTTTACATTAACTTAGATATTGGATATACAGTACAAGTCAAAAATAAATCGGGTACAAAATTTAAATAGTCATAACTTTAACAAAAACAAGCGTATTTCCATATGGTTCTCTTTGACTAATGCAGGAATTTGTGATCTAAAGTAAATCATTCTATACCAAAAACAGCCATTATCCCTCAACTTTTCAATACATTATTTTAGCACCCATTTTCTGACTGCTTTCATTGATCTTTTGATCACGTCAGGATTAGCTTTCAAGAAATCCGCATCGTTCTTTTAATTGATTCAGATTAGCTGGTGAGGAGAAGCATACATCATTTTTCAAATAAAACCACAAGAAAAAAATGGTAGCATTCAAATCTGAGCTCCTCAGAGATCATTCAATTGCCTGACCTTTGGAAATGACTCGGATGTTCGAAATCTTCTCTCAGTCTACTTTCACAGCAAGTGTCCTGTATACTGAGAACCATCCTGCATCCACCATATTAGATTCAGAGTAGTTTCATAAATATGTCGTAGTTACGGAATTATCCGCTGATTCAACATAAGAGTTCTTAAAATCATGCTAATTTTTGGGGATAAAATCAACTCTTTTGATAAGCAATGTTTGAAATAAAGTCGCACAAAAGCTTTTTCATCACCTTATACTTATGACACCCTGTAGAAAAACTATTAACAATAGAAAAACTAACCAATACTGTGGTTATAGCTGACAAAAATTTGCATTAACCGAAAAAAACACACGGAAATACGGTAGTTCTTTTTAAAGTTATGACGATTTTAATTTCGCACCCTCTTTTTTTACTCATACTGTATATATAATTAAATGAATGAAATGATGCAACCTCTGTTATGCTCATTAATATGTAATCAAATGCTGCTTTCATATCTCAGTCTTTAGAGCTAAATTAACCACTGAATATAAGAAGAAACAAGACACAGTCTCTAAATAGCGTCATTCCTAAATGTGTCTAGAATGTTCCAGACGTAATTGGCAGATTCCATGGATTCCATATTGTAGCATTTCATTAGACCAACAAAAAAGATGTAAAACAATGATATTAATGTTGAGACTCATACAAAATTAATTTTACACGTCATATACTTTTATATGATATATATAAGTTGTAATCTCTTCTAATACAAAATGTAGCGATTTATTAGTTTTTTCATAATTTGTTTAATATATAACTTTCCTATAGTATCTATTATATTAATATAATGTTACATTACAAATAGATAGGGTAAGTTCCAAGTTATAGGACGGTTTCATATAGTAATGTTAAATAATAATTATGATATCCAATAACTCTTAACTCTACCCTGAATTTATAAATATTTCTATATTTAGCAGAACTTTAAAAACAATGATGTGAACTTTTACGTGATGATGTTTGCAATAATTGACTTGTTGTACAATATTAACATTGAACATAATTTAGTTTTACTTTTGATGACACAAAGAAGATGTCAAAGGTCAATGAATTAAATATAATGTATGCCGTCCATCTTTTTCAGATACATCATATATATCTACATCAGAAATATGATTCTTTCATCATGCTTATTAGATTCACGTAATTGGTGATTCCTATTTTAAAGTATTTATTGAAACAGAAATTTAAAACGGTAAACTCTTCTACGAATCTACAATAAATCTTTCTTCATTCTTTCGCATTCCAACTTGTCTTTTTCAACGATTTCTCAATATTAGTCATTGGGGGTCATTCACAAACCAATGAGAAGAATTACGGGCAATGATTCCTACATCGATATGATAGACTGCTTCATCCGAATAAAAGAGAAATGTGACGAAGTTGGCTTTAACATCATTAGAAAACATCTTCAATAACTTTAGGAGTAAATATGTGAGCCTATATTTTGAGAAGTATTATTGTAGTTCTTATAATCAAAATAAAACCCCAAATATTTGGAGTCGATGCAGACCAAGTTTGTACAATTGCAAAGTTATTCAAGTTTAGAATTGGGACAAATAAAACAATACCCTGTATAAGAAGTGAAAAAAATCAATACTAATTATTACAGTTATAAATTTATTTAGATAGCATCATTTTAACTACATAGTAAAATAGTTTACCATTGAAAATAAACTAAATATATTATTAAAAAAAGCTGTTTTCAAACCAAAAAAATTGTTTATACAAAATTTTAAGTATATTTGCAACCAACTTTCATTGATTATCAAATAGTAACTGGATCTTATTTACCAATAATAATCTCCGAAGAGCTAAATTTATTAGTGATCTCCTCGCACCTATAGGTTTGTATAGTAGACAACTGTCTGTAATATTGCACTGTAACATCTAGCCAGTTAATGACCAAGTAGTCCTTACAAGATTGTGTAGAAGAACTCAAATGCTCTTCATGTATGTGATTTCCTCCCTGTCTGCTGCTAAGAGGTATGAAGCTTCTCTAAATTCCTGGCTTTTTAATCTAGTGACTCTCTATGAGAAAAGTAGACGTTCTGTTTCTGATGTTTCATGTTTTTGAAGTAGAAACTGAAGACGGGAAGTTGCCCTAGGCTTATTAATTATTTTAACCCTTTAGCGCTGAGCAAACTAGGTTTCATACTAAGTTTATTAGTGAGTAAATATGGTCACTAGAACGGTGAAAAGTAACCTATTTACATTTACACATACAATTTCTTTTAGAAACTACAGAAGAAAAGTTGTTTTAAATACATTGAAATCTATCATCTATAAAATGTTCTTGCAGTGGAGGCAATGATGAGTGGGTACTTCTCTAAATACGAATCCTAAAAATACCAAAATAGAATAGGTGATTAATATTTATACTATAAACTTCAATGGTTATTGCCAGTCGTAGTTGACTGCTTATTACAATCACAGTTTGTTTCAGACAATTGACCAATAAGAGGGCAAATCACCTTTTTATATCCTATTTCTTTTCACTAGAACTTTAGAAATTATTTATAGTCACTACAAAATGCAGGTATCATTCATTTCAGTACAAAATCTTTAACTTTGTATTCGTTATTTTCTAATTGAAAAATATAACATATACCTTTTCATTAATATGATGATTTTTCTTTTATTATATTAGGGTTTAATATGTTATTAATTAATAGGCAATATAATATGAAAATGACAATCCCAGCAATGGTATTTCTGATTAGAACAGACTGCAATATAATCCACAAAGATTAGAGGTGTATTGTACGAGCGTTTAATTAAGTGATATTTTCTTAGTTCCATCCGACTCGTAAATAAAAACCTACTTTAATTGAACATTACCATTGTTCAAATGATACATGAAGCTGGCTTATTATTCTCATTTTAAATCATCTACACTATGTATAGAGTAAGTTCCACGTTATCGGTCGTTTCCACATTTTCAATCATGATAGAAAAAAAATACGATAATTATTATATTTCTTTTAGTTTTATTGGGATCCATTAGGCCCGCAGATATTACGTGTACGAACTAAACAAATTAGCTCATAATTATTTGTTTTTTCTTACGTGATCGACAATTTGGAACTGTTTTATAACTCAGAACTATGATATTGACAAACAAATCCTTCAATAAAAAGTTCATTATTCATGTAATATAATTGTATTAATACTTAAAGCTTATTAATACGTCAGATGCGAGTGGCAATTATAATATAATTATGAAAAACTCAGCTGTAGTCTGTACAATTAATAATTTCATCCGATGTAATATTTATTACCGCTAATAACAACATCAGCATTGCGTGTCTTTTTGTGATTTAATCAAAGAGTGTAAAGGTAATTAATACTTCATTGCATCCTTGTGATCACATTTCCATCTCCTCTACTCCTAATGAGAGAACTAATTAATGTTTCATTTTTGTAAATTAACAATTATATGGAATTAATGATAGGATCAATGACTGTCAATGAATTTGTAGCTCAATATTTACTGATGTACAACATTTTATATTGAACTCCATTAATATTGGAGGGTGAAGTGTAGGTTTGGATTTATTGGACGGTTTCACATATTTAATTGTATAGGATAAAAATATACATATAATAATAGTTTAAAAAAATTAAATACTTTCACAATCAATTATGATCGAAATTTGAGAAGAGTTCAATAACTCCACTTGTTGTCAGAGTATGGAGTGCATTTCCAAATCTGAAAGTCATTCGGTTTGTTTATTTAGTAGTGCTGGAGAAGTGAAATGGCAAAAGGAAATGAAGAGTCCCTTCGAACTTTACGAGTTTGAAGCTTGAAACAACTAGCGAATAAACTCTGCAAATTTTCTATCTATTCATATTTTGCTCATGAATTTTAAGAATATTAATTTATACTTATGGGAGTTAACGACAAGTGATGCAATGTTTCTATATTCAAATTCAGTGATGAAAATTGCAATTTTATTAAATTCGATATAAATGTATTAACTCTCATTCATCAACACTAATAAAACTATAAGTTTCTAAAAAAACATCTGTTAACGCAATGGTTTCAATTGAAAAAAATATTTGAATACATTAATCTGAATCTTTTCTAAAATACAAATAGTTTCCTTTTTTAGTCAGACTCATTTTCCATCCTCTGTAACACTCCATGTTTTAGTTGTGTTTTGAGAAATAGAATTTGAAATATTCATAATAGTAATTCCGTATGCATGGACTTACTTGAAACTAAGAATAATTTTTTTTTGTTAGAATACTCAGGATAAAGTAATTCTAAAGCAGCCTGGGTGTCAGAATTATTTATAGAGAACCATTAGCATTGCTCTGTCCCTGCATATAATTAGCAACAGTCCCTATATGGTCACCGCCTGTCTTCCATAAATTATTTGTCTGTTGTGGAATATTCATCATAATTAGAGTATCATTTAGGTAAGAGATTGTATTTATTCAAGAAGATTGTAAGCACTAATCACAAATATTTGCCATTACGATAACGTAGGAAAATATAGTAAACCACATACGACTTTTATTCAATATCCCCCTACAGCAATTTCCTCTCAGCAATTAGTCCTTTGGATAGCACCCCAATGCAAAGTAGCATGGACTAAATTCCCCATAATTAGAGTCTCGGTCTCTTTGTCAAAGGTCGATTCAATCAAATCACGAAAGGAAAAACTTTTCACTCCCTGATATGAAGTCACTATTTATTCCGTTAGTCCTTCACAGCTCCATCACTACATTGAGTTTTTAATTACAATTGCATGACATTCACTTTAACAGGAGTTCAACTCTTGGAATATTACCATGATATCGCACAAAGAGAAACTATTAGTCTTCATTGCTAATTCTAGTAAAGAGCAGCAACCGTTTGTATGAACTGAAATATTATCTATAGTTTGATTGTAATTTAGAGGTGATATTAATAGGTGATGTTATATTCTTCTTGTTTTTAATGAAAAAAATGACATTAAAGATGACATTATTTTTTTCTTTACATTACGACCAAATTCTGTGATCTAAATTTACCTTTATAACGTGCAGGAAAATAGATGATTCTTCAGAGAGAAAATTACCTAGGGTGCCATAGAAACTGAAGAATATCCTATCTTGATCCTCTATGGTTTCACCATACCTTTCACCATCAGTACAATTCATCGCTGGACAATTCGTCCCATGACAACTCGTCGCTAAATGAAAATAAAACATATATATATAATTATAATTAGCTCCTTTAAGAGGAGCTAATTTTTTTCTACAAAATAAGTGGTTGATATGGTGAACTTTATCCTTATAATTTATTGATAGTTACTGGTACAATTATTGTACATATCATATTTTTATTGAAAAGGACACTACTCTCATTCCACTCTTTATTGAATGGTTCACTAATTAAATTTCAACAACATTAACGAAGTGCCGAAATCCATTAAAAAAAGAAAATACAGGGATATATTCATAGTGATATACATATTTCAATTACCAGCAATTACGTTACAAATTGTACGATTTTTTTTTTGTGGAAGTTGTTGTTCACAAAATAGTTTATTTTTAAATTTCTGCGAATTTCATATCTCAAATCTGAAATATTGTTGTCTAGAGTTTGTAAATTTTTAGCATCATTTGATAGTATATCTTTGGCAATTTAATCATTTTTTTTACTGCCAACAAAAAGAACAGTTAACATTGTTTTTCAATTTAATTTTTTTTCAGTGATTTTATAAATGAATTGTAACATTCTGTTTGTTATAATACTGCAATATTAGTTATTAGTTTGTTTGAGTTTTTCTACCCTGTCATTCATCATCATTTGAAAAATCATTGTATTTTGCGATCATGACGAACTCAGTAAAAGTAAAGTTATATTATGAAATACAATTATATATATATATATATATATATATTAGCTACTTTCATTTGTAATTTTTAAAATGTTATAATAATATTATAAAATGTAACTTCTTTATTTTCAATCTGCTATGATTTGTCCGGGAACGAACTGTTCGGCGATGAATTGTCCAGGCGACGAATTGTCCAATGATGAATAATTATTATTCTACAACCTTTATCTCTAGATTGAAATTGAGAGCTTTGACTATAAATTCAATATTCAAATATCGAATGAACTAGCAAAGCTAGTATTTATTAGGATATTCCCATCTTGTAAAAAAAACTGAACAGTTTTTTGAGTAAGTATATTATTCTAAACAGTATGTTATTAACACAACATTCAATTTATTAGTTTTATGAAGCAATGAGAAGAAAATATATGTTTTTCTTGAAAGTTAAATCCAGCAACTGAACATTTGAATCTAAATTTTAAAAATACGAGGGATAAAATTTAGATTTAGTGTAATTTCAGAGTTGTTGATAGGTTCTACATTTCTGTTCATATGAGAAAATGTTATATATTTTAACCTTTTTACCTCGTTATTCAATTGTTATCCATGATCCTGGCAGGTACCATAGACAAAAATTGAAATAACAAATTTAAATGTTTAAATTGATAGAAGAAAATATGGAACAGTCCAATAACTATTCCATTAGTCATGTATAGCGTAAATATATGAGAGAGAACTCCCATGTATAAAATCTGATGTTCCATTATTATAAATAAATTTGTTATTAAAATACATGATAAAAAATGAGTTCGCTAAATTTACAATTCCAATTATTAGTTTGTTATTTGTTTTATATTTATTTAGTGATATAGCCAACCCAAATACTCTATACTGAAAAAAAAATCGTCCCTCCGACATCATTGTTCCTCTTCACCGACACCATTACTGTTCATCATAGTGTAGGGTATAAACTCGATAGGAGTCACGTCTTTGCTTCTTGTTCATTTTGTCCATGTTGAATAACGTGCCTGAGGTTGGGGAGTATTTCTTTGCTGAGGTCCATTGATGTAATGGAATTGTCTTGAATAGGTATTGTATTTACGGATTATGATGATAATAATGAACAGAATGTAATGATAGAAAGATAATCAGAAGATTGAACCATTGTAGAAGACTAATATTAATAAATATGTTTGGACAGTTCGACATAAAGTATATATACTCTACGAATATTTTGTACTGCCATTCCTGCAAATGTTTTATGTATTAGTAATTTCTCACACTATAATATATTTCATATTCGTCAATATAGTATTTATGTTTGTCAATAAATTATTCTTTAGAAATCTTTATCAATAATATGGCAATATCTTTGTTTGTTATTATTATTGTACTATTATTTGTCAATCTCGACAACAATTACAGTCGTAATATTCCCAGTTCAATTAACAATAATTCATCATTTATTAAGTAACTCTATTATCTCATCTGTATTGAAAATAAACTAGTTATTGATGTAAATCTCATCAGAACAAAGCAGAATTATCATAATTGCTAAGATTTTAGACAGTTTGTCAGATTGCAACTCACGTACTAGCCTAAATTTTATCTTTTTTTTACTTTTTGCCCATAGTAAAATTTGCAATATTGAACTTAAATATTATATCATTTGTAATATTATATGACTTTAAATAAATATGGAATAACGTTTCTATTGCAGTGCTTATTTTGTATTAAAAATTAAGGAAATGTAGAGTTCATTTAGATCGTATATTGTAGGTAATGAATTCATTATTATGCTACAAAATACACATTCAACCGTACTTATGATGTAAATATCAGATGAGTAAATTTGTATTTACTCATATGATATTTACTAAATTTATCAAATATATTGATGAATGAATGGATAAATTGGATATTCTCAATATATATGTCCAGGGCCCATTTCATCTCTTATTTATGACAAGACTTCAATAGATACGGGGGACAGCATCACAGTTTGTGTAGGTGTTCGGAGAAGTGTTGACAATTCGGTGGTGATAAAATCGTTCAATAATTGCCTTGTGTTTCCTATTTCTGTTTATTGTTATGTGATGTGAAATCTGTCAGATGATTGAAATAAATAATAACTGGAAATTTTTATTTCGTCAGATTTGTATACATAAATCAGGAATCAAATTTAATGCAGAAAAGTGAATCGTGAATACTTTATATATAGATTTAATAAAAGAAATGTCTTTCACATATATTTCATTTATTTCTAAAATCGGCTTCAGTTACATACGGTTACACTTTCGAATCAATGTTTAAAAGAGTTCTGATTTTATTTTTGTTTTGCTGGTCCTGATAATTCATAATAAATTGAGCCTCATAAAAATATGAGAATTAATGTATATATTAATATGAAAATATATGATTTGAAAAAGTTAAAGTTCCACTTTTTTCATATTTTAGAATTTAATTATATCAATGGAACATATTGTAACTAAAATGCAACTCGTTATTTAAATTAATTAGGAATTACCTAAATGTCAATTGACAATTACTATGAAGTATTTTCTTAACCCCAATGAGTTTGACTATCAGAATGAACGGGAAGGTTTGAATATGTGTTATAGTAACACCTGTCTTATTCATAAACTCACGGTACTGTATGTTTTACAAGTTGTTAGCATATATACTAAACTAATGTGTACCAAATTTCAAGTAAAAATATTGAACATATATAGGAAGAGAAATAAATACATAGGTATAAAACAAATGAGCAACTTAGAGAGCAGAGCTGTGAATGGAAATTGGGCGTCACTGGAACAGCTCGCTCTCTCTACTTATAAGAATATATACTCTCAGGACAGACCACAGACAGACAAATAAAGATAAGGAAATTATTAATTGGGGGTGATAGATGAAACGTAAATTATTGAGAGGAAATTGTTTTAATTTTTAATAATCAAAAACGTAACTCGACCCGAAAATATTAAATTGCTTTAAAATAATTAGTTATTATTGAATAGTTTTGGTTTAGTGTCCTTACCATTATTCTATTTTGTAATTTGATACATGTTTTGAAACATTAGAGTGTGTTAATATCCCATTTGTGAAAATTTGTGGACGAAACGTCTTGTCGACGAAACATCTTGTCGACGAAATGTCTGTCGACGAAACGTCTGTCGGCGAAACGTCTGTCAACGAAACGTCTGCACACCTACAGTGCTAATCATTCTCCATAATTTCTGTGGATTCATTACCCTAATATTTGAGGTAAGTTGCCATTAATTTCTGTTTTACTAAACTGTTGAATATTCTGGTTATTGAAAGTCTTATTTGATAACTATTCATAGTCAAATTGTACTAATTGAATTCAACTTTAAGTTCATTTTTCCGAAATCATTTGTATTTAGTAAACTTCAATTCTATTTATCCAAACTAAACCTTGTTTTACATATGAAAGTTATACAATAAAATACTGAATCTAGAAATAATAGTTTCAGGTGTCAATCTGCATGTACTTCCGTTTCACTACTCCACGAACCCACATACCTCCCTCTTATAGTAACATGACTTTGGATAGCTTAATTGAAACTGCTTTTCATCAAACGAGTAAAAAAATGGCAAATTTATTCATTATGCAAATTACCAGATGGCAATTGCCTGAAGGTAATAGAGCTATCAAAGAATTAACGTTCAGTTGCAGTTAATAGCGTGCCATTGTTCCTTGAAAATATTTTTAAACAATGAATTGACATCACAGATAAAAATTATTGAGGGGTTGGGGTGGGGGGATTAAAAATTAAAGGGTACCTTCTGGGTTCTTAAAGGGTTCTGATTATTACTATTCTCGTAATTAATACAAGGTAATATGTATTCACTCTCACAGGTATGTGTAGGTGTACTACCTTTTATTTTGTATGCATACCTATATTAGGGAAGCTCGGTGACCGGTAAATTCCACCCCGGTATATTCTACCATAGTTGTATTCCACTCCAATAAATTCAACCCAATCCACAGTACGCCGTACGGGTTAGGTTTGGTTAGTTATAAATATTAATCCTTCATAAATATTTTATATAATGCTTGGTAACTTGCATTTTCATTGTAGCAAATTAACCCTTTTTTTGATCAAACATAAGCTATTTATTTACCACAGCACATGTGATAGAAAAGCAGAAAGAAAGATTGTGTGAACGCTCTTTATCAGATGACGTATTTTGATTTTCAATCACAAGCTGATTTCTCCACAATCGCCAACACAACAGCCATATTACCTATAAGATCATGTCATATAGAATTTTTTTTATTTTTTTTATTTTGATATTGTGACTTCGAGTGAAAATGGTGTTAAATGTTCTTTTATCGAATTTTTTTTTTACATCGGGGTATTTTACATTTCTTTTCACCAGGAGGTTTTATCCCAGGAGGGATTATTGCACATGTTTTAACACTGGGGAGATTATTGTTTTCTTTTAACTTATAAACAAACAAAAAGAGAAAACATTGAATGGGTTGTCTCTGCTGCAGTCGAACCCCTCCATACCTCTTCCAACCATTGTTAAAAGAGCATGTACTGCAGTTTCATATTACAAAGGAATAAACATTAACTTGTTCAACTTTTTGTAAAAAACTGCTATATTATGAAAATTTATTTTTTTGTCTATTAGGACAAAATTTCAATTGACTTGAGCTACCACGTAAATATTTTCCAAATATCTGAGAATATCGACTGATTTATTTCATCATGTCTACGCAGTATTTAACAAATGGCTATCTAAAACTAAATCTTTGTCTTTTCATTTTCACCCAAAAGAGCATCGTCACATGGGTGGAATTTACCGGGGTGGAATATACCTAGGGTGCAATATATCGGGGTGGAATATACCGGAGTGGAATTTACCGGAGTGGAATATATCGTGGTGGAATATACCTAGAACAGATAAGCTCCTATAGTTATCGGTCGCTTCCACTTTTTCCACTTTCACATTTTCCAAAATAAAATAATACCTATTTTATCTACCTATCTACTTTCAGATCACTGCACATAATCATTAATATATTAGAATATTTTGATATTATATCATATTTTATTAGTATGATGAGCAAAACTTCCAGTTCAAAATAATAACTTAAATTTAAATAAAACTCAACTTTATCAATGGACAATTATCTTTCAATTGGACTCTAATTTTATCAATTAATTGGTCAGAGATATAAACAATACAATAAATGTAAATGTGTACAAATAATATGTTTATCCACTAATTTGTTCAATTAAACACGATTATATTGGCATTGACAATTTATGGATATATAGCGCAAATAATCTGTCAATATAGTTTGACCGTATTTTTTAGTAATACGGGGTACTTCTGGCTAATGAACTTATTATATGTATATTAGTGCTTTGTTCCAGTTCTCCGAGAGTCTTCCTTCTTATATGTTGGGTTGAACTTTACCCTATTTGCCTCCAGTTATTCTGATTTTGTAACGTTATCTGTTACTATTTTTTAAAGTAACCAATTTTCTTTCTCCTTTGCGTTTTCTGTACCATGTTGTATGAGATTAGCAGCCCACAAACAAATTTATGGCGTCACGTCACCAGATTTTAGTCTTTAGCCCCACTCTAATTTTCTATGTGATGTAACTAGATGAGTTACACCCCGTGACCGGACAATTGCCACCCGCGGACAATTGCTGCCCGGACAATTGCCACCCAAATAATTATTATCAGGCCTCTTACTTAAAAGATAGTGATAAAATAAGCATATATAGTATTTTTATTCGATTAATTATTAATTATTTTCATTTTAAGATACAATTTTTTTCATTCATCATTTATTGTTATTTTATAAAATTAATTATTCCATTTGGTGATATAATTAATTACAAATTGTTTTTTGTACGATTTATTTCCATCATTCATTATATTTTTATTATACGATTGATCTTTCCATTTTAAATTGAATATTTCTTCGTTTGTCACCAATATCATTATTAAACATATATTTATAATTTAATATATGGCAAGCTACAGTATTTGAAATCAGTCGCTTAAATTAAGCACATATATTAAATTATTTTAAATCCTTTTACATTTTTCATTATGAATTTTCAAATTTTCTTTCTGTTCTAGTGACCGGTTATATTCAATGACAGCTGTTATTAGTATTTCACTGTTAAAATATGTTTCATTAATGATATCACTATACAACATTATTGATTCTTGATCAATTGTTGATAAAAGTGTTTATTATCTCACCCAGTAAAGTTCTATATATATTTTTAATTGATAATGGACCAACAATAGGTATTTACATTACTTTTACTTAATAAGGAAAATTTAAAGTCAAGAATCCTGATAATATTAATTAGGGTTGTAACAATATAGATGGATTTTAAAAATATTATAAACAGAGTGGATATATATTATTATGAGGTAATTTAAACTCAACGTTGAAGGTTTTATCAGGTTTATTTTATTTTATTTTATTTTTTTGAAGGTTTTATCAGGTTCAAGCTTTCGAATAGAAAGATTTCTATTCATCATCAGGAGAAAGGTGGAAAACTTCGACCTGACAATGAATTTTATGACCAATAGTTGTATGTTGGATACCGTCTTTCTATTTCAGCTATCTATCTTTTTGTTTATTATTATTAATTAATCTATTAAAAATCGAAATATGAAACCAAAATTTGATACTACCTATAGCTACTGTTGACTACATTCATTCTCTACAAAAATTCTACTTTCTTTATATTTGTAACAAGCTATAGAGGAGCGATAAAAAACGGTCAACCTCTATAACTATATGTCTAGTTTTTTTTCCTTGTTCAATTTTTCTGTACCTTATTATTATAATCATTATTAAATTTTATTATATATATATTTTTGTTATTATTACTATAATATCTATTTGTGTCCTCTATTCCATGTGTGTTCTCTATTCGTGTGCATTACTTATTCTTATGTGTGTCCCATTGATCCTATGTGTCTTGTTGTTTATATGTGTCCTCTCAATTCTATGTGTCCTCTTGGTCCTATGTGTCTTCTTCGTCCTATGTGTCCTCTTAGTCCTATGTGTCCTCTTGGTCCTATGTGTCCACTTGATCCTATGTGTCCTCTTGGTCCTATGTGTCCTCTTGGTCCTATGTGTCCTCTTGGTCCTATGTGTCCACTTGGTCCTATGTGTCCTCTTTGTCCTATTTGTCCTCTTGGTCCTATGTATCCTATTGGTCCTATGTGTCCTCTTGGTCGTAAGTGTCCTCTTTTTTATTATTTTGATTCTACTAACTATAGAGGCGCGATAGAAAACGGTCAACCTCTATAGTTATATATCTCTTTCTTTCCATATTATTTTTATATATTTCAGTTTTATTATTCAGATTCATCAAACTATAGAGGTGCGATATAAAACGGTCAACCTCTATAGCTATAAATCTATTCCTATAAATTTTCTTCAAATTCCACTTTTATATATTTCATTTTTGTTTTGATTCTTCTAACTATAGAGGCGCGATAGAAAACGGTCAACCTCTACAGCTATAAATCATTTTCTTGAAATTTCATTTTATTATTTTGATTCTTCTGTCTATAGAGGCGCGATAGAAAACGGTCAACCTCTATATCTATATATTTCTTCAAATTTCTTTTTCTATATTTCTTTACTTTTATTCTATTTTTTATTTCGAATATACTCATGTTCACACATCTATTTTCAGTTTATTTTATAATGTTTCAAAATTCCTGTTGACTCTTCAAACTATAGATGTGTTATAAATCAGTTACGGCATTTATTAACAATGGGTATCAATACAGGTGTTACATCATATGCTCTATTAATTGAATTTTGATGATGCAGTGTATAGAATGATTCTAATCTTCTACGGTGCCAAACATTTTGATTTTGATGTAAAACTTTGGCGTCTGTGAAATTGAAAATGTGTCCAGTGTCTCGTGAGTGTTGGTAAACCAAACTATTTTCTTTTCCTATTCTTACATCTTTTTTATGTTCATCAATTCTTGTGTGTAAGTTTCTTCCTGTTTCTCCTATATATTCACTAGTGCATTCTTTACAATCTATTTTATATACTACATTGCATTTATCTATACCTTTTACTATGTCCTTTGGTTTCACTAGGAAATTCTTGATAGTGTTCGTTGATTTATTACCTAAATATAAGTTGAAGGGGGCTAATATTCTCTGTAATCTTTCACTTGTCCCTGAAACGTATGGTGCAGCTATGAATTTTCTCTCTGTGTCATCAATCGTGCTAGTGTCATTTCTGATAAAACCTTCAACGTTGAGTTTAAATAACCTCATAATAATATGGACTTCCCGTTGAGTTTGAATCTTTTCCATCAAAAGAGTGGATACAACTCGATTGATTCGTCTTAAACCACCGGTATACAGAATTCAAAAGAATTCTTTTTTTTTTTTTCGTATATGATATTCTTAATATCTATGACCTAAAGCATATTATTACAACTCTAATAATAATCATTAGAATGGCAATTTTCCGGGTGAAAATTTCCCGGGGGTGACAATTGTTCAGGGGTGGGGGCAATTGTCCGGGGGTGGCAATTGTCCGGGGGTGGCAATTGCCCGGGGGTGACAAATGTCCAGGGGTGGCAATTGTCCGGGTGGCAATTGTCTGGGGGTGGCAATTACACAGGTGGCAATTGTCCTAGCACAGTCACACCCATAGTTAAATATGTTATTCCTATTTTTGGCACTAGGTGGCTTTTCAAAACAATTGGGATAAACTTTTTAATTTATAGGAATTGCATTTTTACCTTACATATAGTTTGTTTTGTAAATAATCTATGCACGAACAATTATTCAACATAAAATATACTGTATATGATTTACATCGATCATTTCTTATTTCCAATGTACAATTTTGTAAAAGTGGACATGTGATGATTTCTAATTTTCACTATATAATTATCTCATTGAATAATTTCACTTTAAAAAGAAACTTTGAATTATGTTGTAAGTATTTTTAGACTTTTGAAATTTTGAAATTAAAATTAAAGAATATACCTTTGTGAAATTATCATCATCATAGTAATCAAAGATTATGTACTAAAATTGTAAAATAAAATAAAATAATAATATTAAATAGTCTAAAGAAAGGATGATATTTAATAATTCTCTTCTTTTGAAATTCTCCTTTCTTTATTTTGCAGAACAGATAAGAGGTCTCATCATTCTTGAGATAAAGAGAAAGGTAAATAATTCACCTTCACGAGGTCTTATATTATTAGGAATAGACTCAGACTAGGAGAGTTGAACTGATGTCGTAATGGAGTGCCATGGAGTAACTGTGAGAGATACGCTAGAATGATAGAGATTGAGTTCCCTTGGAAATCATGTGTCATCAATGTGAGTTCTCTTGGAAGTCATGGGTCATCAATGTGAATTTTCTATGTACATATTAAAGTATGAATTAGTTTGTGTTAGATAGAAGCTAAATTTGCATAGCATTTGGTATCATTTTGTATGAAATTTTATCGTCTATTAATGAAAGGTTAACTGAAGAGCCAACAAAGTGCACACATTTGTTCATCGTGTACGGACACTTTGCTGAATGTTCGGCCAAATGTCCTACAAGTGTCCGTCAACCGTGTTCATAAGTAGATAAACAAATTTTATTGAAAAAATATTCTTATGAACTGAAAAAATGGTTAAATTGCATTTACAAAATTTAAAATAATGTTCAAAAGTAAATTTAAGATAATGATGCAGGAATTAAATTCACATTATAAATAGAATCCATGTATATTATGTATTCCGCTAACACATATATAACATTATATTAAATATTCATCCAATAACTTACCAATACTCTTCCAACAGCTTGCGAATACTCATCCAACATTTTGCCAATACTCATTCAGCATATTTCCATACTCATCCAACATTTTCTGATACTCATCCAACATCTTCCAATACCCATCCAACATCTCTTAAAATCTGGTCCAACATACTAATCATAATAATCTAAACTTCTTCAAATATTCCTCCAATCAATATTCATCCAACTAATCGCTTTTGCATTTCTAATTTGTTTAATAACGTTCACTGTACATCACTACTTCAGTAACTCCCATGCGTATTAGGTTGACTGTTCAAATATATATATCTACAATATGTAGGTCCCTTTATTCATCAGTAGTTGTTGAAAATTATTCTTCTGCTTGAACAAAGTTGGTGTACAAAAACTCTTCCTCGCTGCGTGACATGGTAGCTTATCACTAGATTGGTTTGAAGATTTTGGCAGAAGGGAATTCTCTGTGGGGAAAAAATTGGAAAGTTACTTTTTGATATCTAGAGTCAATTTGTTATAGAAAAGATCATCGCTGATGTTGTATTCAGACGAGACTAATGAAGACTAAGTAATTGGTTCTGACATCAATAGCTCACTTCAATAGTTCTGAAATAAGTATTTGGATGTTATTGTATGTCCCGTTTCTATGCCAACGAAAGTATTTGAAATCATTTTTAATATATACCTTATAAAATGATCGAATTCTCTAAAAGTATCAGTAATTCATTGAAGTTTAGAAACGAACCCTATTGAAATTGGATGTTATTTATAGCGTCAATAGAGGAAGATTTTTGATTGAAAACTACCTGCTCTTGAAATATTGTATCTCTTTAATTTTACTAAGGTTCCCTTCACACTTGTGTTTCTCAACCCAATCTTTAAAAAAATTCTCATGGCAAGAAGTTTTGCTGCATTGATTTCACACTTGCGTTAGAAGAAATGCTGTTGAAAAAAAAACGCAAATGTGAAGGGCTCCGTTAAAATCAATTTTAGCTAATCTTTTTGCCATGAGCATTATTTTAAAGACGGCGTTGAAAGACGCAAGTGTGAAGGGGGACTAAAGGCCCGAAACTATTTGATTCACATTTACGGTCTAAATATTTTTTCATTTTATTTTATGGCCCTTTGTTTTCTCTTATTTACTTCTACGGTCCAACCTTTTTTTATTTACTTTACGGCCTGAACTTCTTGATAAATATTTTCTCAAACAATGAACCTTCTTTCCATTGAAGAATGTTCCATTTTGAATATTGAAGAATAATAAATTTGATATTTAGAGCTCCTTATATTGCTCAATGCATATCAGCAGTATCATATTTACAAGCCTAAATGTTTACAAATATATGCAAATGTTGATTTCAAATGTTGATTTTCAATGAATATTTCAAATTTTTATTTTTATTTCGTTATTATATATTTCAATGTTTACTTCTACGGTCTGAACTTTTTATTTATTTACTTTTACGGTCCGAACTTTTTTCTCGGACCGTAAAAGTAAAGAGATCTGAAATATTGGATGAATAAGATAAATGAAGATCTATAAAAACAATGGATATAGAAATTGAATACAACATGCAAACTATTTCCTACCCACATTATATTTATTCTTCGTTTATATTTCCTAATCTTTAGAAATAGGAGATTAATATAGAGGGATATGTATTCAAAGCAGCTTCCATAAATCTAAATGCATAATTCAAGATCACATTTCAGTACCAGAACATATTACGAAACTTCATTGCTAACAAATGCTAATATTCAATGCATTTGTCTATGATATTTATGAACCAAGCTATAGTATAGAAATTCAATGGATTTTTAATGCTAAATATACCAGAAATCGTTATCACAAGCATTCAAGCACTTCACTGCATAAAAATGATGGAAATGAAAGATTGTTATTGACAGCGATTGACTCAATTGAGTATATTTTCTGCCCGATTCGAATGTTTTTTTGAATTCCACCGATAGATCGCAACTGTTAGTCCAATAATTCGTGTTTTATGGCAACATTTTGGAGATTTAGAGGGAATTGAATTCGTGAACGAAAAGTGGAAGATTTCCATCTAGAATCTTGATAGAGGCTTAGTTCTGAATTACTTAACTGCACACGTAACTGCGATAGATATGTTGTACATCGATAAAGAATTAAAAAACGAGAAATATGGTGAATGGATAAATTATGATCTACAAAAAAAAAGAATAAGAGATTTTTAAATAATCGCGAAAATATAATGTAATTATATAACCATCCTTCATCAAATTAGAGCTAATAACTTTAAAAAATAATTACGAACTCGGAAATTCAAAGTAAACAACTATATGGATCAGAATTACACAATGCATATTTTTACCTTTTTTCCAGATATTCATTCACGAAATAGAAATAAGAAAACCATACCATTCATATAATACCTTATTTAATTAATTTAATATTACCAGAGTTATAAAGATTGAGCTCAATGGCGTTACAACCGTAGAGTAACAATAAAATAGAAGCAAAACTCTTTCCTCTGACCAAACAGTTGGAAATGAGAGGCTGAACTTTGATAAAATGAGGTGACAAAAAAACCTTTTGGGGAAATTGGACCCGAAGATGGATTGCAACCATATGAAGTTCTCTGTTGTTCACACACTATCTGGGTGAAGGGTTGAAGTGGTGGTTGAAAGAACTGTAGGTAGGAATTTCTTTGATCATTTTATTACTGAAGCAGATGCTCAAAAAAATGCATGTCTTTCATTGAAAAAAATATATATTCAATTAAATGTATTCCAAAAATACATGTATATTAGATATTCAGTGAATTTTGCATGATAGAAAATAGTTGTTAAAGTAAGTATTAGGTAATCAGATAATACTGTTTGTTTTTTATTACAAAGATACGGCTAGGTCTGATTTACCGGACGATTCCACATTCTCGATTACAAAAAAGTATATAATAATTATTAATTACCAATTAGTTTAGTTGTAGTTATGGTCAATATGAAACTGTTTGATAACTCGGAACTTACCCTAACCATTAATAACAATAGTTATTGTTGAAAGATTTCTTCAACCCTCTGCTGCCTGGCTTTAATTCTCTAAGTTCGGACTTGATGTTAATTAAGCTCAAAGTCAGCTGATTATAATTTCAATGAATGTATGGTAATTAATGCTATTCAGTGTTCTCTGCGATTGAATTACAATTGTAATTATTGCGAGTTGTGGGATGTGAGGTTAAGGAAGTCAAAAGGAAGTAATGTTTGCTTAACTCTATAAATAACGACTGGAAAATACCACTTTTTTATATTTTCAATGTGAAGAGAGTGTGTCTCCAAAATTCCATATATTGAAAAAAAAATCGAATACCTAGCAATAATATATCATGAAATAGGTACAAAGATTTAAAAACAGAGTTCTTTGATCATTCAGGATAAAAACTAACGCATATGATTCTATTTTTAAATACATTATTAATCGGTGTTATATATAGTATTTGGTATGGATAAGAGCTAATTAGCAATCTATCATAGATAATATTTTATGTTAAAATTCGATATATGGCATATATATGCACATATATATTTTTATTTTCACTTAAAGTCTATATAATTTGTACATAGAATAATGATGCGTTTCCTCTTTGAATTTATATCTCCTTGAAAGGTACAAGCTGTGATGAAAGGACAATTTGATTTCTACTCCGAAATAGAGGAACACAAATAGGATTAGTTCTGTTTTATCTTACGGTGCCACATTTCCAATCATGTAAGAATTTTTAACAGTAAATATCATTTAACTCGTTAATTTTATTAGCATCCATGATACCAAACTATAATAAATAAGAGATCGAATCCAATAATAATTCTTAAATATTTTTTCGTTAATAATGGAATATGTGAACCATCCGATAACTCGTAGCTCACCCTATCAGAGACCTGCATTAACTGTTTTATTTATTTTCTCCTGAAATTTAAAAGTGAACCACTGGCTCCAAATGTGATGATTGACTCAACAGCTCAAAGATTAGTTCCCTGAAATTCTGTTTTCCTTTTCACGTCAGCGCTTTGTGAACACTCAATTAATCCGATTAGATGTGACAAAAAAGCAAAGTGTTGGTCGGAAGCTTCAGTCGGCTTTAGCCTGGAAATAATTATGGTAAACAACAGGAATTAGGATAGGATTAGTGTTTAATCTTAGAATTGGGCGACAATATTTCTGCTTTCTCTTCATGAGTTGGCTTGCTGTTGTATTACATACTCAAAGGATATTTACACTGAATTAAAAGGTCCTCTCCAAGCAAATTTTTATATTGCTTTAATCAACGAGGCTAATGTTTCTTATCATTTTTCTGCAAACCTCATCAAATTTGATAGCTTATTTTTCAAATGGAAACGAGCCTAACCAACACAAAAAATCTAAATCTCGTTTAAAAGTAATTTGCGTTTAAGATCCTTGTTATTAAAAACCTGAGCTACTAATGACGAATGTTTGTGAAAACATATACAAATATACAAAAAAACGTTTATTACGCAATAAAAAAGATACTCACTCTACAAAAGAAAACAAAAGAGTCATATTAAATATGGAGGAGATAAAAGCTGCATGGGAAGACAATGGAGATGATAGGTAAGTACATATAAAACACTAGAATTGAAAATAATCTGCGATCTTTGTTTTGTTGTATATACGTATATATACTACCTTTAATTGTGTTAAGTAGCTGCTTAGTATTTTTCTTTCGATCAATTGTTGTGCGATCAATTTTCCATTTGATCAATTTTCAGTTCGATCAATTTTCCACTCGATCAATTTTCAGTTCGATCAATTACTTTCGATTAACTCTCCTTGACCCGTATAAAATAATTTAGTTATGCTGTATAGGTATATAGAAAATAAATGAATCAATGTAAATAGTGTACTTTGACTTTATGTTTAACTATATAATACGATCAATTTACACTAGGATGGTAAAATGCTACATTCCTCTCAATGATTATTTAATTTCATTTCGAATTGAAGATTATTTAGTTACAAAATATATGATAACAATAACCGATCAGTCGCACTATTTCAATATTTATCTTTTAGCCGAAATTACCTTATGCATTTTTTTAAATAAATATGTTATTTTTGACCTTTATATGCCAAGTTTCATCCATATATACAATTTACTAAATAAATTAGTATCGTAAACTTGAATTTATTTTCACAAAGAAGTGGATAATCATATTTGGTTAGTGGTACAACTTTATTTATAAATATAAACATATATGAGTTTTATGTACAATGTCATTATAGTAAATGTTTTGAATTTTGAAACAATCCTATATGACATAAATAGTTATTAATGTATAGATATTTGTAGGTAACAATATTGATTTATTATTTATGAAGTGCAGCTCAAGGGAAACGACAAAAAAGTTTCTTGTGCTGCACTTCATAAATTTAGTAAGATTTCCCAGAAGGAGACCAATTAGTCAAATGATTTACTATTCTTACATTTTTTCCCAAAAAAGATAATTTTTGTTCAACTTTAGAAACTTCAGGTTATTCTAAAAGTCTCCAGCACAATAAATATCGAATATGGTCATTTTCGCGTAATGGAAAAGCTCCACATTTTCGATAATACAAGAAAATATATCAAAATTATTCTTTAACTCGTTATTCTAAGTTATTATATTATTTTCCAATGTGATCGAAAATATGGAACCGTCCGATAACTCGGAACTCACTCTATCTCAAAAACTACAATAATAATCATTAGCATTACAAAAACTTATTTATTTTATCTTTCAAATGGTACTACAGTTCCACCTGTATTTCAATCACAGTCCTGCATATACGAAGATTTGAAATGTGCCCGAGACCTCTGGAACAGCCTGTATGTTACTTAACAATAACCTTCAGCTAGTTTATAAAAATTCACATTTGAGCATTGGCAATAGATCAAATTATTATTTTTGAATAGGTGAACCCACAAAGATAGTTATATCTGAGCTATCAAAGAATTTTAAGGTTTTCTCCCCAGCATAATCTTCTATGATTTTTAAATTTTAGTATTGGTATGATCTTCTACAGACACATGTAATACAGCTTTTTCTATAGTTGAATTGAAATGTAATCAATACATGAAATTTTCCATAGATTAATTCTTTACAATTAATACCTATAACAACAATTATAGAAAACATCAATGCCAACTTCCTTTACATATTATTTCCATTCATATAAGATATATTATATTTTAGAATTATTTTGCCTAATTATATCGTCAATCGCTGCAATAATATTGCCATAGAAAGAACTTAATTTTAACTTATTCATAAAATACAATTAAGTCGTAGAAATGATATTCATTTATATCATTGAATAACATATGAACTGTACAAATCTAAGCATACTGTAATGGTATTATACAATTAATTGGTTCATTATACCATCAATCAATAGATTCGAATAATAATTATATTTTAAGATAAAAACATACAAGTGAAATCTTTCAGCGATGGTTAAAATAGTGAGCGCGCATGGATGCAAAAAAGCTACACTGATGATCTAGATTCATAGTCAAAGTTGTGCAGAAATCAGCTGATAATCCATAAATTGATTATAAATGATTGACTATAAATAGTAATCTCATAAGAAGATTATGTGACAAACACTGTTGCTAGGTGTCGCTGTAACACATCATAGAGACCCACAATAAGAACCATAAGAACTATACAAGCGCTACTATTGGACATATTTATTTACTATGTACAGAAGGCACTCTCACGCAGAAACTAAGGTATGGTGGGCCCACCAAAGATTAAACATAATGTCGTACTAAACTTTATAACTTATTTCAACAATTAATTTATTCAGCGTAAATGTTGAGACAATTAAACGCATTCTATGTACACACTAACAAGCACTTCGTTAACTGTCGGAAAACCGATCAATTTTAGTTGTTGTCGAACACTAAAATCGAGAGTTTGAAGAAATTGTTATCATCAAACAATAGAAACGAAAGATGAATTATGGAAATGAGAATTTATTAATATTTAGACAGGTAATAATACATATGAGTTCTTTCTTTTATTCTTTTGATACAATGTTTTTGATTCATTTGTTGTACCTTGACATCAAACGACGGTAAGCATTTTGACAAACATCATGAGAGCGTGTGGACTTGAAGTCTAAAATATGTTAGAAGATAATAACAGAGTTGTGTACAGGGCATTAGACAAACAGTTTGATGAAGTGTTTGATAGTGTGTTTCGTTGATTAGACGAACAGTTTGACGAAGTGTTTGATAATGTGTATGGGGCAGTAGACAAACAGTTTGACAAAGTGTTTTATAGTGTTTATGGGGCAGTAGACAAGCAGTTTGACGAAGTGTTTGATAGTGTGCATGGGGCAGTAAACAAACAGTTTGACGAAGAGTTAGATAGTGTAAACGGGGCATTAGACAAACATTTTGACGAAGTGTTTGATAGTGTGAGTTCTAAGTCCTTGCGCCGAAAAGACTTTTGCCGAAAACACGTTCACCGCACGACACTTTCACCGGATGACACTTTCCCTGAAAATATGATAATTTTTTACATAAATATGATATGCTTAGTTTACGGTAAAAACAGTGAAGTATACATTTTATCACTATCAAACCTGGCGGGGGGGGGGGCAAGCCATTCCAACCAGACCGCTAACCTAACCTTAGGTGGATTGCATCTATTTATAATTATAACGTAGAGTGTTTTTTATGTTTTCGGCGAAAGTGTCGTGCATTGAATGGGTTTTCGGCGAAAAGACCGGTCACCGTTATTGTCTACGGGGCATTAGACAAACAGTTTGACGAAGTGTTTGATAGTGTGTTTGTTCCATAAGTATTTTTTTAGATGATAGAAACTTAAGAATATTCCAATTTGACATAAATAATAACATTAAATTCATTTCAAAATGTAATATTTCCCTGAAGGTATGCTAATACAATACACTTACAGCTATGAGGTAGAATAAACAATAAATAGAACAAATCATATTATCATTTCAATAACATAGAAATAGACTTATAATAATTGAAACATAAATACATTTAAAATGAATTGTTTTGTCGAAATATCATTGAATAATAATGAGTGTATTTAATGATTTACATTATATTGAATATGTGTTGAATAAATTTAGCAACTACTCAAAATAATTCTATTGAGAAATGCATAATATAGAAGAAATGGAAATTTAAGTGAATAATAATACTCTATAATCAATCAATTAATGTTATTAGTAAGTATTGAAACACATGAAATAGATTTGTTAGAATTTACATCTTTGAACATGACTGTATTGAAATGTGTTCTTCTATTTACATGATAATTAAACACTTATCATTTTAAAATATTGATTTTTACACTTTGGACACAATATTTATATACGATGAGAATGAATTTATGAAAGTTTTTCATTCGATTCGAAAACAGTGGTTTGTTCCTCCGCAATAACTATAAATGAGAGAAAAAAGAAGACTGACGCACAAGAGTGAGCCTACAGCGCCTCTAGTGGCGGAACTGTAAACACTTTGCTGAACTGCTGCTTGGTGCTCGCCTGCTTGGGCAGAAAAAATGAGTATGAGACAAGGCGTATAATATGCTGGTAATGAGTAGTAATTGTTCATCAAAACGAAGGGATATATCGGTGAAATAAAGTTCTTCTATTAATAAAATCATTTAGAATATTTAAAAACGTTTAGAAAACACATTTTATTGAAAAAGTTCTGAGCTATAGGACGGTTTAACATTTTCTTTCAAATAGGAAAAATAATAGAATATTTATAATTTAACTATTATTTTAATTGGTATTCATGATACCTGCAGGTATCATGGATACCAAAAATTGAAATTACAGTTAAATAATAATTATTATTTCCTTTTCTAACATGATCGAAAATGTGAAACCGTCCGATAACTCAAAACTTACCCGAACTTAAATTTCCACACACCTTTTTGAACATCGACAGTAACAACAGCAGTAGGTAAGTCAGTAGGACTGCAAGAATACTGTCCACTGTCTACTGTCACCTTCACTCCAGATATCATGAGGCGACTAACCGTCCTGGAAGACATCTTCTCCGTCTGTGAAAATAGTTACGATGTTAGGGGTAACACGAAGAATAGATTGATGTGAAGTTAATCGATTGATGTGAAGTAAATAGATTGATGTAAAGTAAATAGATTGATGTTACGTGAATAGATTGATTTGAAGTTAATCGATTGGTGTTAAGTAAATAGATTGATGTAAAGTGAATAGATTGATGTTTACCCTAGTAACCTAGCTCTCAAAAGAACAGAAGTAATAAAAGATTTAATTATGTGTAAATGAAAGCTTAGATATTCTTCTAATAATAAAATAATCTTTTTCTATGTAAACAATTAATATTTATAATTTAAGAAATTCTCCTGCTTTAATCAGAAATGATTAGAGTCACCAAATTTGTAGTGGGCTAATGACAGTTTTGGTGAAGAATTCATGATATATAAAAGTATGAAATTATGTAACTAGTGTTCAATATAATTCAGTGCTCAATAGGATTCGGTCGTGTAGAGTTCAGTTGCTAGACTCCTAGAGTCAGTACTGCAGACCGGCCCGTTCGGGCTGCTGGTCTGGTTTGCTCTCATAGTTATCTACCATCTTTATACCTACTTTGTTTTGTGCTCAAAACTATTAATACAATTAAAGAAAAGCAGAAGTCATCATTAATCCGCCAATGTATAGTTACAATCACTTTAAACTAACTATCAAGATTGACGTGTTAAGTAAATACATTGATGATGAATAAAGACCTTCCTCCTCGAAAGCCCGAAACCTATAAAAAATCTTTCAATGTTGAGTATATAATTAGTTATTTACCCTCATGATAAGATTGTTCTTATTAAGCAAAATCCAAAAATTATACTGCATACATATTAATAACACATGATCTTAAACTAAATTGATTGCAATTTATTCATTAAAAAATTGTGCAGACAAAATTCTTCGTACAATCTATTAACCCTAATGAGTTTGAATGAGTTTTCTAGGTACATCCTTTTTAAATTACTTCGTATCTTTAAGGTCATTCCTTTAAATTTACCGGCATTTCTTGACTTTGTTCCTACATAAATACCATATATGTTTGTGTATATAAAAGTTAAAAAACTTACGTATCAGCGTAAATCATGTTAATTAGGAAATTAATTGTACTGTGGTGACGAGTGGCAACGTAGAAATACAGTTTGGTTAACATAGAAGCACAAATTTTTCCATATGTACATGGAGTACAAACACATGGGCGAGCTGTGATGGGATCACACTCCACCCAATCACAGCTCTGCTCTCTTAGTTGCCAATGTCTTTTATATCTGTGTATTTATTTCTCCTTATACGTTCAACATTTTTACTTGGAATTTAATACACATTAGTTTAGTATATACTAACAACTTTTAGAAAATACAGAATCGTAGGTTTATAAAAAACCTGTTTTTTTAGCACAAACCTTCTCATTCATTCTGATAGTCAAACTCATTAGCGATAAGATCAAGTGGAGTCATTTGTTCATTTCCAATAGTGTACCATAACTTTCTCCTTATATAAAGACTTTCTTTTCCCCACCTGCACCGAGACTCCCCCACGGGGTGAATTATAGTCCAGCAGTTCACTACCCCGGAACCAGAGGAGGTGTTTGGGGGCGCGATGCCCATTGTGAGTCACCAGGCAGGTGAGGGCAAGGATGCTCCCCTCTTGGATGTACCGGGCCTCTGCGCCCTCGATGTGAACTGCAGGGGGTGCCGGGGCTGAGGAAATACAATGAATTAGCTTGTTTGTCTATTTGCCATGAAATGAATCGTTTGTTGGTCTAATTTAAATAAGATGAATTAGTTTGTTTCTCCATTTTCGATCAAATAAATTATTAATTGTCTTTTCAAATAGCTATCAGAGTCGATTTTCCCGAAAGAGAAAACTAGGGTAAGTTCCGACTGTTACACATTTTTGATCATATTAGAAATAACTCAAATAAGTTTAAAGTAATATTTATTTATCATTTAAGTATATCCTTTATTTTTATATGATTAGAAATGTGGATTCGTCCGATATCTTACCCTATAGATGACAAATCAGCATTTGATAACATAAGTTTAATTGGAGTCTTTATGTATTGTATGTTATGTAGCCGTTAGGTGACACAATATCTATGTGTGGTACCTGATTTTATTAATATTGTGTACTTTGTTAAAATCACTTTTATGCATATCAGTTAGTCACTGCCCAACCCTAGTCACCTACTCATTGTACTGGTTAATAAAACATTTACAGTCGTGTTAGTTTTCACTTTACACTTCAGTTTGTTTATGAACAACATAGTTTGCACGTGTATAAAAGTAACACAGATTAATCAAGTTATTCATACCTTATAAATAAATGATATTATTATTTTAGCACCGTTAATAAATAAATAATATTACTAGGTTTACAAATTAAAAGTTCAATGTAAAGAGAGGTCTGATGTAAGTTATTTAATGTATTATCTTGTAACAGTATTGCTACTACTAGTAGGATATATACAATATGATGCATATTCACCATAGGAAAATATGTCCCCGTTTCTATGACAATTGCAAAATATTCGCCTTTCATCTGAAAACCAATCAAAAAAGTACAACTCGCACTGTGTTCGAAATAGACGAGAACATTCCAAAGAAAATAATTCATTGAATATTTGCAATACATGTCCCCAATCACAAATAACACTTTCCTCTTTCAACATCTGGTAAAATAGCAACAGATTCAATCTACCGGTTTATTTTCACTGAAATATAAGAATTTTATGAAGTGAAATAATAACGCCTTTTACATCCGATTATACTTTATACCAGCTCAATCATAAAGGAAATATTCTTTGTAACAATGTATGAAGGAATTAATAATCTATCAATGATTTATACAGATATTCTCCATTGAAAAGAAACTGATGAATTAATAAAGACTAGTTTTTAGATTCACATCAATCAACATATTAGTTAAATCATTATTAGTATCCAATTTCCATGCAACTACATTAGTTAAATCATCAGTATACGTCTACATTAGTATGTAGTATCAGTTTCTTTTCATGTAGCAAACACCATTAGTTAAAAACATTAGAATTATTGGTTTCTTTTCTTGTAACATCATTAGTTTAAATCATTATTAGTGTCAGTTTCTTTTTATGTTAAGTAATTACTTAGTAATATTAGTCTACTTTCATGTAACACCATTAGTTAAAATGTTAAATAATTAGTAATATCATTATTTTCAAGCATTACCATTGTTAGTAGTATTAGTTTAATTTTATGTAAAACCATCATTTAAATCATTAGTAGTATTAGTTGCTTTTCAATGTAACACCATTGGTTAAAATCATTAGTAGTATTAGTTGCTTTTCAATGTAACACCATTGGTTAAAATTATTAGTAGTATTAGTTTCTTACCAATGTAACACCATTGGTTAAAATCATTAGTAGTATTAGTTGCTTTTCAATGTAACACCATTGGTTAAAATCATTAGTAGTATTAGTTGCTTTTCAATGTAACACCATTGGTTAAAATCATTAGTAGTATTAGTTTCTGTCCAATGTAACACCATTGGTTAAAATCATTAGTAGTATTAGTTTCTTACCAATGTAACACCATTGGTTAAAATCATTAGTAGTATTAGTTTCTGTCCAATGTAACACCATTGGTTAAAATCATTAGTAGTATTAGTTTCTTACCAATGTAACACCATTGGTTAAAATCATTAGTAGTATTAGTTTCTGTCCAATGTAACACCATTGGTTAAAATCATTAGTAGTATTAGTTTCTGTCCAATGTAACACCATTGGTTAAAATCATTAGTAGTAGCTATTAGTTTTTTCAATGTGGCAGCAATAGTTAAGTCATTAGTAATATAAGTTTTTTTCATGTAAAAACCATTAGTTAAATCATTCACAGCATTATTTGTTGGTTAGTACTTCATTTCTATTCATTAACAATGGGTGCATTAGTATATCTCTAATATCATCACCAATAACACCACTCTAATGCACTAATTCACCAGGTCCTAAGTTGTGTCCATAGCGCCCCCTGTTGTCCAAACTGAGGCAAATCTCTCTGAGTTTCTGGTGACTCTTCCTCTTCTTCTCATCTGCCCAGTCGATGTCCAAGTCAAAGAGTATGTCCTCATACTCGCCAAACCAGTAGTCTGACGACTCTGAAGCAGTAGGTTTATTGTACATAAATTGATAAGAAGTGTCGATATCACAAGAATGAAAAAAAGGTAAAAATAATATATTTACATCAATATATTATTTATGAATAACTTTAATTTTCATGGAAATGAATATTAAAATTTGGTTATCAAATATACTCCTACCATAAATTAATTATAAATCCAATTTCGAATTATTTATAAAATATAGGCATAAAATTAATATTTTTAAGAATAAAATACTTTTATTACAAATAAGGACAATCAATAACTACTTTTGTTAGTCTTCTAAAGTTACAAAATATAAGTTAACGTAAATTACATAATGGCTAATTAAGTTAAAGTAAATACAGTAAGTGTACCATCACGTGATACACTTAGTACGAGATTTTCCAATAGAATTAAACCTCTTCACACCGCAGTATATAACAGAAGTAATATACATTTATGGACATAGTAAATTAACCTATATTAAAACTTACATTGAGTAAACTTACAATGTTAACTAAAAGAAAATGTTAATTGACGAACGGACGAGCCTTAAAGAACATTATTGTAGGGCTATCGAAAAGCATTAGACTGGCTATCACAATCTTCTATTCCCACTATAACTTTAACTCGGGGCAGCATCAGATTAGTTCAGTTGTTGGTAAGAACTATTATGATGATTTGATTTGAATACATAAATGAAGTAAGTACTATCAAATAATACTCTTTTCGACTTGCTTCATTTATCAAAAAACAAATCAAATTTTAGTTCAGTTAAGCCGTAATTGTCGTCATCAACTAAAACTTTGTTCTCCAATTTCACTGCGAATAAATGGATTTTTGAATTATTTCTCGTGTCAATTAAATATAAATCTCACTTTCACTGGAATAAGTAAATAAAATATCATCGCAACTACATATAATCGATTGTAAGTCTGGTATTTACTTATATAGTGAATATTATAGACATGTGGTGTTATTTCTGAGTCATCAGACGGTTCCGCAATTCCTATTAAACATATAATAAATTGTAACTAAACTTTTCTTTAATTGTTATCAATGATACTGCAGGCATCATGGATTTAAATAACAGTTAATAATAATTAATATATAGTTTGTATCTAAAATATGGCACCGTCCGATGGCTCAGTCTGTAGTTCTATACCATAATAACACACCCCAGAATAAATGACTGTTTGGACACTGAAAATTAGAGAAGGGTACACTTAATCATATCAGGACTCACCATAATTATCCATTAACGTTCACTGGTTTAGTTCACATAATAAAATTGTTATATTTTTTAAATTACTTACGTCTGAAGTTTTAATGATAATAAAAAGCACCTCTTGATAATAATTATTCCTTCAATAATTTAATATAGAACAAAAGTTTGGTAATTGAATTTTAACGACAATAAGGCTTTACCCAAGCGTATACAAACTGGCCAAACATTTACCATATTAATTGGAAGTAAAATCCGTTGTAAAGTTTGAAATAATTCACCCAAAGTATTGAAGATAATTTCAATATTATATAATATGAAGTGGTAAATGAACAATTTGAATTATTTTGAATAAATATGTAACTATTCTTCATATTTTGGTAATATATGGCAACTGTCAATTGTTTCAGTGGAGAAAAGTATTGTGATCAACCTAAGATATTTACAGTTATCTGTCAACTTGAATATAATATAATATCCTCCTATTAGTTTTATATTAATATGAATTGATGCAAATAATTAGATATATAATTAGAGTAGATTATTCGTATTAATTATTTGAATTATTATCAGTAAAAATAAATACATATACAAGAATGGAATGAATATAAAATATTGGCTTAAAAATTGATCAGGAGTACTAAATTTTTTTTTGAATAAAACATTTTCGCATTTTCAAAAATGCAAACTTATTGCACAGTTTCACATTTGCGATCATATATGAAAAATTATAATAATTTCTAAAATATTTGTTCAATAGCAATTATAATAGTTTTTCCTTAAATTATCGAAAATTTGGAACTTTCCGATGACTCGCAATTTACCCTAATTCACCATTAATCAGTTTCATGACAATTCTAACAGTCCCAGAGGACTAACAAACTAACCATAACTGATGCTCACTTCCACCAGACTAACAGTTACGGCATTCATTAAGTGCAGTGTTGTTAGTAACTAGCGTCAGTGAATTAGAATGTAAGTAATTAATATCTATACGCTATCCAACTGTGAATTATTATAATTGAAAAACTTTTGTTTGAAACAAATTAAATGGTTGATTGTTCCATTCAAACAGAATTACTTATTCCAGAAAAAAATGTGAAGGCTTCTCAGAGAATTTAATTTTATGGTACGTACACTGTACAGCGAGTTATAAGAATATTGTATGTAATTATGATACATCATCAACGAAGATGTAATTAGAACAATATTGAATTATTCCAATCACTTTATGAAAATTAATAGATTCTAATTCTACAAGATAATAACTATAATGTACATTTTTCTTATTTGATCGAAAATGTGGAACTGTCTGATAACTCAGCACTTGTTCTAACTCTTGTCTGAAATTAAATTGATATACCTTACAAAATATTTCGCACAATTTAATTCAAATAATTTTAGCAGAAGGAAGCACATTTCCTATATAAAAAGCTACATTAACAATCTATTTCTTATTATAGACAAAACAATTCATTGCATATAATTTGCTGTCATCGATTGCAGTTTCTTTAACTCTCTACGATTTACATTCTTGTTTATTTCACTAAATTGTCACTCGATCTTCTTGATGACGAACATCGAGCAGTGAAGAATAAATCACTGATATCACTCTGCGATGAATCGTTAATAGATAAATTACTAATATTGATTAGTAATAATATTATTAGTCATAGGCAATACATTATGTGTGTGCCAAATATATTGCAACAGCTATTAGACACTAATATACTGTGTAGAACATTAATCAGAACTTCTCTCTATTTTAAGACTATATTAATTATATGACTTTAAATTATTTTATTTAAATATTAGATAAAACCTTCTCATTAATTTAATTTAATTTTCAATTCAATATTAAGAATGGAATAATAAACCTATTAAGAAACAATAACGTTGTGTACTTATATATATATACTTATACTTATACTTATATATTTAACAATACATTTAAATAAGTATGCGTACAATAAATTAGACCAAATAATAGGTTAAGTTTCTAGTTATCGGACGGTTCCACATTTTTAATCATGAAATATAAAAGGTAGAATTATTTTCATGATACCTGCAAGTATCATGGATTGAAATACAAATATAAATAGGTTAATAATAATAATTATATATTATATATATATTATTCCACATGATCGAAAATGTGGAACAGTATTGTGGAACAGTATTATGACACAATGATAATGTAATTACATGTACAGATTGTGTTTCAGATAAAAAGCTCTTTATTGAGAGATAATATTTTCTAAGATATTTGATGTATATTTATTTAATTAGGCAGAATAAAATGCTTCTCTAGATCACGAATCAGTGCTCGATACATCTTAAACTGGTAACTGTTCACTAACTACCAAGCAGTCAAGTTGACTGTGTTTTTCTTTTCAAATATTTGTGTCCATAAATTATTATCGGTAGATACTTGAATTGTATATTGTTAATATAACAAGACACTGTTATAACTGAAGTACCTACTAATATTATTATTATTCATTTTGTTAATATAACGATACACTTGAAATACAAGTATCTACAAATAATAATTCATAAGATACGAATGTTTTAAAAGAAAATTAGCCAGCCAAATTGACTGCTTGGTAGCTCTAGTATTATTTATTCGTTTATTGTTATTATAGAAGCAATCAGGATTATGGGCAATAAAAATAATTTATATTGAAAAATAAACCTATATATATAATGCAACTTTAACAATTCCTTATAACATTATAAACCAAGAAGAAACATATGGAAAAAGTCCTTCCTACGATAAAAAGATATTCACTCTTAAAGGCCTAAATGAAATAGTTTATATGTCAAGTTCCAATTATTATCGGAAAGTACCAAGTTTTCGTTCATTTAAAAAATAAAAATATTATTTACTTCGTTATTTTTGCACATTCATACAATTGACCTGTAAAATAACCTTGGAATTCACCTGTCGAATCATCAAAGAGAGCTGTACATGATTTCAAATCAGATGGTACTCTGATGTACCGACAGAACCAAAAGGTTAGGATTCTTTTCCCCTCAGTGAAACACGTTCGAATGCTCAGGGGTGAATTCTTTGGATGTTTTCGAACAAACAACACACATGAAGTGTTTTGAATAGAGTTGTTTTGATGTTATTTTCAGAAGAACAGATTCCCCTGTTCTGATGTTATTTCTAGATTAGTATTTGTTATGATTTAATTAATTTACGGAAACTGGAATTGAATTTTATGGGGAAGGATGTAATATTGTGACACATTTTAATATATCATTGACAGAATTATTAATAATCTATCTATGAACTACATGTATCTATTAATCACTTCTAAATGGGTAAAATGTTCCAAAAAATATTCATTATTCTTTATCATTCATTTTATCCATTTTACTTTTAAGTAATACATAAATAATTTAATATTTTAACCAATGTACTATTATATAAAAGTAGTTAAAATTATTTTTCAACACACAAACCATGTAATTACGTAATCGTAAACAAAATCTAGAAATTGAAATTACAGGTAATTTAAATTTATATTTAAAAACACGATACATTTTCCTAACGAAAATTCACTAATCAATGAACTACAATCTTTGCATCAATGTTTTACTATCACATTCAAAGTATTCACGTTTGGAACATCGATTACTTACGTGGATTTGTGCTGGTTACAAAACTGCCAGGGTCATCTAGCAAAGTCTTCTCTGAAATAAGAAACATAATAAATTATAAAACCAAGAGTATAATATTAATTCACATTGACTAAGTGAAAAAGAAGTAGGATGGACTTGAAATATAATAAACAATTTAAGATCCTTTCACACCAAGTGTAAGGAATCTAAGACTTACATTCTCGTGGTAAAGAAATTGAGTTCACCTTTTTAATTTAAATGAATCTAAGACTCACCTTTTATACTAAGGGTAAGGAATCTAAGACTCACCTTTCACAGTAAAGGTAAGGAATCTAAGACTCACCTTTCACAGTAAGGGTAACCGTTCTCGATATTTTCGGGTCAGAATTCACTTGGCATTCGTACAAGCCAGCATCATTCGGGGTCACCATTTTAATGTGGAGGGTCCAGTCCGGGGAGTTATCGGGGTGGAGAACCTGATGGAGAAATTAAGTTTTAGCAAATAAATAATAATAGAATAAATTTTAAATATCTACACGTTTTTCTTATCAGTGTTAATTAAGGTGCAATATGGTGAAGACAGCTATTGACATATCCCCATGAAAATAAAAATGTGACAAATAGATATATATAATTCCTGTACTGTAAATTTTCCCTCGCTAGAAACTAATTATGAGGAATATGACTAGAATATTCAGATATATAATACGAATTGAAGTAATAATTTTATCTTTCTACATCGGACTGTCAAATACTAACATTCAACTTGAAATATGTAATAAATGAATTAAATTACATAAAAGTGATAAGTATATGTTTTGCAACGTTAATTATTTTGGCAAATCAATTTTATATTAGCATTGTATAATAATTCATTTAAATTAGAATGAAACAAATAAGTGATAATTAAATTTCAACATTATCAAATAAGTACCATTGTTAAAAGATTCAAATTACTCTCTCCAATGAAATATCATTAAATAAATTATCTATTGAATGTATAGTTTAATTAACTAGTTGAATAATTATGCATTAACTCAGAACACAATCTTTATACAATTAATTTCACATCAGTATGTGTTAATTTAACACGCAAGTACTACACATCAGTATGAGTTAATTTAACACACAAGTACTACACATCAGTATGTGTTAATTTAACATACAAGTACTACACATCAGTATGTGTTAATTTAACATACAAGTACTACACATCAGTATGTGTTAATTTAACATACAAGTACTACACATCTCTCTACAGTGATCGAATTGCCAAAAATCTCTCTACCTGTTCTCTTCTACAACAATAAACACACCCAGATATCTTTATTTGTTCTACATCTTTTAATGAATTGAAGAAATGCTAGAAATACGATAACACTCTCATTTTACGTAGAATGAATTAAACGAAATTGTATATGTAATCAACAAACAATATTCTACACAAACTTTCTCAATTACTGAGAGAAAGCTCTGATGCTAAAATAACTCTAACAAGAATGGAAAAGTATATTCAAATTTAAAATCCTACCTTAAACATTTCTACCTAATGTATTTTTTACTTAAATGTTACAGGTTATTTTTATAGATTTTTGATTGGGAGTAAATATCCTCTGTATTAATTTGTTATGTACTTACATTGAATATGATTCAGATTGTAGGAATTCATTTAAATAAAATAATTTATATACTGAATCTACATAGTTGAATTTCAATGGTAAGAATTTAGCAATGGAGAGTATTTAAATGATAAGAACTTTAATGGTAACTTTAAAAATTCCAATGGTAATAGTTTAAATGGAAAAATTTACAATTTATTGGTGAGAATTTCAATAATAAGAACTTCAATGGTAAGAATTTCTTCTTTAAACATTTCAATTGTAAGAATTTGATGGTAGAAAGAATTTCAAGAGTAAGAATTGGAATGATGAGAATTTCAATAATGAGAGATTTATTGGTAAGAGTTTCAATGTGAAAATTTCCAATGGAAAGAATTTATATGAAAACAATGTTAATGGTAAGAATTTCTTCTTCAAGAATTTCAAGTGGTAAGAAAATCAATTGTGAAAATTTGAATGGTAAGAATTTGATGGTAAGAATTTCAATGGTAAAAAACTATCCAAGAGAAGGTAACTAAATGCACGATAATGAATTTGAGCTCTTATATGTAAATGTATTTGTGTTAGCATAATTTGCTTCCAATTGTTATATTTCTGTCATAACTGCCTTGAGAATGCTGTATCAGCGTAAATAAATAACAAAAAAAAATTCTACGCTATTAAGTTCAAAACACGAAACATATAGAAATTACATAGCTTTGTGGAGCTACTGTAACTGTATTCATATAACCTATAAAACTTCTACCAAATAAAAATTCAATTGGAAAGAATAAAGCTAATTCACCAATCCAAGCAGACCGCAGCTTAAAAATAAGCCGTTCCGCACGGTCAAATTCTGTGGTAAAGTCTCGCTAAGCCAATCTAGCTTTAGTAACATAATTCAAATGATGTCGAGACATGATAAGCAAAGCATGACGCGTTAACATAAGCCTTTCCGAAAAAATATAATAAACAATATAAATATATTGTTCATGTACCGTATTGGCACGCAGAAAACAGCCATGGCCTCTAAAGTAAATTAGAAGACTAAAGTAATCTAATTCTAAAATAAATTAGAAAAAAAAGTGACTGTAGCCGAAAGTTGAGTTTTTGAGAACCTAACCATCAGTATACTTAAACTGTTAACTTCTGAAGAAGGTACGTTAC
This sequence comes from Caprella mutica, assembly GCA_947561585.1. Classification (NCBI taxonomy): domain Eukaryota; kingdom Metazoa; phylum Arthropoda; class Malacostraca; order Amphipoda; family Caprellidae; genus Caprella; species Caprella mutica. The sequence goes on from CANNZV010000257.1 coordinate 222,939, forward strand.
AATGATGTTACTAATTTATTATATTTTAATATAAATATATCAATTTATTCAGTCATGTGTTCAGTTAGTTAGGTGCCCAAGAGAAATAGGTCACATAAATCAATATTTTTCAAAATGTCGAAAAAGGTAAGGGAAAGTCTAGGACATATTCTAATAATTATCTTGTTTACATCTGTATGCAACACCCATCGCCTGAAAAATAAGGCTAAGACTGAAATAAGAATATATACATATGTAATTGTATATGGCACACGATCATAGACCCTGTATGATGCTAGTTCACAGAACACAGTTTTCTAAATTCCAATCATTTAACTAAATTTATCGTACCTAGGCCTATTTTATAATAACCACAAGCATGAAAAATACTTAAATTCGGAAACTGTAAAAAAAATGTTACAGATACACATTTTTTTATTGTACTTATTGGTATGTACAAGAAAAATGAATATTTTCGATAGAAGGTCATAGTGATCAAAAAATATTTTCGAATGGTATAAAATACTACTTTGTTTAAAATTTAGTTAGTTTAGTGTATTATAGTTTAGTTAGTTTAATACAGTTTCTCCTTACCAGGCAAGAGTGGCTAGATATAACGATATTACAATTTTATAATAATCATGACTATACTGAAATAGACTAAATATAAAGTAAGGCATTAATACTAAATGGTAGACGCTGGTTGTATTGAAAAAAAGAGAAGTAAATACTAAATACACAGTGAAAAATAATTTCACCGAGACTAAAAAATTCGTTATGTCTTCCAAGTCCTGCAAATTCACTGCAGCAAACATTAACAATGTAATCAATGTCCAATGATTTGCAGAATCATTATTATTAACAAACTAATAATGACTTCAGAAAATGAATATCTCTTACAGTTGAATGGAGGTACTACTTCAATATTCAGACAAATCTAAATATACCTAATGTGTGTATTGATCTTGTACATAATAAACTATAAAATGAACAAAGATTCTTTTGATGGAGGTCTTAATAGCCTCATAATAAAGGTAATTAACGAAACTAACGTGAATATTAAAACTTATGATTATAAAAGACTGTATACTGTACAATATACTAGTAATCATTTATATCATCATTGGTATATTAAAAATATTTCAGAAGGTACCTATTAATTAAAAAACTTGTAAGAAGTAATATCATCAAGAATCTAAGTACAAAGCAGAATCTACTACAGATTTTTCTAATTTTTAACTCACCCTAAATCTTTCATCTGCAGAGTAGGTAAAGGCTCCGGCCGTTAAAATGTGCAAGTCACGTTGGCGCAACCATGTCACCTGTTGCGAAAAAATAATATTATTTCAAATAAAAAAGGAAAGAATGGACGTTTTTTTTAATTCTTTTGATAGTTGTGCTCACCGTTCTATCCCCAAGTTGTTGTACAGAACAGGGTAGAAAGGCATTTCCCCCAACCGTTGAAGTTACTTCATCTGTCCCTCCGATGAAACTCGGACCATGAGATGTTGGATGCCGTCCTCCAGTCCAGACCTGGGACCAGGAGCTTCCTCCCACCGGGTGTGGGTCGGGACCGAGTTCATCCCCAATGCTATTGAATCCACTCAACGCTTCAGGCTCTGCAAAGAGAAATATAGAAAATTAATTCTATATAATTCATATGAAATGGTATGAGTGAAATATTTTTCAAGTGAATAAAACTCACATCAATATTAGGAATAAAAAATATTGATAATGATGGTAACACATCCCATATGCTATGAGGGAAACAATTTTTACGAAGTTAAAACCATCCAAAAAGATCATAGCTCATAGGGTCAGGTGTCAAATTAGCGCCTAACAAGTGAAGATTGTCTCCAAAATTCTGAATCCTCACAAATTTACGGACATAGATCTAGATTTCCAAATCCCCCTAAAGCTCTGGAATAATGAGACTAACGTAAATCTCCAGTAATTTCCATCTTAGCATGCTCCTGTTACTTTTAAAAATTGTCTTTGGACATAAAGGAGCTCTCCTGTTCGTAATCTGAACGGAGATAGACAGGCAAAGAATAAGCTTTTAAAACAACAGAAACATACGAACAGGAACATCACAAAGCTCTGGGGAATGAAAAATTGTCTTCGTGTTTCAGTGAACCATTCACAATTACAAGAAACTGAAAGGAATATTCTGCAGAAGCAAAGGATAGATTGAACAGCAGATGAATTGAAGGAAATATCAGATGCTGTTGGAGAATACAAAATTGATTTTCATTTCTTCTTTCTCCGATATAAAATAAATTGAAGAATAGTTCGTCAAAGCAGAAAGAAGACAACACATATGCGTGCTAGAAAACAAATAAATTATTATGCTAACAATAAAATGATTTAATGGAATGAAGATGACCAAGAGATCCAGAGACTGGAATAAATTTAAGAAATTGTCAATGATAAATCATTCTCCTGTGCGGAACAGAATATGATATGAAGGTGTGAATTCTAAAGGATGAGTCTCAGTAGATTAACTACATAATCTCTACATAGAATCACATCTTGAGAGATGGTATAATATGCACAGGAAAAGAGCACCATAAAGAGTCCAAAATCAAAAAATAAATATACAGACCATTATTTGAAATAAAATATGTACCTCAAATGAAGTGTTATGACAGCTGCTTCTGTCTGTCTATCCGTCACAGAAAATTAACAATAAGCTTGAGAAGCAGCTGGTAGTATGGATAGTGAACTATTCTGATATGAGTTGTATAAATTGAATCTGTTTTAATCTGTAGAAAATATTGAAGTAAAAGTGGACCCAGGGATGATAATTACATATAATTTTTATTCCATAAAGTTCCTGAAAACAAAAATGCTGATATTTTTGACTGCACGCATCTAGTAGTAAATTTGAAAACTGTTATGAGTCTAGTGTAATTAAATCGATGTTTGTTTCTATACATTATTTCTATACATCCCTATATATTTAAAATGCACCTGAACTTCACCACTTATTCCACAGAGGCCGAATCATTGCATGAATATTCTGAAGATAAAATTACCTACTGTGGCCTCTTTTTCTTAATCTCCTGTGGACACAAACTATTTTTTGTGTGTTTGTTCTGTAATAAAAAAGAGTGACGGGAAAAAGAAAAGAAAAGAACAGCAATGCAGAGAAAGGGAGAAGAGATTTTAACACGAAGAGAAAATTAATAACTTAAATATCAAAAGGAAATTTAAAAAATAAACATATAATAATTTCTTTATGAAAACAAAATTGTGATCTAGTGAGTGACTGTACATAGTCACACTAGTGAGTGACTGTACATCATCACACTAGTGAGTGACTGTACATCCTCACACTAGTGAGTGACTGCACATCCTCACACCAGTGAGTGACTGTACATCCTCACACTAGTGAGTGACTGCACATCCTCACACTAGTGAGTGACTGTACATCCTCACACTAGTGAGTGACTGTACATCCTCACACTAGTGAGTGACTGCACATCCTCACACTAGTGAGTGACTGTACATCCTCACACTAGTGAGTGACTGCACATCCTCACACTAGTGAGTGACTGTACATCCTCACACTAGTGAGTGACTGTACATCCTCACACTAGTGAGTGACTGTACATCATCACACTAGTGAGTGACTGTACATCCTCACACTAGTGAGTGACTGCACATCCTCACACTAGTGAGTGACTGTACATCCTCACACTAGTGAGTGACTGCACATCCTCACACTAGTGAGTGACTGTACATCCTCACACTAGTGAGTGACTGCACATCCTCACACTAGTGAGTGACTGTACATCCTCACACTAGTGAGTGACTGTACATCCTCACACTAGTGAGTGACTGCACATCCTCACACTAGTGAGTGACTGTACATCCTCACACTAGTGAGTGACTGTACATCCTCACAGTAGTGAGTGACTGTACATCCTCACACTAGTGAGTGACTGCACATCCTCACACTAGTAAGTGACTGTACATCCTCACACTAGTGAGTGACTGTACATCCTCACACTAGTGAGTGACTGTACATCTTCACACTAGTGAGTGACTGACCTCATAAATAGTTGAGGGTGACATGACTGAAGGCAATTACTAAACACTTTAGTTGAAGACTTAATTTGAGAGCATTATAATATTGCATTCTTTACATTATTATATTAAACCTAAACGAAAGTATATATTAACTTTAACCAGACTTTTATTTTCATATAATAAGAGATCATTTCAGATTTAATTATAATTTCTTCATTTCAATTAAAAGTTTGTTTCATTTCAAAAAATCAGATTAAACTATATAGCATATATTAGAAAGTAAATCAAATAGTGAGACTAAAATCCGTGGAGTTTCAACCCTGAATAAGTTCAGGGATAAATTCCACGTGAAATGTCGCCCTAATATTGTGACTTTAATTACAACAAAGAAAACTTTGGTAACTAACGGATAAAATATGAACTGCATTTTGTGGGAAAATGAAAAGTAAACCATCGAGCTTAGGGATGAATAATACGTAATATCAAGAAATGAAATAATTTGAGAGAAAATGGGTATTGAGACTGACTAATTAACATTATCTTTAAAGTTACCATTAATAGCAATACTATTAAATAGTTTCAAATAAAATAGCATGCGTGAAATAAATCAAATTTCTTATGATATGGAAAAATAGAAATATTATTACAAATTCCTTCTTCATTAAAGCTAATTGGGAGCAAGTAAAGATAACGGACCAGAGTCTGTTAACTTTACTTGGTTAAATTCTGGTTCGTTATGTTTACTAGGTTAAATTCTGGTCCGTTAACTTTACTAGGTTAAATTATTAAATAACATTTGACCGATAATTGGAATAAGAATATAATTTTGGAATCATAGATACCACATTAAAGGATTTAAAATCTTTTTACTACTCGTTCTTCACAACTTCAAAATGGATCACGTTTTTTATCAATTCTTTCAATTAATAAAATATGAAAAATTAATATAAAATCATCAATATAATCATTTATAAGGTTGTATATTTATAAAATAGTGACTAAAAATATTAAAGCAATTATTTTATTAAACTAAGAAAAAGTTTTCTGGTCCGTTATCTTTACTTGCTCCGCTAATTGTTTAAAAAATTGAAAAAATATATAATTATTTTACCTAAAATACAAATATAGTTTTGGGCATAAAGAAAATAATTTTTCTCACTGAAATTAAAGATTGAAGATATAACTGTAAAGTGATTATGATATATATTATATATTGTTTCCATTATTATAATATTGTTTCCATTATTATAATATTGTTTCCATTATTAAAATATTGTTTCCATTATTAAAAAATTGTTTCCATTAATATAATATTCTTTCAATTAATATAATATTGTTTCAATTAATATAATATTGTTTCAATTAATATAATATTGTTTCAATTAATATAATATTGTTTCAATTAATATAATATTGTTTCAATTAATATAATATTGTTTCAATTAATATAATATTGTTTCAATTAATATAATATTGTTTCAATTAATATAATATTGTTTTAATTATTATAATATTGTTCCAATTATAATAATATTGTTTCAATATCTTCTATATTCTCAGTCGTGATTTTCTTTGTAATAAAAACAAAATTTTATAAAATTACAATCAAAACAAAATTATAACTATTACAATAAATATCAATTGATAATATATAAATTTACATGTAATAGAGAAATACATATAAATCTGTTCATTTTGTGCACTGTACGTACACACGCACTAAAAACACACCAACTGGGAGAAATTTTGGCAACATTGTATCTTTTGGCAGAGACTAATAAACCTCCTACTGCCCAAGAAGAGAATTTGCACACTTGTTTGGCTGTGCCATTCTCTTGCCTGAGGAGGTAGGGGGTTAGAGACGCGTATTCTCACTACAATGAAGTCGTTTTGATGTCACAGGGAGACACTTTATTACATTTATTTCTATTTATTGGGACCAGGAGATTATTGTGAGTGGGTATATTCTCAGGTGTTGGTAGCATATGAAAAATAATAATGTAGAAAACATTCATTGTGAGTGAAATGAAAGTAAACAATTTATAAAGGAATATCACTATTTTAAATATAACTATTTCAAATATTTAAAAGAAAATATTATAATTTAATATCTTAACTCAATATTTTGATTGATTGATTGAATATAAGTTTAAAATAAGTAAATTGGTTAGAATAAAGGTTATATAATTATTATCATATAAACGTTTGTTCTTATAGGATTGAAGATGTGATCCTGTCCAATAAGTAAGGACTAACCTTAGAGTCCTGACAATAATTATATCAAAAATAATTATAAATTTTCTCTGGTTTATAAATTTCTTTTTTCCTTTTTCTTATTTTTTTTCGGTTAGTACTCAGGTAATATTGCGAGAAGGTAACAAATGATGCCTAACATTATAACTATAATTCATTTCCTAATATATTTTTATTCATCAATAAGCAAGAAAGATTACAATTTCAAATCGATTCTGCAATAAAAAAAAATATAAAAGAATATTATGAATTATTCATAAAATAACAGAAATAAATTGATTAAATTTTCAATGATTAAAATGTATTTATTTACAATATATATTTAATGCATTTTTATTTTGAATATCCCCCCCCCCCTAACTTATATTTCCTTTCTTTTGACGCCCCCCCCACTTTGAAATCTCTCCCCCTAATCCAAAAGTTTTCTCAATGATTAGGAGCTCCACAAACTTACTGCATCACCTAATCTCTGTTCGTGAGAGCCTTTCATTGTTAGAGATTGTTCTCTCTGTTGTTCTTGTTAGCACTCGAACGCATCAACTTTTTGTTTGCACTAACTTAGGAAACTCAGAATTCATTTCTCGATTATTTGATCTTCTAAATAAACTTAAATATGAGTCAATATATCTGGTACATTCCCTTATAATAAATGAAAGATCTAGTTTAGATATAATTAAAGGTAATTTAAAAATGGCTTTAATCTTATTTACCAGTCAGAAAATACTACATAGATACCTTATTTAGTGCGTAGAAATTCTAGACTACGATTTTGTTTCTCTAAAACAATAAATATAATTTTTCACTCACTCCATAATTTATTTAGAATATCAATAAAATATCTTTGATCATTTATTAATCATAAAGATATTTCAATTTCCACGAATTGGATTATTATCTTTCAACATCTAACTAAAGAGATCACTAAAAAACTATTCTAATTGTGTTTGAATTCAATGAAACGTAGGAAAATGTCAATCAGAATGAAAAAATCAATTAAGAATGGAGTCCAAGCGACTGAATGAGAGTTTGATCTCATCTTTGGAGGTTGAATTGAAAGAATAGAGGGAGAATATAACGAAGATACTCGCAATTTCATAAAAACCTATCAAGTGGTTTCCTTCACCTTGTAATCCCCTTCAAGCGGGTTAAATTTCCTTGTAACTTTGTAACTCTCTTTCAGAGAGTAACATTTCCTTGTAACTCTCTTTCAGAGAGTAACATTTCCTTGTAACCCTCTTTCAGAGAGTAACATTTCCTTGTAACCTTCTTTCAGAGAGTAACATTTCCTTGTAACCCTCTTTCAGAGAGTAACATTTCCTTGTAACCCCCTTTCAGCAGGTTAAATTTTCTCTTCACCATTCACCTTTTCTTCCGAATTAAAATGCCTGGAGTTGGCTATTCTTGCAATTTAGAGCTCAGAAAACCTCTCCAGTGATTTTTTTTTCGGATCATTTGAAAGTAAAGACCCGATTGTGGAAACAAACTGAGGAACGTGATTGAAATTTGTAAGTGGGGGTTGGGGGGAAGAAGAGGAATGGCATCAGGTGGTGGAAAGGAGGGCGTGAATGGTGGACAGAACGGAAGGGAAATGTCGAGAGAAAAATGAAAAAAATATTTATGAGAAAAGTGCTATTATTCTTTTTTAAATAGTAATATAATTAGACAACACATCGTTTAGACAAAAGTAAGAAATATTGTTGAGCAAAATTCTTTTAATTTCATTAAAGATATTTTGCAATTGACAACTGAACAGTAAATATCGGGTGATGGGAAAATCTAACATGTCGTAATCTTCCTTCTCCATATCAAGTATAGGGTCTACCTACCACTTCACCATTAACTAACTATATGTTAGATAGAACCGATACTCTATTTCTTTTATTATTGAATGGAGCAAATAAAAAGGAGTACAGGAGATGTATTTTGATATCATCCGCCATATTGAGTTACGAAACTCAAATGAAGATGGGGAAATATTTATCTTGAGAAGAAATGTCTAAAAATGCAAGTAGTGACTTGGAAAAGACAGACAGTCAGACTGCATTAGAGCAGCATTAGTGAATGTGATTTACAATTATTATGTGCAGTAAAATATATCACATGACATAGGAAAATAATGTGAGATATACTAATACATTTATAATTATCAGGTAATATTTTGCCAAATAATGTTTTCTCTCCCCCTCCCTCCATCTCTCACTGCTGAGTCTGTACGATGTACGTGTGTTATCATTGCTAGAGACAGGCAATTACACTTCAAAGAAAAGACACTCTTAATTGTGTAGAAATGTAATGAGTAGCGCCATCTTGCGACAAGAGATCACATCTCTCATTTTACTAGTAGAGAAATTTGAGGAGAAAATAATAATATTATTGGTGATTTAGTACTTTCAGTTCATAAATAATGATGGTAGAGGCATAGGAAGTAATTTTAAATCAATCATATCCCCACTATAGTGTATATAGCATAATCTGCATGTAATCTTATGGTTCGTATGTGAGTCATCGGTGGTGAGGGGGCTAAACCTCATTTATTTGGTGATTTCAAGTAACTACCGCAATTAAAAACATAAGTGAATTGAATTGGAGAAGTTTGCTCCTATTTAAAAATAGTAATTGTTACGGTACAATTATAAACATGATTATTCCTAGTTAAAATAAATGACTGTACATTTACTGTATATGCTATTTAGACAATATACAAAAAGTTAAATAAGGATGATCTCCTTGTTTCAAATTACTTCATATAAAGATTGAAAATGTGGATTGTTGAAATCCAACAATCTCCCTTTGGCAAAATGAATTGATAAAACATTTAAATATATAAAGAAACATATCTAGGTATTTACAACAGAAAATAATTATGAAATATATTATAATATTGTGATGTCGGATACATTATGATTCGCAATGCTTCATTTTCAGTCAAGATAAACAATATGCTCTAAATAAAATAACAAAATATTGATGTAGTTTAAACAGTCTACAATATTTCAATTACTATTAAAACAAGCAATATCTCGTTTGCCCTCAATATATTTTGCAATTTTGAACACATTCTAACTCGTTGAAATTGAATAAACATTTCAATTCCTTTATTGTGATTTTCAAAATGAACATCAAACAAGAATACTGTTCGTGCCAACTATTAGATACGAGTCAGTGACTCATTACGTGATTCATGAAATGAATTCTTGCTATTTACTATTTATTTAATGATTCAAACACTCTATGAAATTCTTAATAAAGATTTAAACTCTTTAAATGGAAAATAGGAAGTCACAAAAGATCAACAATCAAGGCTACCCATGCATTCAATTTTCTAAACGTTCAAAGGTTTCCTTTACTCTGATTAGATTTCGAACAAATCCCCTCAAAGGATCATGAAAAGGTAATCGAATGGGAGAAAAAAGTACCAATTCGAAATGTACCAACTGTGAGAAAAGCTTGGGACGTTATTTGGTGAATCCATTTGTTGAATATTAGCCATGAAACACAGGGGTTGGTTTTCTAACAATATGTCCTCTTCTTTTCTTCATATTGTGAAATTTCTACTGGTATTAAATATTGATTATGATTTATACTTTTAAATTAGATTCATTGAGGGAAATATTTCCAAGCTTACAGATTTTAATTTACAATAATTAATTATAAAAATACTTCTTATTGCTGAAAGACGTTTTCAGTCAGCAACGAAATTGATAACAGTATAACTTTTGGTAATCCGGAAACTATTACTATATCAGTAGTTGCATTACTGCTATAATATGCAGAAATGAATTTTTATGTGCAATAATATGAAACAGTTTCAAATTTAATAATATTCCAAATAATAAAAAGTTATGACTCACACCAAAGATTAAAATCGAATATACATTAGCGCCCTGACAAATGATACAGTCGATACTCCTGTAAGTCTCTATTTTGTTTTTGTCGTTTCGAATCGTTTGTCTTTCGACTAAAGAGAATCTGATTCTTCATGCACAGCAAAAAGATATTTGAAGATCAAAACAGAAAAGAAGAAAATAGGAGAATGTTCTCTAAATAAGAATTGATAGAGTATGATATACTTATTACATAATGTGAGGTATCTAAACATATATTATAATATTAAGTAAATGTATCGCCTGAAAGAGTTCGTGGATAAATATTTTTAATAGTTATTTTAAATATTACGTTCATTACTAGTATAATTCACTTCCTAAAAGAACAAACAAAAACATTCTCAGTATTTTCTTCCACGACTCCAATAACATTCGAATATCTTTTTGAGTTGCAAGTTTGCAGTGCGAGGATCGTATGAGCCTCTTGTAGACGCTGAAGAATGCCAACTATCTGCTGAATTTTATCTGAGTTGGCAGGCCAAGAGTTATTCAAATGGAGTTACAAAGATAAAGGTAAATAAGCAATAATCATCTCAAGTTAAAGTAGACCGTTAGTATTACTAAAATAATGCGCTATATTTTTGTATGACATTTTCATATTTTCGTTCATATAAGAAAAAAGTATATAATTTGAGAGTTTAATTCGTTCTTTAATTAGTTAGTTTTCTTCTTACATGATCAAAAATATGAAAATTCGTAGCCTACACTAAGTTCACTTTTCAATTATCTAAAGTTGTTATACAAAAGGTTTCATTTACAAACTAATACAAAATAAAACTCTTCAATTAAAAGAAACATCATTTCATTCTAAAATTGTTTTTTACTCCATCATAACAAATATTTCATACGAACATGAATGAAAATTCATTCGCACTCAAACCATGGCTTACTTAATATACATATATATGCAAGTAAGCCATGTATATTAAGCAAGCCATGCTCAAACGTGAAAGTTTTCTTCAGTAATAATATCAAGTTATATATTCAAGACCCAATTATTATGTCATTTATGACTCTTTGATATATTACTGAAATTATTTAATAGCACAGCTCATACATTATTTTTTAATAGCCAGTTCAATATCTAGAATTATTAATAATATTTTTCATAGAAAATGCCATATAATAGTGTGACTTCTAAATATAACCAACTAAGGATTATGTATTTATTTAAAGACACTAACGATATATTTGATGTGTTAGAATTAAGCCACACAGGTTAATGAAATGTCATTTGCTGATCTCTATTTATTGAAGCAGATGCTTAACCCTATTCTGTCTAGGAGGCACTCTCAGACACCAAGTCTGTGCTTTTCATACTTATCTGTCATGCTTTAAGAGCGCTATTCAAGGGGCTCTAAGAGCTCTATTCAAGAGCAAGTAACTTCAATTAACGCGTTAATTCAGTACTAACATTTGCTATGATCACGAAGACAAATAATTTAGGATTGCTCTTACAAGGAATTATTGCAGAATGATCCAATAGAATCTGTTCATAGTAAGAAATAATTTACACTTACCAACATCATACGAGGCTGCTACATATTCGAATTGAAGTCATAAATGTCACTGAGAATTGCTTTTAATTTGGTATGAAAGTATATAGTTTGGAACTATTATCCTTTTCGAGCTCGAATGTATTTTCAGAAATTCGTAATTGATAAATGAGTAATAAACAACAAATAAAAATAATTTATTCGATTCATCTTAAAAATATTAAACCTATAACACCCAGAACATAAAACTGAAAGTACATTGGAACTATTTCTTAAATAAACTCTCTAGGCCGATTTCATACCCATATGAGCACGGCGGAAAAATCTAAAAGTCGGTGGGGAAGAAAGCTGCAACATTTTACCTTCTTTTTGAAGCAGGAAAATGCGTGGTGAAAATTTTAGGATATTATCGCAAAATGAGTTTTTAATACCACCATTGGTTAATAAAGTTAAAAAAGAAATATTTTATAGTAGAATGTGAAATTATTACGCTTCGATTGCTAATAAAGTAGTAAAATAATAATTGTTTTTTTGAACTTAGTATCTCATTTCTAATTTACTTGTTTGATTTTTTATTTAATTTAAATAATTTTCCTAATTTTACTTATAATATTGTTGAGCATTTAAATAGTTTAGTTGAATTTTTTTGAATATATTTAGTTAGCGTTTTTTTTCCCTAAAAAATATTCTACTTTGTATAAAAGATATCCGAAAATGTCTATACAGCTCGAGTGAATTTCTCTATAAGTATCCTAACCAGTAACCATTCAAGTATCAATTTTCACACCAATTTCAAAGATGGCGAATTATATGAGGAAGTCATTTTCAATCTCTTATGTAAATTTGAAAAGCATTCTGTGGATTTTCATTCACTTTACTCCCATTTCCAATCTTCTGATATTACCAATAAATGCGGAGCAAACAAAGTGAAATGAACTCATCGGAGAGAAGTCTACAGAGGAAAACAATATGAAGGGAACAGTCACCAAAACGTGACAGTGAATTGCACTTGGGATAAGGGTATAATGTAGTATAATGGAAAAGGGTATAATTCAGTATAATTGATAAGGGTAAAATGTAGTATAATGGATAAGGGTATAATGCAGTATACGGGTATTATTTAATATAGGAGAATAGGATATAGTTCAATATAAGGGAAAAGGGTATATATAATTAGGATACAAAACAGTATAATGGAGAAGACTATGATGCACTTCAATGGAAAATATTATAATGCAGTATAAGGAAAAAGAGTATAATTTAATATAAGGTGAAAAGGTATAAATAGAAGTAGGGTACAAAACAGGTGAGTGGGGCCCATGTGGGCACTAGGTTGACAAATCGTATTGGTACAGTGTGGTTTTTTACAAAAAGGGCCAAAATGGTGACAGCATGGACTGCTATGTTGAAACCATCTTGATCCAAGATGTTGCCAATATGTTAAACATGTTTCAGCCATATAATGTTCATACGCTATATATTAATCAAGTTGGGCGAATATGACAATTCAATGGAATGATTCGCCAGATTGAACCAACCTTCTCCCAAGGTAACATTCCTTGAGAATGGAAAACCACAACAACCCCATATAATTTCTAGGCTACTTTTCAGTCTGTCATCTAACCATCTAGTGCCCATATTGGCACAATGTGTCATGGTTGCTTGGGATAATGGAAAACGGTTTAATTCACTATGGTGGAAATGGGTATATTGCAGTATAATGAAAAATAGCATAATTAAGTATAATTGAAAAGGTTATAATTCAGTATAATGGAAATGGTTCTTCGTATCTATAGAACGGAAATATTTTCAAATTTGTAAATAATATCTTCACATTGAGTTAATTTGTTGTAGAAACAGAAAAAGGAAACAATTTCTCTACCATTCATTTTTTAATTTTTAAGAACATTTTTCCACAAAGATTGAAGTATCTAATTTATTAAATAAGTGAATATGACTAACGGTTGAATGGAGTGCATTTGAAATAAAAGAATTAACTAATGTATTATAAAATGTAAGTTCTGCAATAATAATATTCACTTCAGAATTCTGAAACATCATAAACATAGTCAAACTATTCGCTATATATTTAAATAATAAACAAACGAGGTAGTTCACGCAATAATATTCACCAACTCTAATAAATCTCTTTTAATTACTTCACCATATTATAATGAAATATATTCACGCATCGTCAGATACCCCCTTTACACCTCATGTACCGTATATGGTACAGAGTGTACCAGTTATAAGGCAGGTGTACCATTAACTGGTGCGGCTTTGAGGTAACATGTCACAATAAATCATTTCCCCTTAGACCTATTTTTTTTTCTACAGACTAATAAAAGGAGAGTACGCTTGAGACTGCAGTACGACATCTTCTACTTTCGATGAAGGGTATTCTAAGGTGTAGGATGGTAGGTAAGTTCCAAGCTAATGAACGGATCCAGTTTCAATCATATAAAAAAATCTTTATCTAACTCATAATTTTTTTATTAATTTTTTTGTTTATTTACTTTTTATTGATGACTCTTTTCTCCGATAGAATGACTCTTTTCTTTGATAATACATCATCACAGTGACTCTTTTCTTAGATAGTACATCATCACAGTGATGTAATTTCTCTTTTTTCCTTTAGACTCTTATTCCCTTGGAAAATTTCCCACCTCATTTTCTCATTCAGAACAACTGTGTATTCAAATACTAACTGCAGACTATTTTTTATCGTCACACATAAAACAATAAAATCTCTGCTGCTCCTCATAATAAATTTTTGTTCTACTTTTCTCTGTGTGTGATTAATTACTGAGGGTCTATACAAAGTTAATTAATACTTCGTTGATGAAGAGCTCTTCCTGACAAAACACCTTAGAAAATGAAGAGAAAAATGGTTTTGATGAAGGTCAAGACGAAACATGCCATGAATAGAAAATAGATTAGGCTAAAATATAGTAAATAGTACAGGATAATTATTAAATTATTAATTAAGTAATTCTGATGTTAACCGAAAATGTGGAACTCTCTGTCAACCTGGAACTTACCCTAGTTCAAATAATCAACGTTTAAATTTTTAAAATAATATACATTCATTCTTTATATCTTTAGAATTTGTTACTTTTGATAATTCTTTTCTCTGCATTGGCTGAGTTACGAAAATTGGAAATATAAAACCACAAATCGTTGGCATTTGTTCGTTGATATTGATGATAAAAACGATACAAAAATTCTATGGTTGTCCAATCACCTTTGTTATTCATAATTGGTGAATATGATTAAACACGTTAATATTATATCGTCTATTATATGGTAATTTTCATAAAATTCCGACAGTATAGTATCCGATATAACAATAGCTTATAATAAAATACGATTAAATAAATAAAAAAAATTTACTCAATATTATACAGAATTTAAAAAAAAATAAATAAAGATCCGAAATTAAAATTATGAACTCAACACCTTTTTAGCGATATTTACGGGCTATCCTACATAACCTATTATAAATGGTCCCTGCAATTAAAAGGTGGCATCTGGGAAAGATACAAATTAACTTTTATCACTGAAGTAGGATGTTTTATAATAATAATGATAAAATATATTCTCAAGTCTAACTTGAGTGATAAAAGTTAATTTGTATCTATCATTGGTCTAGCTTGATCATTCACTAAAACTGTATAATGTATATAACATTAAAACTGTATGTAACACTATCTAAAACTCTAACAATATCTAACACCATAACTGTATCTAAAGCTCTAACAGTATCTATTTCTCCTCCTCTCCCAAAACACTTGAATATCATCCGAAGTTTTCGAGTTCATTTCCAAGCGCTGAGCCAATAAATATACGGTTAAAGTGTTCACGTTTCCAAAGATAGTGGATAAATTTTGTAGTTGAAGACTTTACAGGTGTTGCAGATAGACTCTTAGAGTATTTATTTACGAACTCTCCTCGTGTATTTCATTTCAAAATATCTACATTAGCTTGATACTCTACAGCAGGCTTTTCTTTTTCAATAACACACTTGTGGTGTCATTTGGTTCATGTTAATTTTGAAGATATGTTATAGATTTATATGTGATGGTAATATAGTCATTAATGAATTTAACTATATCTTGCTGTGTACGGTTAAGAATATTCTAAAATATTTCTTTACACTGTACAGGTTGATTGAACTCCCATCATCTTTGTTTTGTATGCAGGCTATGTAGTATAGGGCACCTCAGGGCTCATTTTTGAGAACACTTTTGTTTTTAATATTCATAAATGACATTACACGGAGAAACATGAACAATTCCAACTGATTCACTCATGTGTTTTCAGTTTACCCTATGGCTTTGCTTCCAAGGCGAGACACTTTAGTGCATCAAACTACAATTTGGATGCACTTAGGATTGAAAGTTCAGCAGTTCGATGCACTTACGCGTTTCAAATTATCCTTTGCTAAAATGATGAGAGTAAGTTTCTCACCAATTTACCAGACTTTTATTTGAGACACAAAAATGTATCGAACTGATGCATTTTCAAGCCTATAAGTGCATCCAAACTATAGTTTGATACACTAAAGTATCCCGCTTTGGAGCAAAGCCATAGGGTAAACTTGGAACACATGAGTGCATCAGTTGGAATTGTTTATTTCTCTCAGTGTACCAATTCAAAATCTGAGATGAGATTTACGCTTTCTACTGACTTTTGTACGCTCTCTTGTTCGTTTGGTAGAGAAGGTTATACTTGAATAGCTAGAATCAAATAAAGTGGTTATAAATGTTGTCAAGACTAATTATATGGTTTTCTCATAAAGAAGTGATGTTGACGCAGATGACATTTCAGTCGGTAGGCAAAATTTTATAAATAGCACTTGGGTATTTTTTTATAAAGTATATTGATATAGTCACTTAATTTTTAAGAAGTATATGTAGCGGTCTCTGGCCGCTCTACGAAATAGGCCAGTTACCCCTACAATTGTTATTCATTCATTATTGTTTTATTTAATAACTAATATAAGTCATAATATATTGCCAAAAGTATTTTCTCTAATGGAAGTAATTATATATATTTCCATTCAATCATTATATTTCTTTTGTAACACATTATTGTATTTTTAGTTTAAGTAGCGTAGTAAAAATTGTATACTTTCTAAGTGTTTTTGAAATTAATAATCTGGTATCTCTTATGGTTTTCATTCTCCTTGATATGTTGCTATAAGAGATATTAGTAAGACGGTTACCACAGTCTGGGAATGAACCTTGCTTCTAAAGACTAAATCGGCGTTCAAGTTTGGTACACATATACATTGATCATATTTCTGCTGTAGATTGTCTAAAAGAACAGGTCTTCTGTATAGATTAAATGATGTATTGCAAATGTCAGTAACAGAATTGAAATCTATATATTTTGCAATAGTTTGTTCTCATTTTATGTATAGAATTGAAAACTTCTAATATTTAGATAGACAAACTCATTGTACTGGAGAAGAGAGCGATTAGAGCTATTCATTATTCAGGTTTTAACGATCACAGGAATGAATAGTATGCTTCAGATTCTATTTCAAAACTAAATGACTTGTATACGTTTCAAGCCTGTTACTAATTGCATAAAACATTATTCTGCAATTTCCATATCATTTTTTTAAACTCAAATTAGGTAGATTTGACTGTTTCTTTTTTCATTTTTTTAATTTGTCTTTTTGATATATATTTTAGGGTGCCCTAGAAGGGCCTATTTTTAGGGCCTCTATTTTTTTTTTAAATTTATCTAAATATTGTTATACATTCTTGTGTGAAGAGCAGATACCAATATTTCACATTCGTACTATTTATTAAGGATTGTGTTTAGTTAATAAATGAAAATAAATATATACGTTTGCCTGAAATTTCAGTCTGGAAAATTCGGTTTCGAGAAAATTCGGTCTCTTATTAAAATGATTCTATTAAATAACAATAATAGAAAAAATTTAAATTATGAAATCTGAAATGTATAGTGTATTAATTACAAGCGAATGCAATATCAACGACCGTTGTGAAATGATAAGTAACATTAATAATTTTAACACGTCTAGTCATTTATTTCACATGAGACTTGAGTCGTCTGATCCGAGGTATTTCAGAGGAGATAACTGAGGTCTGAGGAATCGATAAATCTTTTCAGTTAGAAGAATCGGGGGCGCCATTCCCCTAACAGCCCTTCCCCGAACCATCTTGCTAGTTTATTAAACAATTATTACGAAGTGTGCAGTAAAACAAACGAACGGATACAACAAATTACATAACAGCCATTTATGTTGAGAGGCCATTTATAAATCCGAGACTGAAATTTCTCAGACCAAATTTTAATGGAATCAATATACATGTTTACCTCAAAAAAAATCCTGAATTTGGAAAAATGTCAGAATCTTAACCAAGGAGCAATGTTTGTTCTCAATTATCTAGACTCGTTATCAAGTAATTACGTGGAGAGAAGAAACTTATTCATTGTTTTTGTAACAACTTGTAGAATTAATTTGGTATAAGAAATAAGTTAAACTTAATTTTGAATTTGTATCTATTTAATACTCTATTCTATATATAGAACAATTTAAATTTACAAAAAAAATTCGAACAGAACTTTACGATTATGAACTAACAGTTACATACAGAATATTTTTTTTTCACATTTCAAAATTGTTATCCGTTTTTGCGTTCAACAGAGAAACCATAAGTAATTTAAGTTCCCAACACATTTTGTAATAACTTATTTTTTTAATATTCAATAAGGGAATAAATAATCAAAACTTAATTATGTTAACTATTATACCTATAAGCCCTTTCAATGCTTAAAATGGATATTTGCCTACAGTCTTTCTCACTGCATATGTCATGTGACTGACATTGTCTCGAAAACAAACACTGCAAACACAGAAATAAAAGAGAATGTTGACTGTGTAGATTCCAAGTTAGGAAAAGGTTTAGATTCTTACAGGGAAAATATGATTCCTGTGGGTCGAAGTCATCGTCATTAAATCAGTCGTCTGGTGAAATAGACTAGTCAGTAGTCATTGAACCAGTCATCTGGTGAAATAGACTAGTCAGTAGTCATTACACCAGTCTTCTGGTGAAATGGCCTAGTTATTGCACCAGTCGTCTGGTGAAATAGACTAGTCAATAGTCATTGCACCTGTCGTCTGGTTATTTTTTACAACATAAATTAGGAAACAAACATTTCACAGTCGTATAATAATTTTCTAAAATCATAACAAGCTTCAGCTACTAATAAACCATAAATATTCCTTTTTTTAGTAGTTCAATAAAAGAGAGAATATTCTATTTAACAAGCAAATAAAAATAAGCATAAAAGTATTGGGTGAGTTCTGAGTTATCGGACGATTCCTCATTTTCAATGTTTTTATTAAAATATCATCGAAATTGTAAAACCATTCGATGACTCAGAACTTACTCATTTCTCATTACAGAAATAAATCAACATGAAGCACATCACTAGAATATATATCCACCAATGTTTTTGTTGCACTGGTATCACACACTGCGTTTGTCTCTCGTCTGTGACGTCATCGAAGCTGTGACGCGTGCATCCATAAAATAGGAATTGCTCCCAAGACCACAAACAAGTTAATATCGGAAATTAGTAACAAATATTTTATATGATTTAGAGCCGTGTTTACAGATAAATATTGGCTCTACTACATAAGGAAACATGAAGACTTTATTTATTAGTATTAAAGATATATTTAAAGATATATTTATTAGTATTAAAGTGATATATTATGTAGCATTATTTATTATTTAAGTAAAAGAAAACATTAGTCATCATTTTTGTAGTTTTTGTGAGGACATTAAAGGAGTACTCACAATATTTATTATTGATGTTCTATAGGTTAGGAAAAATGAAATAATAATTGAGCGGTAATATAGTTTTAGCTGTCTATCAATAGAAAAAATAATGATGTGCAATAGGGTTGGCCAAAAAACTACGTTTTGGAAATTACTTATGGAATAGTAATACAAATTGATATGACAAGTAAAGGTAAGTGTACTGATATTTAATTAGACCGGTGCAACAATGTTTACAGTTGCCCCCACCCCTCCAATTTGTTCGAATTTAGGCACCGCTGGAGACTGTAGTCAGTGTAATGCTCCACACTTAAAGAGGTCTGGTGCTCAATAAAGAATATAATAAGGAAATTTATATGCAAGAAATTGAGCAAGAACATTAATTATTGATTAATAAACCAACATTTCAATATTTGGGACACTTGGTGACTCAAAAAAGTCGATTAAGTGAATTGCATGGGTTATTATCCAATTGCAGAAATCCGAGTAAATTCGAAATTTTTGCAATACGAAAATATTGATAAATGCTTTTATAAAATGAAATAAATACAATTCACAAAGTTATTTTGATAATTAAATTACTTTTATCTTGTCACAATAACAGCATGATTTATAGAGATATATTGTAATAGTAATATATTTTACAAAAAAAGTGCTCGGGGCAACTCAAAAGTATCAAATATTAATCTGCAATTTTGGAAGTTGTGTTTTCTCATAACGTGCCAACTAGTTTTATATATTCCACAGAAAAAAACAAAATCGAATAGTACAAAATTAATGGGAAAATATGATTTTGTATAAAATTTCAAATGTTTTGGGGCAACTCAAAAATATCGAGAAATGGTCTGAAAATTGGCATGCAATGTTATTTTATAACGTATCAACTTATTATAACTATTCCATATGAGGATTCTGAAGTTTGCCCGAAACCCCTATTTTTTGGCCCATCCTAAATTGTGCAATTCATTGGGGCATATTTAAAATATAAGCTCCAAATGACATAATTGCTTACATTGTTTGCAGAATTAATGGTGTCACATTATTACACTGAATTCACTCCGTCTTTTATTTGAGGTCGTTGAATTCAGAAGCGAATATCGAATAATAATTTCAACTCTAAGATTGATGACACTTTGTTGCTTTGCTTTCACATTTCTGCACAAAATACATCATTCATTCAGAGAATATTAATACTAAGACTGTGAATTAAACTCTAGAGACCACAGAAGAAGGTATATTCTCCCACTCACTGGTATAACTGACCAGTCAAAGCTATAGAACAGACACACGTTAGGGTGAAGAACTATTGTTTGACAATAGAGAAATGACTCTTGCGTCAAAGACCAAAGCCTACCCGTGCATTATCTATTCCATTGATTGAGTACATATTTATTCAGGAGAACAGGGAATAGTGTGAATAACCAACACAAAACTGATGTTAGGGACTTAAACATTAAAAAAAGAACAAATACTCCTTTTTCGACCCATACATTTCACCGTATTTTGGTGATCTGCTGCTACGTATGCCTATAACTGAAGTAATAATTTGGTCGTCGTTCCGTAAATAAATATTATTGGAGCCATTTGCGCAAATTATATGATGTATTTTTCTACATTATTTTATTCATCAATTTTTGTACTACACTTTCCCTCGAGATACCTTCATTTTCAATATGGAAACACTGTCATGGCAGATATCTTACCGGTAGGCCGAAAATGTGAGGCTCCTGATTTTTGTCCTGCATTAACTATTTATAAGAGTTTTACGTGAGTAAAATTAGGTAAGAAGTATATATTTACATATAGAAATGTTTATATAATTATCAAGTTTATTCAGATCTAGATAATCTATGTTTTCTTCGATAAAGAGTACTTTGGTAGACCTACCACAATAATACCATGTTGCCATGGTAACTGAATAGTTCTTTGCTTTATATTGCTTATTTAATTTAGTTTTTCTTTTTCGGTGAGCTGTCCTTTTCAGTTGAATTGTTGAAGAAATAAAGTCTCAAATTAAACCTTGTTTCACCGCCCCACACCTCTCCTTGCCTGACTTAAAAAGTCACACCATGTCCAATGATGGTGTGACAGCGTGTAGTCTGATGATAGGTAATAATGGTATAATAATAATATAATTACCATTCTTTACCCCATCTTACCCCTGTACAGTGATGGTGTGACAGCGTGTGGTCTGATGATAGGTAATAATGGTATAATAATAATATAATTACCATTCTTTACCAATCTTACCCCTGTACAGTGATGGTGTGACAGCGTGTGGTCTGATGATAGGTAATAATGGTATAATAATAATATAATTACCATTCTTTACCCCATCTTACCCCTCCCTGTACAGTGATGGTGTGACAGCGTGTGGTCTGATGATAGGTAATAATGGTATAATAATAATATAATTACCATTCTTTACCAATCTTACCCCTGTACAGTGATGGTGTGACAGCGTGTGGTCTGATGATAGGTAATAATGGTATAATAATAATATAATTACCATTCTTTACCAATCTTACCCCTGTACAGTGATGGTGTGACAGCGTGTGGTCTGATGATAGGTAATAATGGTATAATAATAATATAATTACCATTCTTTACCCCATCTTACCCCTGTACAGTGATGGTGTGACAGCGTGTGGTCTGATGATAGGTAATAATGGTATAATAATAATATTACCAAGAAGATAATAACAATTACCAAGAAGATAATAATAGTCTCTTATTTTGAATATTTAACGCGTTTTGGCAGCTCTTTGGTAGTCCTCTATTGTCATCCAAATGGTATAGCAAACTGAGAAACAGTAATAGGTAATATAGTTTATTCACACTAATTTAGACACAAAATGGTATTCGTGATAATCTGCAACGTTAAAATGACGCTATTTTTCATCCTAACTAATTGCAGTTTCCGATATCTTGTACGTAAATAGCTATACTTTTTTCTAAGAGATGTGTAATAAGTTCTGTTTAAGATATTGGTTACTTCATGGCGTATTGACTCTCAGAAGTTACCAGAAAGAAATAAAAAAGTTTTAAAACTGTTTTAAGATACAATATTATTTATTTTTATTTAATCTATACTTTCAAGGGATCTTTTTGTAGAATTTCACAAAGAAATATAAAGAGCAAACCGTATGCCTAATTTTAGGACAGTGAGCTCTTGAACAGCAAAATCTTTAAAAATCTTCAACAATGGAAAAAATGTGTCACTTGCATTCTAGATTAGGGTTTTGGGAAGATTCTTATCTATATTTATATAGATTCTATAAATTAAATTAGGTAATAAGTTAACGATTAAACCATATATCATAATATGGAGGAGAAAATAATTTGGAAATATAGTTTCATACCATATTTATTTTCAAAACAGTTTCTTGAAAGTAATTAAGTGTTAGATTAATTAATTTGTTGATAAAGCCTCATTATTAGAGTATAAAAATCCTTTCTTCAATTTCAGAGGAGAATATCCAAACATTTCTAGCTATTTTCTCCCATATATTTAACTACAAGAATTCATCATTAATAACTGCCGAGGACTTCTCAAATTATATTAACTTTGTTAAATAATTTTTATAAAAAGATCGAGGTCAGGCAAAATAATTTAATTTTCTCACGTAACTTCTCCATGACCTAATGATAATTAAAAAGTTTGTAATCCTGAACTTGAAATGGTATCAAATATACCGTAAATATATGGCTAAAATTATATAAATTGCCTTACTTGAATTCAATAGTTTCAATACTGTATAATTTAATTATTCACAACCAGTACAGTACCTGTTGTTCATTCATTGAGTGTTCAATTAATATAATGGGTTTAAGATTATATTTAAATGCACACATATGTATACATATTAATAATAATATATTCAATATCAAAAATTATATTTTTTACTCTTAAGAATCATAACTCTTATATTTCCAATTAATAATTTTCGTGTGACCCCCGTAGTAATGATTCTGCAGCAAATTATTAGTTTTCCTTTTCTATTACTGTTTCTTGGATTTTTCTCTGATTTACACTAACTTTATGAAGCGCTGTTGATAAAATGACTGTTTAGCCTATTTTGTGACACACGCGGCTCTTTTATAGTGCTAGTGTACTTTCCCGTTAAAAATAACGGGTCATCATCAGTACCAATTTATTTCCCATTATTAGGTTACTTTTAATGAATTAAATTTTCTGCATAGTTTAATTTATTTTATAATTAAATAAATTTAAAAATTGAATAGAAACAGGGAATATAAATATCCAGTCAATATATTCCCGTAGTTACATCATCATAGTTACATTCTTCAGGTTCAATACCCGTCGTGTAAAAGCGGACACCAAATAAATAAACACACTAAGGAAACTATTAGTATAGATAGAAGATTAATTCTATTATGTGTCCTCAGATTTAGCTACCATTATTAGTTAGATAATGACGATAATAATATAGCATATACTATAGTATATAGTATATAGAAATATACTATATAGCATATCCATATACTATATAAATTTAGTATGTAGGCACAAGTTTTAAAGTGTTCATTCCAGTCATTTTAAATTCAATGAGGTGAATTATTAATCAATTTTACAGATGATTATATAGGTGTAATGATTTATAGACGCGTAATTTCTTACAACATGCAAATTATTTCAGATAAAATAACAGCTCTACGTGTAGTTCATCTCAATTCTTCCTTACTAAATTATTGTGTGCATTAATGGTGAGTCTAAGTACATTGTCACAACCGGGCAAGTGTTTGGACTGCTGTAGAGGCGGTTGGAGACCAATTAAGAGTTCTGGGAACTTGCAAATGGGTTGCTCACTCATTTAATGGGTCTACCCATCAAATTTTGTGAAAATTATCAATTTTCTTTTTATTGCTGAAAAAGAGTCATTTGTTAGTGGTCATTAATGTTCTAAATTCTTGAGATGGAGGGAGCATCAGGACCTTTGGACCCCAGGAGGGGTCTAAAGGTGGGCGAGTGAGGTCAAACAATACTTAATTTTTTTTTTTTGGTTCGAAAAGGAATGTTAGGAAGTGTACTTTTATGTCCCAACTTTTTGGGGGCTAGAGGCACTGTAACCCACCCAATGCAGGGCCCAAAAGGGGCAAGGGAGTATTTATGGTTTTGGATATTATTTACGTATCTTCATTTTGGGTATTTGTATTTGATTTTGTGTTTTCCACCTTAAAATTACGACAAGACGATGAGTTTGGAAGCTAAAAAAAAAACAATGACAGTTATAGAATCCTTAAAACACTTCTAATAAAAAATAGAGTGCTTTTTCAATTTTCACTCTCTTTTTATTTATCACAGTTCAAAACCGAAAATTAAAGGTTTTTTAAAATTTTAGTTAGTCATCAAAACAGGAAGGAAAATTTAAAAAGTTCTCTATGGATTTGTTATAAATATTCCAAGGATTCTAAAACTGTTCTAGTGTTTTTCTAACTCAAATCCAAAAACGAAAAAATTGCACAAACAAAATGTGTTTTCTTTGCGAAGTCACATATACCTTACAAATTATAGTCTACAAATGAAAAAGGTTTCTGAAATGTGTGTTGACCCCCTTAACTTCGGCTGACTACCAGTAACATCAATTTGACATCACTGCTCCAGCTCTAAGAGCTGGCCACTTGGATGCTCCTACAATTATAAATACTAAAAATAAAAAAATCAACAGGCCAGAGTTCATATATAAATGAATAAAGAAACCTGCTTGAAATATTTTTTATTGAAATATAATCGCCAGTGGAGTGAGTCTCAATTTCTCATTTAATTATAATTACTATAGAAATATTTTTTCTAAATGATCGAAAATGTGGAACTGTCCAGTAACTCAGAGCTTACCCTAATGATTGTCGTGGGAAAAACTTTATGCTACGATTATTTTATTAAACTTGACTGATAATTTCAAAGTTTGAGGAGAGGAGAACGTCACAGTAGCACCATAATTAAGGTGTTATGTGAGTGTGAATTTGGTTAATCACCTCCCACCACCCTAAAGTAATGAAGGTAATTAACGGGTAATTATCATGAAAATGAATAAAATTTAACAAACTTAATATACTGTTAGAAAAATAATAAATCTATAATATTTTCAGACTACTAATCCTCTTAATAATAATTTTAGTGCGTAGCTCTGATAAGTAAATGAAGACGTCACACACATAGCAAAAACCTATGTAACTACTAAGTCTACTGCGTATATTCAAACACTCATATGTACGTCAAAGTGATATCTTCCCTCCCATTGGATAGTTGGTAATCAGCTTCAATCACAGTAATGCGGCAGATATTTCTTAGAGAGTGAAAAGTTAGGTGAGAATGCCCTGAAACTGCTGCAAACTTCAGAGAACTGCGAAAACTTGCCTCGAATGTAGTGTATAAAAAACTTGGGATGATTTGGTGAGTAGAAATGACACACCCACAAAGTGGTGAGTGGAAATGACACACAGTGGTGAGTAGAAATGACACACGCAGTCTTGAGTAGAAATGACACACACAGTGGTGAGTAGAAATGACACACGCAGTCTTGAGTAGAAATGACACACACAGTGGTGAGTAGAAATGACACACAGAGTGGTGAGTAGAAATGACACACACAGTGGTGAGTAGAAATGACACACACAGTGGTGAGTAGAAATGACACACAAAGAGGTGAGTAGAAATGACAGACACACACAGTGGTGAGTAGAAATGGCACACAGAGTGGTGAGTAGAAATGACACACACAGTGGTGAGTAGAAATGACACACACAGTGGTGAGTAGAAATGACACACGCAGTCTTGAGTATAAATGACACACACAGTGGTGAGTAGAAATGGCACACAGAGTGGTGAGTAGAAATGACACACATAATGGTGAGTAGAAATGACAAACACAGTGGTGAGTAGAAATGCACAATGGTGAGTAGAAATGAAACACAAAGAGGTGAGTAGAAATGACAGACACACACAGTGGTGAGTAGAAATGACACACACAGTGGTGAGTAGAAATGACACACACACAGTGGTGAGTAGAAATGACAGACACACACAGTGGTGAGTAGAAATGACACACACACACAGTGGTGAGTAGAAATGACAATTAGGAATATGTTTCCTAATTAGAAAAACATAAATTAGGAAACAAAAATTCACAGTCGTATAATAATTTTCTAAAATCATAACAAGCTTCAGCTACTTATATACCATAAATATTCTTTTTTTTTAGTAGTTTAATAAAAGAGAGAATATTCTATTTAACAAGCAAATTATAATGGGCCAAAAATATTGGGTGAGTTCTGAGTTATCGGACGATTCCGTTTTTTCATTTTTTTTTTTTTCTAGCGGTTGTTAAATGTTTTTTTTTTTTCCGGGGGGTTTATTTCACAGGGGATTTTTGTCCGGGGGTATTTTGCACGAAGGGTTTGTCCTAGAATCCTCTTCAATATGGATCATTGAAACATTAGTGGTAGAACTTTCATTATTTGGACTAAACTTGTATGCAATAAGTTGGAGTTACGTGTTCGATATCTTTTAATGTATTCAACATAAGTTTTGATATATAATCATTAATTAGTTTGCAGTGCATTATTAATTCACGTAATTACTAAAGTTACAAGCCAAATAATTTGTTTCGGAATAAATTACCAAAGAAGGAGAAGAACAATCCTTATTGGGGAGAAGTTGAAGGTGGCGTGGCGTTCATTAAAGAACTTCGTTCGTCTTCTTGACCTTGCTATCTAAAATGAAGAACTACAATATGCTTTAATGAAGAACTCCAATATGTTTTTATTAAGAACTGCAATATGCTTTCATTAAGACCTACATGTATGTTTTTTTTAGGAAGAGCTAGATGCTTTTGTGAAGAATTGAATCCTTTTATGAAGAATCATATGCTATTATGAAGAACCAAATGCTTTTTTCTGAAGCAAATGCAAATAAAAAAATATAAACAATTGTAGAATTGCAGGTCTGTATGGGCAATGAGAACACGAGCAGAATTGTGCACCGAAAGGAAAGGAGGGTTAGTGGAATGAATAATTCGTCGCGGACAATTCGCCGTAAGGAAAAAGTGTCCTCTAGGGCAACTCGCCGCCAGGATAACTCACCGTGTTATTTATGTTTCACTGGCGTAAACATCACTTACATATATATTTCAAAGGATATAAATTTAAACAAGGATTTATTTCTATACGATCAAACTGAAGTGAAAACATGCAGTAGTTGAGAAATTTCATTATTTTGATCAATTTATTTATTTCTTTTGTTATCATTTTTTCTCTGTGGAAATATTTCAGGTAGAAAAAGTAGTAGTGCTATCAATTTAAATTTAGTTGATGGTTTAACGTCTGCTTCGAAACTAAGGACGTTGTCGCTGATGTCAAAAGGAAACTAGATACAAGACACTGGAAGAAGCAGTCAGGAATGAAAGTGGCTCCTTGAACAAAGACACCAACCTCCAATTGGTGACAAAGTTCATGAATGCAGAAAAGCTACTCCGTGAATGAGACGAAAAGAGACATAAGCACCGGTGGCTGCACTCACGAATATTAGAAGAAAATGAAGAGGTGATAGTAAATGTAACCTATTAGCCTACCTAACACAAAAAATGTAAGACATCGTAGTTAAAGAATATTTTATTTGTACTGATGTTCTATAGGTTTGAACTAAAGTTATTTTTATGTCATTAAATACATGAAGAAGACACCATGAACTTGTTTTCTTTTCAATTGCATATTGTTTTTAGCAAAATACTTTAAAACAGAACGAAGAAAGTTATAGTTAATTTACAACACACACTATGTTTATAATAGTTAAGATTATATGTTTAAAAAAACTTTACATTTAACTCATGAATTGGAAAAGAAAACATTTTCAAATAAGAATGAAAAAATTTGATAATTAGCTTACAACACGCAGTATATATTAGGATATTTTTCATATATAAATAATTTAGACGACGGCAAAACATAAATCACACGGCAAGTGGTTCTGGCGGTGAATAGTCCTAGCGATGAATAGTCCTAGCGGCCAATTGTCCTAACGGCGAGATAATTTAGAAACAAAAAATACTCTTGTCTCAATAAGTTTCAATTGTTGAAAATACTGAAAAATCAAACAATAAACTCCTTGATCTATCCAACAGTTATTCTATCAAAACTTAATATTTTATAATTTTTATATTTCATATTCTTTGGGAAAATGATTTTTCTAATAGAATTTCTTCCATAACGAAATCATAAATGAAACTGAATGAATGAAATTAAAGTAAATTCTCGCCAAACCAATCTACATAATTTGCAATAAAAAACCTCGCCGCCAGGTTGAAAATTTCCTCGCGAACATTGAAATGGTGTCTCGCGTTACGGTCCGTTACGCACCAAGGCTAAATTTAGTGACAGACTGTCACACGTTATCCGACTGCCTGTACGTCACCACTCTGCTGTAACGTGACGTGTAACAGATTGTTATCGCAACAAATGTAAATTAAGCGTTACGAGAGAAAGGGAATTGGCAGAGTAGCGTTAATGTCTAACAGATGTTATTATTTATATCTCAAAGTACTAATTGAAGTAATTCGAAAATAGTAGTTACTTAGGTTAAGTTCAAGTTATCACACAAATACACGTTTTCGATCAATCAATAGAGAAAATATATATTATATAAACAGTAATTATCATATAAATAGCATAGAAGATACCTGCAGGGAAAATTATTACAAAAAAGATAAATCTACTTTTTTTACACGATAGCAAATGTGGAACCTTCTAATTGCCCGGAATTTAGAACCATGAATTGAATAACTTAGTTTAAAATATGTCATCTACTTTTACTTTTCATATTACTATTAAACTGATTAGATCATTTGGCTCCGAATGTTATTTATTTGGTTTCTTCAGTTCTACGAGCAGCCACTAACGTAAGTAACAAATTTGACGTCACTAGATAGTATGACGTCATCTATGATGTCATGCTATTGCCTCCATTGGTATTAACATTATATATATATAATAGTTCCTGTAGTTCATCATTATAAGTTCAATTGATATAATGAGTTTGAGGATATATTTGAATGAAATAATGTTAGCAACACATATATACCTACTGATTTAACAAAAATATATTTTGTTCTCAAAAGTCGAAACTATGATATATATATATATTAATTATAAATTCTAGTGTTAACTCATAGCAACATAAAAATAGTTTATCCTATATAAATATCTGATATTTCAGACAAACAGACAGACAGACTGCTGTTTTATAATAAACAAATTTAACTAATTTGATATATATTTCTTAATATCTTAATTTAAATATCACAAATAAAATCATTTAAAAGAGACTCACGCGGTCTAGTATTAAGGTAACCGCGGCATAAATACGCCATTCATCTGAACACACAAATACATTAAGATAAAGCTATGTGATTAGCTTACAACACTCTACTCAGAACTAAGCTATGAAAAGCTACACCTTATCACCTTCTTATCGTAAGCTTATGGAGAGCTGTGCTCAGTTAGAAACTTTTTGATCGGACTCTCATCTATCGTCGCCCATTACGATAAATATTCATCATTTCTATCGTAAAAAAATCATCAGATATCATCCTCAGAAATGTTCACCGTAAGTACTAGGTTTGCGTTTCAATCTTTTTGCTTTTAGTGAGAAAAAGTATTTCTGTTTTTCAATATATTGATAAATTATTTTTGAATAGACATCAAAATATTTATTGTCATGGAGTTCTAAGAAAAGAATATTTTAATTGTTTCAAACAAGAAAACCGCATCATATTTTATTTTAGGTCATCTCAATTTTATTATATAATATTTTTCTTCAAAAATTGAAATGCTCAAACAAAAAGAAAAGTGTCTTCTCCCATCCATAATCCAAAATCATTATTTCTTGCCAAGAAGATGAACTTTGTTTCATTAAAAGTTAGCCCTAATATATCTCCCAGCAAATTCTGCAGTGTGAATCACTCTTTTTTATTTCTTTGATTTATCACGAAAAAACTGAACCACATCCCTGAAGTGTAAAAGTTTCCCTCATTCTATTCGGCTAAAAGTTACGTAGCAAATTAATAGTTTCCTCAAAGTGGTAATTCGAAGTGGGCAAATGGTACATAATTTCACTCGAGAGTAGCAATAAATTACACCAATAATGGCACCCGTAAGTACTGCAGATCAAATAATTGCCATGTACCGCCATCTTCTAACTTAGAGAAATGGATGTGAGAGACAAAGAAGAAAGGACAAAATCATCTTCTCAAACTGACGCTGATATTACTAGATTAACATCAGTCATCGGAGTACTCTATTATTTGGTAACATAGTATTGAATCTACCTAGAATTGATTATACATATAGGTAGTCAAGAGTAATAATATGAAACATTAATAATTGAAGTTACTGTTTATTTTAATTGGTATCCATACCAATTAATATAATAGAATAAGAAACTAAAATGTACTTTTTTATACGATCGGAAGCGTGAAACTTCTCGAAAGTGAGATATAATGCAATGGGGATAATGAATGTCAAATTAGATACCTAAAAATCTAACCATATTTATTTCTGACCTCTCATACACATTCTTATAACTTAAATCCTTTGGTGAGCAACAAGCTCTATGAGACTATGACTCACAACATCTTGTGTATCGAAAGATGACAACAGAATAGGAATAGTAACTCAATGCACTAATGAACAGAAACTGAAAACTCTCCTGCAGCGAGAAAATAGAGACATTAGCAACAAAACAGATGCTACCTTAGGGTGGTGGAGGTAATTAACGGTTATTGTATGGCTAAAGAATAGTAAAAGATGAATCAAGTGGTGGATTCTACATTCGATGATATGACTCTTTTTTATTTAAAATGTATCATTTTTTACAAAAACTAAAATGTAATTTCACTCATTTTTTAACTCAATCTAATAAAAACAATACCATTTTACTGTCTTTAATACGATTGCTTCACCATTCTTTTTAATACTGACTACATAGTGTAGATTTCAACAGAGATTAGAGCAATTGGTGAGAGCATTTCTGAGAATTAATAACAAGTTTAGTGAATAGAGTAAAATACATGGGAAATGAATGTGTACTGCGTTTATGATAAGAGATAATGGATATATATTACATCATAATTTTATATATTGAAAATATAACATTTATTACGATATATGGAATGTATGATCTAAATATGTTATATCTTTCATTATTATGACGCAGTGTATATATATATATATATATAAGTTAAGTAGGTAAGTTTTAATATAATTAATGTACATTTAAGTTAGTGGCGAAACTATAGGTTCAGATAAAATTACTTATTAAATTAATGTATATATAAAAATAACTAGAGCTTCAATAAAAAGCAAACAAAGAGTACGACGTATTCGATGTCGTGCGCATGTGCTCTATCTTTTGTTTATTAAAAAATAGCTAAAAAAATAGGATAAAACACATTAAATTAGGAAAACCTTCATTCTTTTGCTAAAGTTCCTCAATCGTCTTATCAAAAAGAGAGAAAAAGTTCGACCATAGGTTTATTGTCCATTTAAATATAAGTTTTCCAATTTCATAATATTCATAAAAAATTATTTTTAATAGGTCAAAACTATTTATGAGCTTATTAACCATAACTATACCGTTACTAAACCACTGAAATAGTACAATAATCATTATTATAAGGATATTCTAATCAATGTTAAAATATATATAAGGATATTACATTATTTCTACGAATAGTCTCATTAAGATAATTATTACTATGTGATGCGAAACAAGATGAACCCTCTCCCTTTGAACCATCCGTTAGAGGGTAAAGCACCCGCACATATGTTAGTACAGCCACCCTCAACAGTCATTATTCGCTCTGTAATGTATTGCTACTCATAACAATCTAAATAAAAATTAGCCTGTATGTTGAATATAAGTTATCAATAATTTACATTAGTATATTGTGTTGGTTAGAGCGCTATTATTTCCCTGTATGCAATATAAACTGTACACAAACACTTCATGGAGTCACTGTACATAAATGATGAATGTACGTCACTTTTTCTAACTTAGTAATTAATAATTATCTATTTAGAGATAACTATGTAAGGCATGTTCCGAGTTACCGTATTGTGCCACGTTTTCGATTATAAATGAAATCGAAATCTAACAATCAAATGAAATATAACAATCAAAACAATCTAATTTGATCTCAAATGTGGAACATTCAGATAACTCAGAACTTACCTTGTATTAATGGAGAAAATGAAAAATTTAATCAATCATCATTGCTTAAGTTCAGATCCCCAGATCAACATGTAATCAAATATTGTTCTCATATCTCAGTCTTTAGAGCTTAATTTACCACTGAATGTAAGAGGAAACAAGATACAGTCTCTAAATAGCGTCATTCCTAAATGTGTCGGGAATGTTCCCGACGTAATTGGCAGATTCCATGGATTCCATATAGCATTTCATTAGACTTACAGAAAAGATGTAAAACAATGATATTTTACAGAGAATAATGTGTGACCAATTGTATAGAAGTCAAGTAAGACTCATTAACAACATACTGCAACGTTAGAATATATTATATAGATATACATATGTATAGCAAGTCATGTTAAACCACTCATTCATTACAAAATTTTATATTTTACCTTTGACCATTTTTCTTCATATATAATTTCTCCACAATAGTCCAATTGGGCAGTGAAATAGCAACTTATAAATAGTCACATATATAACTAACTTCCATGCATAAACTCTATCACCTAATTTACTACATTACAGAATTCCCATCAATAATACCAGACCATTATTTTTAACTCACAAATGCCTGACGTGCACTCGTGAGTGTTTATTTTGTGTCCATGGGGTAGTAAGGGGTTTAGCTCTCGATGGTGTATGGGTTGAAGCCCATTAACCAAATTAATGGGTTGTTTGAGCAGCAGAAAAACAACCTCCACCACAACAAATTACACGCTACGGAAGAAACAATATAATATATTATTATATAATGTAAGGATACAATCATTGGATATTGTTGTGATTAGTAACGTTATTGCAAAATCAATTGTCTGTCAGTTAGAATTAGGTACAGGAAATTAAAAAGATATGTGGAGAAGAAAAACACGGTAAAAAATAAGAGGAAAGAACATGTTTAGAGGAAAAGCACGTGCAGGTTAAAAGAAAAACATGATGAAATTAAATTAAATTATAGATCGAAATTATAAATAAATGGAAAAAGGTATTATAAAAGGACTAAATTTATTTGTAAAATATCCAGCATATCCAAGTCAGAATATAGGGTAAGTTTCGAATCATCGGACAGTTCCACATTTTCGATAATATAAGAAATAAGTATATAATAATTAATATTTAACTTTTATTATATAATTTTATCGTATATGAATGAAAACGTGGAACAGCCCTAAAACTCGAAACTAACCCTATGCAACAAATAAATATTAATTAAAGCATAAACTTAATCATACCAATCTATGTTACTAATAAAACATCTCTTTATTATTATTAATAGAAACTTTATCAATTTATTAACTCAATTTACTACAGCAATTAATAGTTCTAATTGACCAAATTAAACCTCTGATTACTTCGCTTAGAACTCCACGGATTGCTTCACATTCTTTTATCCAATTATAATATTCATTAAAATATCATTAGCTGTGTTATCTGGTACATTGCTTAGAAATAATTGAATTAGAAAGATCTAATTTACAATTCGAATCATAGAATATAAATTGTATTCCATTTTTATCAATTTTATTCCATATTGCTATTTACGAGTTAATTTATTTATTGTTTAATTATTTTATTATTTTATTTATTATTTAAAAAATTTAAAATTAATATTTATTTTGTTAAGGGTTCAACGTCAGTTTCGGAACCAAAGGCCATATCACTGAAGTCAAAATAAAATTAAGTACAACGGACTGGAAGAAGCAGTAAGAAAGGAAAGTGGCTCCATGAACAAAGTTCTCTAACACCATCAGTAACAGTTTTCATGAATGCAGAAAAGCTACTCCGTGAATGCCATAACTTACCAAGGAAGTAAATGAAGACTGCGTGCGAGCCAACCTATCGAAAAATTTCAGACCTCATAGTCGAAGAGCATGAACCAAGCGCTATCCTCTAAAGATGCAAATTGCGTTAAAAAAGATGAACATGAAAACAAATACATAATCAAAATAACAACAGTCCTGGGCTCAAAGACACCAGAACAGCTTCAGAACAGAGTCCCTGGAGGCCATATTATTAATAATTTGTTTAACCTATCGCTCCATGTTATTGTTATAATAATTATGTTACTAATGCTATTTAAAAGTAAAAAAGCCAATATGACTAAGATCTTTTAGTTCGGTGCTATTTCTACTCTAGTGAGGCAGAGGAAGGTTAGCCGTTCGTGTGCGGAAGGTACAATTTTAGCGTCAGTTTAGGGCCTCCGTTCGACATTTAATCAGCGTAAAGACGTCAGCCTGATGTTCATGCATAACAAAAATGATGTAATCATGACTGGAAAGCGATTTTATAATATCTCCTCTAAAGAATTTCTAGAATAATAACTACTGAATACCTCTATAAATACGATAAATAAACTATGATAAATTCATACAAAAATATGTTTCTACTTTCACTATATTCTGTATAGAACATACGATGATTAGTACTGAAAACACTTGGTATAGTCTCGTAAGGATGTAATTAATGTACCTCATCAGCAGGATAATCCATGCAACCGAAAAGAGAAAAAACATTCGGTAGTCTATGACGGGTATGAGACTGGCGCTATCACTGTACAGAAGTCAATGGGAATGAGTCAATGGGAATGAGTCAATATAAGTGAGTCAACGGGAATAAGCCAATAGGAATGGGCCAAAGGAGGAGTCATTAAAAATGAAACTGTAGGAATTATTCGTTTCTATTCCTATTGTTGGCAGGTATGAGACAAAAAGAAGTAATAACTGCAAATGGTAATAATTTGCCTATTACATTTTCTAGGAATAGAGACACGTATGAGTATAACAGCAAACTGATTATATAGAAGGTTGTTATTTCTGTAATTAGCGTTATGGTAGGCAATCTATGACAGGAAATAATTCTGCAAGCATAATTGCCTTATACTTAAGTATCATAAAAAAGTAATTCTAATGAAGAAGAGGACTGATTAGATGGAATAAAAATCAATACAAAGTAAGGAGAGCTAATTATATGAAGGCGACATAATTGCATTCTTTACTCACCAGACGATAGGCTTTGAATTACCCAGCATTGCAATCTCTACTCACCAGACGATAGGCTTTGAATTACCCAGCATTGCAATCTGTACTCACCAGACGATAGGCTTTGAATTACCCAGCATTGCAATCTGTACTCACCAGACGATAGGCTTTGAATTACCCAGCATTGTAATCTCTACTCACCAGGCGATAGGCTTTGAATTACCCAGCATTGCAATCTCTACTCACCAGGCGATAGGCTTTGAATTACCCAGCATTGCAATCTCTACTCACCAGACGATAGGCTTTGAATTACCCAGCATTGCGATCTGTACTCACCAGACGATAGGCTTTGAATTAGCCAGCATTGCAATCTGTACTCACCAGACGATAGGCTTTGAATTACCCAGCATTGTAATCTCTACTCACCAGGCGATAGGCTTTGAATTACCCAGCATTGTAAACTACTATGAAGCTTATTGCAGTTCACGGTAATCTTCAATGAAGTGCAACTCCGTTGCAAGGTACTTATTCAAAATTTTAAGAAGAGTATGAATTTATTCGTTCTTGAATACGAATCTTCAATAGCATTGATGTCAAAAAGCTTATTTTCTCATTTCATTTCGGTCTTCTTCATTACTGATTCAGTCCGCGAATATAAAGTTCATACTCGGACTAAATCCAATTGCTACCAAAGCAATAGACATTCGATCGGGATTTAACGATGCAGTGAATGTTCGAAACGGGAAATGAAATGAACTGATTTCAGGTGAAACCATCCCATTGTGACCATATTAGAATCGGTGTCTTCTGGCTTATTATTATAAGTTTCTATTATTATACCTTCTCCATTGTAACAGAAAAATTAGTTATGGTGAGGTGAAACCATTTTAAATATATTCCTAGTAGCTGATTAAAAATAAAAATGAGATATTATATTTAAAGGAAAATGTACCACAAAAACCTGCTGTTCTTTTATTTTTCGAATAATTCCAAAGCAGTAGCATACCCAAATCATTAGCATCTCATTCAATCTGCAATAATTGACAGTTCAAACAACCAATGAGTAGCCTGCAGACCATCATCAGGCATAGCAGGAAAATTATTGAAGACCATCTACAGGCCTAACAGAAAGTTATTGTAGACCATTTACAGGCCTCTTTCCAGATCTATCAATGGTGTTCTGAAGTAATTTTGTCTTCATGTTGTCAGTATCGACAGCTTTATTGACTTCGTGTCAATGGCACGAGAGATGGGAAATAGTCGGCCTATTTGATGAATAAGTTTCAACATAAATACAAATAGCCTTATATATTAATAACTAAAATGACTAATAATGGTATACTGTGTTATTAATTTGTAGAGTGTGCTTCATAGCATAACCCCAGCTGGGAAAATCGATCAAATACCTAACGAGAGCGTACACTAATTATCGTAAAAGTGAGGACACGCCTTTCCCTAATGAGAAAAAACATGTGAGCCTAAAGTAACTGCGTGCGAAGAAAATTAGTGTAAACTAATAGGAAAATATTTGTACAAACTAATTGTGAGGAGAAAATTCTATTAATTGTAAGCTTAGAGCAC
Source organism: Caprella mutica (assembly GCA_947561585.1). Lineage (NCBI taxonomy): Eukaryota > Metazoa > Arthropoda > Malacostraca > Amphipoda > Caprellidae > Caprella > Caprella mutica. The sequence goes on from CANNZV010000257.1 coordinate 260,235, forward strand.
ATATATATTAACTATTTGATTAATATAGATATATATATAAGTTTACTATACAAATTACATGTGTATGACCACAACAATTAACAAAATACCAAACAAAGAGAAAATTGCATTTTAGAATAACGCTTCAAGTTATATTCATGTAATTAGAATAGAAAATTGGTCAGAAATTGGTTACCACAATTATTATGTTCCTATCATCACAATAATTGATTAATAGGGTCTGAGTTATCGAACTGTGCCACATTATCGATCATGCAATAAAATCGTATATAATAGATGTTAAATATTATAATTGTTATTAAATACTTTTTACTTATATAATAAAAAGTGAGAAACCGTCAGATAACTCGGAACTTACCCTATAGCAATTTACTGTTTAAAAAATATTTCCATATTACAATCTGTTAATTTGAAAGAAAACATGGAGTTTGTAGGATAACATAGAACTATAACATAACACTATAACTTCCCCGAGAAAGTTAAGGTGTGAACATGGAAGATTTTGAGGGTAAATCTTCTATAGCCCCACCATTACTTTCTCTCCTTGTAAGATTGGTCTAATTTCTCTTCCATTCTCTACATCGGAATTACATGCAAATAATAACAACACATGTAGTTCAATATTAATTCCCACACAAATAATTTAGCAACAACAAGCATCACCTGTTCTGTCAGGTAATTAATTAACGGATAAGTTTGTTCTGAATTGATTCAAAGTTTGTGATAGAATGGAATTGACCTGTTGAACTGGAGTAAGTTACGAGTTATCGGACGGTTTCACAATCTCGATCATAAGAAAAACTGTATAATAATAACACGAGTTAAATTATGATTATTAAACATTTTTCAATAGTCGATAGAGTCCAGTCATGAGTCGATAGAGTCCAGTCATGAGTCGTTAGAGTCGAGTCATTAATATGTGTGGATAAGACTAGAAATATATCAGAGGCTGTACAAAAATTTCTATTCTGATGCAGAAAAACTCTTCACAATTTCTGAGATGGGGATAGTGAAGTTTAATCCTTATTACCGTTTGATGACTTTGCAGATTAACGAGAATGCAATTTCCACCGTAAAATGCATGCAAAGAGTCATTAGAAATGCATCACATTAAATCAGGACAGTTAATGCATTTACAATTAGTATCATACGAGCTGCTGTGCCATGTACTTAAATCACAAACACTTAATTAAAAACTAACTTAGTTGTATTTTTTAATTGATATCTACTATTGAACTAAATGTCATAAGATAATTAAACTAGGGTAAGGTCATTTTAAATCATATAAGAAAAGGTATACTGGGGGTTTTATTCCAGATCCGAAAAATATGACATATGCAACAAAAATAAAACCAAAACAAGCTTTTTCAATGTCTCTTTTAGAGATGTTCAATGTCTCTTTAAGAGATGTATTGACTGTCTCCATCACGATGGGTACTGAGACATTAATTTTATGCTACATAATCAGTTACAATCTCAGGGCCTTCTTTTGAAGAGTGAAGGCGATCAATAAAGTAATAGAGAAGGTGCGACCCATTGAACTTATCCTCTATGGGTAAACCCATAACTAGAGTAGGGCTTAAGTATATTCTAACAAATATAACCATGCTATAGATGTATAACTAACTTTCGAAACGGTATAGTTGGCAATAGAAATTGGGTCCGCGGCATAATATTGTATTGCCATAATACATAATATTGTCATTGCTTTCCAATTTGGTTTTGTATTTAACTCCTATAAGAATAATTAGAAAAACCATTAATATTCATTTACGAATGAGTAAAATGAGTAAATAATGAAGACTCTGCTGTAATTTTAGTCGCTATATTACTACAACATTGCTTAGTTTGTCTTTATTTATTTCTTCAATAACAATCTCGTTTATTTTTCTGCTATTGCTTTATAGAGCATGAACACTCTGTCGCATTACACATAAACATTTTTCTGTATGTACAATATATTCGTGGTAGATTCTCTGTGAATGAGAACACGTCACTGTGTGAGCACATTGGACGTGTGATGGATGTCACGCTGCGTGTGATCAGCGTCATCTAGTGGCGGCTGTGAGAGCTACACGATCGCGGTGGTGCTATGCTAATGGTCACCAAAGTGCGCAGATATTTAGCCGATAAGAAGGTATATGGTAATTCATCTCACAGTCGATATGTGGTGTGTCAAAGGTATGTAAATTGAGTCTATTGATGATAAGAGAATAAATATGGCTTATTATAGTTCTAGAGATATTTATACAATTACACAAAATTAATAGAAATTTAAGCTGATTAGTTTTACTACATGAAAACCATTGCTGGACTAGCATTTTTTCCTCCATTACCACCAAATTGACTTCTTGCCAGATGCCGTATAACTCAATCATTTCTACTGTTCTCTTCAGCTCATACATACGTACGTCGTACATTCTAATGTCTGTCAGTGTTCAAACCTTTGTATTTCAAGTAAAAGTTAGGCATGTTCAACCATCAAAAGGAAGACAAACGCAGCACCAGAGTACACAGAGTTTGCTCTCTTGCTTTGATCGTCCTTCTGAGAAAAGAGTATCTTCTAAGGAAGAAGGAGATCTTCTAAGGAAGCTGAGAGGTGCTCTCCTAAGAGTTATGCATTTAGTAACTGTGTTTGACTGGAGAATATCATGCAGAGTCTTTCCTTCTTCATAACTACCTTGAGACTCTAACATCAAATTTTTTACAAATTTCTCTCATTAGTCATTACTTCATATAGTCAAAGACAAACCTCGAAAATCACTCAAGTTCAACACTGCAATTATTTTGCAAAAGACACACTTTTTTTCAAAAATTGCAACAAAATAGTTGTTATTGATTATGAACGAAAATTTGGTAAATTTTTAGTTTACGTTTCTATTTCATTTAGGGACGCGAACTAGGAACCGATACAAATACCCCCTTCCTAGTTCACGTCCCTAATTGATTTAGGGACGTGAAGTAGGAAGGGGGTATTTTTAAAATATTGTTACTTAATTTAATAACCTTCTATTTATTTTCATTAAGAAATATTACTTGACAGAAAATCTAGTGTCTTAACTACGCATACAAATAATACCAAAAAGGAATATTTGAAATTCATTAAATTTGATAATATCGTTTTGAAAAATAAATAAATCAAGATACCTGACGTGTTTTGTTTGACTCGATATTGAACTGTCTGTTCAAGATTGGACTACATGTGAAAAGTTATTCAAAGATTGCTACTTGATATAAAAATAAGACGTCTTTACCCATCCCTATTTCACGTCCCTAAATAAATTAGGGACCTGAACTAGCAATTTACCGAGAGTGTCATTCTCATATAATCATAATCACAATATTGAGACAATTTATAATTCATGATAACATTCAGGGTTAATGGACTAATGGAACTAATATTAAATGTTGTTAATTCTATTAGTTAATCCTTTGCATTTTAAAGTTCATTGAAACTCCATGAATGAAATATTGAATAGAAAATGAATAGAGGATAATGTGAAAGGTTTGTTAGATATAAAGAGGATTTTGAGAACACTTTTTGCATTATTTTTTCTGTGTTTTACCTTTATCAACTTTATAACAGTTGAATTGACTTTTAGTCGAGCTTAATATTATAAGTACCTTTATGCATCTTTAAAATTTGTGCATCTTTAAAAATGAACATCGCTAAATAGCTCGTCTATTCAAAAGTTATCGTTTTTTTAGATCAGATTTAGTATGGTGTGTTTAGTTCATTTGATGTTCTATCACTACCCGATATACAATCTGTGTAGTTTACGTCTTCATCATTCAAAACCTGTCGAATAGATTTATGTGTCTGTCCCTCAAAGTAAACATGCAAATAACAGGTAAAACTTCAATGAAAGTACTATTATTAATAATTTCCTTGAATGACTGTTTGTCGTTTAATTTATAATTAGTGTTTCATTTTTTACGAATCTTATAACAAAGTATGTATATTGAAAAGTGATGCACAATAATATTCGATTTTTTATTTCCACCTCCCATTTATGAAGAAATGGAGGGTCGGATTTTTTTTCCAAATTTAGCTTTAATTAAAGTTACTACGCATACACCACCAAAATATCCAATTTTTATGTTATTTAAGAATTTAATCGTAGTATATAAAATAGATGGCAATAAAAACATCTAAATGGAGCTTAGAATAAATCTTGGAAAGAAGAAGAAACACGTTAGTCTCTTTTTACTCCCCTTTTGTATTTTGAAATGTATTTGACTTGTTATTCAGAGAGTTCTACTCGGAGACCATGTTATGGTGGGGATAGAGAAGATTAAGTCAGATCTCCTTTAATCTTCAGTGGAAACACATTTCACAGATTTACCTGTTAGTCCTTAATATCTATTTAATGAGAGTAACTACAAACACTAACAAAATAATTCAAACTAACTAAATAAATTCATTTGAGAAAATTGGTAATTTATATTCATATCTTAACCTTATTCCCTCTTCAGATAATTAGTATATATTTTGAAATGGTGTGAAGGTTAAAGAACAGCTAATGAATTTCATAAAATAATTTCGAAAAAACGTCAAAGCAAGAAGATCTTAATAGTACCGCACTGGAAATAAAGTATTGTGGAACTTGTTTCTCTATAATTAGATCATGTATAGTGAATTTAAAGTCCTGTGTATGGAAGTAGTCTTTATGTCAAAAAAAATTAGTCTGCCATAAAATTGGTTCACTATACAGGCTACTTCCTTACTCAGAAATCAAACTAAACTAAACAGGATTTAACTATAGTTCAACTATAAAACAAATTACAAAGAAACCATGAATGTATATTACAATTTAGATTTTAACCATTGACTATAACCAGTGTACTGTGTACCATATACACAATATTATAATGCTTACATTACCATTCCAGTGAGGCTGAACTTATTTGTCTTAATTTCTGCCCAAAGATATGCACTATAGTCTCAGGCTTATCTCATCACTCGCTGCTCTAACGCCTTTAGAATATAAATCCTTTGAATCCATTCATTCAGTGGGATGAAATAAAAGCAATGAAGGTAAGGCATGTGAAGCCCTTACGCCTTCAAAGCAATAATAAAAAACAAAAGAATTTTGGCATGGTAAAACGCGTCTTCGAGTGCCGTGAACAGTTCCGACTTTTAGAATTTTCTGCCGATTGATCACGGCCAATAGAGTTAGAAAAATGTTGTGTGAAGTGCTTTTTAGGCATTCGAACGGATAAGCTCCGATGATTGCCAATGAATTTTAATATCAGCGGTGTGAAACTTGATAATTTCATTGTCTACACACGTGCAAGCTTTTTATAAAACTCTTTAGCTTTTAACAAGCAAGTAGATCGACTGGAAACTGAAATTCTTCCATTTCTTTCAATAGAATCGCATATGAGATAAAAAATACTTCAATATACACAAATTACTCGTCATGAAATTTGAAATGACCATTTGGATGAAAGGAAAGTGCCAATATTATTTTTCAATTAAAAGACTTTTATTCACACTTTTATAAGGAAACACATTTTAAAATAAAAAACTATCAATTTGTGTCAGTTTTATGGCCACGAGTTACAATAATATTAACAATTAAAATAATCACCTTTATATATTGGCTATTAGGAGATAATAAAACAGTTTTTGTTAATCATTATATTATATATAACTAGATGAAAGGCATTCGTAGAGCGCATACCGTTAAAGCCGCTTATAAAGGACCTTGGCCATCCAATAATACCTAAATTATATATGACTCAAAATCTAGTCAAATGATTCCTAGATAATATCATAATGACTAATCATCCCACAAAATTTCAGCAATTATACCTTATGAGGTATAAATGACATTGATCTTTATATTTCACGAACTGTTTGAATGTAATGACCTTTGCCTTGACCTTTGACCCGATCTCTTCCAAGATTCTACCAAATGATTCCTTGTTATTGACCAATCGTCCCATCAAATTTCAGGTAATTTGGTTGAATACTTTTTGAGATATAAAAGATTTTAACCTTCGACATAATCGCTCCCAAAATCTAATTAACTGATTCCTGAATAAATATCAATCGTCCCACTAAATTTAAGCAATTTGGTTGAATATTTTTCTGAATTATTGAGTTATAAATGACCTTGACCTTGCCCTTCGACTTGATCACTCCTTTAATTTTACACATTATTTCTGAACATCAGTCGTCACACCCAATTTCAAGCAATTTGATTGAATAAGTTTTAAGTTATGCAATCAAATATTGGCGACCAAAGCATGACCTTCCACAATTTTACGTAATCAAATAACGATCACACCCAAGTGGTGAGCAAGTGGCCAAAATTATATCGCGTCATGCAGGACAGTTAATTCCATATTTTGAGGTCACTTACTGGCAATCTGGCGTCATTTCAATAGAGTAATGATATATAACTGAAACATAATAAGGTTTTCAGCGTCCTGCAATCGCTTCCTCTCTCTAGAGTAGTTTATCATAACTCTATGATCACACCCAATAAAATAGTTTGAGTAAAATTCAGAAATTAGGCAAAATATGTTAACAAGTGGAAGAATGGATACTTTTTCTTATCAGAGTTCGATAAGTGAAAAATTAATTAAATCAACAGTTTAGTTTTTAATGAACTCTTTACAATTTTCATGATTAAATTTTTGCACTCTATGACATAGACTCATAGAGTCTAGCTTAGGTATAATACGTGTGTGGACACTTAGTCTAATGAAACTATTGGCCGAAGGATTTTAGTACAAAAAACAGATGGCCGAATGTAAATTTGGTTGAACGGACATTTTGCAATTTTTTCATATTACTAAGTGTATCTTTCGTTTTTAAAATTACAATTTACTAATTATTTTTTATTTCCAATTAATTAAAATTATCATATTAAAATAAAATGTTATGATGCATATTCTGATGATATGTATTACGAAATGCAACCATATTTTGCTGAACACTATAAATTTATTCGTAAACATGGATTTAATTGCTTTTCCTATGGTACAATTTCATACGGCCAAGTGTCCGTAAACCTGTATAATATTATCGTCATTATTCAATAAATAACATCAATTAAATCTGAGGGCACGGACCAGAAGTGTGGTTAGATAATTAAACAAAATTGATACTATTGTGAAATTGAAAACAAGTTATTATTAAGGGGCAAATAAGTACAATAATTATATTATAATTAGTATATTTTTTTCCTTTCATGAATGAATACATGGAACCGTACAATAACTTGAAACAGACCCTAACATTTCAACGAATTCTTTTCGATTATATAGTGGAAGGAATTAGAGAATAAATAGTATGCAATCAGTTAGGAAACACACATACGTACAAAGTATGTACTTTCAATGCCTGAAAAATTTCAAATAAAGGTGTCAAAAAGAAATATAAGATGAGACAACAGAGCAACTGATATTCCAATGTAATTCCCACGGGAAATATTATTCGACACACAAAAACATCCTTTAGAGAATACTAAAGAGAATTATTTTAAACTTTCAGTCGTCTGGAATTATAGCGACAGGTTTTTTTTGGTTTGGATTTCAGCTAACATATCCAAACTAAACTATATGCTACTTTTTAAAGTTAATCCAACCAAACTATTAAATTTGGCAGAGCTAACACAAAATCGTCTTTTCGGCTCATCATAAATTTTTCGAAAAGTCAAGGAGTCGAAAAATGTACAATTATACACAATGTAGTTACCCATTCTTATAATTTTCCAGTACAAATGTTCAGTGGGGTAAGTTTTGAATTATTGAACGGTTTTATATTTTCTGTTATGAAAGAAAAAGTTCATAACAATAATATTATTGAACTTTATAAATTGGTATCCTTGATACTTGCAGATATCATGGCTATCAGTTAAAAGATAATTATAATATAGTTTTATCTTATATGATCAGGTGGAACAGTCCGGTAAATCGGAACTTACTCAATTTCGCAACTCTCGTGAAAAAATATTCTAATTATTTATCTACTTTTTCGATGAATTACAATGAAGGTATAAAAACTATTAAATATAAGTAAATATTAAAAATAAATAATCAGCAGTTATATCTAGACAATTGCTTAAGATGCTGTGAATAAATATTTTAAACCGAATAACCTCGCAGTTTAAATAATAAATATCTTTCATAAAATAGTCATTCTTCAAACAATAATTATACGAATTCGAAATCTCCATTCGCAGAGTACAGACTGATAATTTTAACATCAATCGTATACAAGTATATGAATTAGAAAAAAAAAACATTATTTGTAACTCAACATTTCTTCTAAATATTATCACATACTAATCATCTAAATTCTAAGTGATTAAATAACTTATAAATACAAATTAGACATTGAAGCGTCTCCTCATCTTACAGTATTTATATATCCATTATCAAAGAGCAGTTTCAAAGAGATTAATTAACAATGAATTATATCTCTGTTTCCATTTGCTAATGTGTTGACTAACATTTGTGCCCATTTGAATACCTTGTCAAAGGCCTATTGTTTATATACATATGATACATATGACCGTGTGTATCATTCTTATTTACATATGATACATGTGTGTGTGTTTATTATTCATAGGAGAGACTTGTTGTACATTAACTGTTACTTCAAAAGATGATACATCAAAGACAAGACAGTGTGTGTACAGAAGAATTTTGTAGTTATTTATAATGTCATAATGACGCTTGGGAAGTGATGCAGTGCGCCTGTGTACTGACTGTGCGCCTGTGTTCTGACTGTGCGCCTGTGTACTGACTGTGCGCCTGTGTACTGACTGTGCGCCTGTGTACTGACTGTGCGCCTGTATACTGACTGTGCGCCTGTATACTGACTGTGCGCCTGTACACTGACAGTGCGCCTGTGTACTGACTGTGCACCTGTGTACTGACTGTGCGCCTGTATACTGACTGTGCGCCTGTATACTGACTGTGCGCCTGTGTACTGACTGTGCGCCTGTGTACTGACTGTGCGCCTGTGCACTGACTGTGCGCCTGTATACTGACTGTGCGCCTGTGTACTGACTGTGCGCCTGTGTACTGACTGCTGTGCCTATGTACTGACTGTGCGCCTGTACACTGACTGTGCGCCTGTACACTGACAGTGCGCCTGTACACTGACAGTGCGCCTGTGTAGTGACTGTGCGCATGTGTACTGACTGTGCGCCTGTGTACTGACTGTGCGCCTGTGTACTGACTGTGTGCCTGTACACTGACTGTGCGCCTGTGAACTGACTGTGCGCCTGTGTACTGACTGTGCGCATGTGTACTGACTGTGCGCCTGTGTACTGATTGTGTGCCTGTGTACTGACTGTGCGCCTGTACACTGACTGTGCACCTGTCAGAGGTAAAAGCGCCCCAAAGGTTTATATCCCACAACAAGGTACGAGTTCTCATTTTATGAATAATTAATAACGTCACGCCCAACTTTAGTGTATTTTTATTTCTATTAACAGCGGGACAGAACATTGAAATGATAAGAAAGAAAACACGGGGATCCGCAGCACTTCTTACCATTCATATTGACGAGATAAAAAATATGTATATGTGAATTTGCCATTGAGAAAGTTATAGAAGCTTCTAGGCCCTAGAAGCTTCTATAATTTTCTAGATATTAAATTGAATTAATTTATTAACTTACCCTAGAATCTAGGGTATTTTACGAGTTATCGGACAATTAAACTTTTAAATTATATACAAAAAAAGTATAAGATAATTCATATTATTTAAATTTTATTTTAATTGTATCCATGGTATCTGTTGGTACCATGGATACCAATTAAAATAACGAGTTATATAATAATGAATATACACTTTCTTCTTAAATGATCGAAAAGGAGGAACAATACGATAACTTAGAACTTACCCTATTTACATAATTTAACATTTTAATAGGTATTTCAATTTGTATCAATTATAGACAATACGCATGCAATTATTTGTAAATAATACTCATGCAAGTCCACCTCCAGAGAGATAATTAAAGTGGGATTCTTTGAAGATGAAAAAGGGTACCCACAATAATTTCATCTTCTAAGGAGCACCATAGCTTTCTGCCTGTTAGCTAATTAATCTCCTACTTACTTTTGCCGTGAGAAGAACTAGCGAGAAGGAAGGCCAGGAGAGCAGAAAAAAAGAGACACTTTCCGTGGAATAGCATTGCAAGTGTCTCACATCACAAACTATGTAGTAATTCAGTACTCTCTATGTACTATGTCACTATCTATGTACTATGTCACTCTCTATGTACTATGTAACTTTGAACACAATCACATTTACAAAGTGAGTTCACCACACTACACTAAATTAAAATTCAAAAAAGTGTTTTTCAGCAATTTTTATTTTATTTTAATGATCACTTTCGTTAAACTTTATCAATAAAACCTCCTCTAAAAAATGACAAAGATTTAATTAATTCTACTTGCAATCATTTATCTGTATCTTAATACATACATGCATATAGTAATATTTCTAAATCACAATCAGAGACTTATTCTAAACCTCCTTCGTAACAGACTGACTAAAAATGCTGAGAAAAGCTGCTATAAGATTTTAAACCATTTATTAGATTGTAAAGAATTATTGTCCATCTTAATTTTTTTTTCAATTTAACACATCACAATGTCTTCTAATATTTCTATTCCATATTTGAAAGAAATAATTAAACTATATACAACCTCCATATTTAATTTAATGTTCATATATTGAGTTATTTATTCAATTGAAGCAATTTACTTCACAGTGCTCTTTGTCATTTAAAATTAATTTCCCAACAAAGATTATTGTAAGAACATCATAATGAATAATTTAATAAAGTAGCAAATACATTAGAGTTACTCAATATAAACCCATTAGTTTATTAATGTTCTATAGAAAATTGTTTAGTTTAATAATTGGATTCGTTACTGAAGAAATAACTCTAAAAATAAAAACATTTTTTAGAAATCAATTAACTTTCTGCTTAGATTGAGTGTATATGAGAGATTTTAAAGAGAGAATTAATTAAATAGAGTTAATGTTATTAACTACCTTAATAGCGTTTTTAACAGTGATTCTCTAACTGTTTATAATTTTCCACAAACCTATTCCCACATTTTCTCACTGACGTGTTTATTTTAAAACTGAAATGCAGTTAAAATACTGTAGATATAATAAACAAAGCAGACTTTATTGTTGCTCGCTTTAATAGAAGTAGAAGAGCATTCAAATTCACTTAAAACTCTTAACAGAATTATTTAGATATTCATAATAATATTTGACATTTATTCCCACTATCGTGAAAGGTTACGAAGAGAATTTGCTACGCTACGAATTGACTGCAGTCGACCATTTTACTTTATTGCATCAAATGAAATGGGAAAATAGAAAGAAATGAAATGGAACCTGGCAGTGACTGCGACTTATGGAAAAAGAACGAGAGAATGAAGTGACAGATGGTGTCGCAAATATTGATATGGTGTCGCAAATATTGATATGGTGTCGCAAATATTGATATGGTGTCGCAAATATTGATATGGTGTCGCAAATATTGATATGGTGTCGCAAATATTGATATAGTGTCGCAAAGGGATATGTTATCTTAAGTATTGATTTGATATCACAAATATGAATTTGGTTTCACAAATATGAATTTGGTTTCACAAATATGAATTTGGTTTCACAAATATGAATTTGGTGTCACAAATATGAATTTGGTGTCGCAAATATGAATTTGGTGTCACAAATATGAATTTGGTGTCACAAATATGAATTTGGTGTCACAAATATGAATTTGGTGTCGCAAATATGAATTTGGTGTCACAAATATGAATTTGGTTTCACAAATATGAATTTGGTGTCGCAAATATGAATTTGGTGTCACAAATATGAATTTGGTGTCGCAAATATGAATTTGGTTTCACAATTATGAATTTGGTGTCGCAAATATGAATTTGGTGTCACAAATATGAATTTGGTGTCGCAAATATGAATTTGGTGTCACAAATATGAATTTGGTGTCGCAAATATGAATTTGGTTTCACAATTATGAATTTGGTGTCACAAATATGAATTTGGTGTCACAAATATGAATTTGGTGTCGCAAATATGAATTTATGTCACAAGTATTAATTTGGTGTCACAAATAGGAATTTAGTGTGAGATAGAAGAGTTTAAATGTGGCAAATATTATGAGCCCCGACAATTGTGCCCATATACAAGTGAGACCAAGACAATTGAGCCCATTACTAATGGGCCACAAGACCATTGAGACAACTAGAATTATGCGAATCTACACTTTTGCGGTATAATTTTTGTGGCTCTATCTCTATATTAACGAAAATATCTGTAAAAGAAGTAGTATGAAAAACATTGCACCGTCTAGCACCTATCGTTCCTTATAAAGTCATAAAGATATTGGTTATTGCAGACATATTCTGCAATTCGGATAATAATGACCCCATTGTTGAAAAAAACACTAAAATGGGAACTGTTAAAATGAATGAAAGAAAAGAAAGAATTCAAGCAATTAAAAATAAGTTTGAAATTTTAGAGAAGCTGCCAAAGTCTATTATTATTTCTTAGTTTTCAATATTCATTATTGTATGACATATCTTTTTTTTTTTTGAATTGCCACAATTTTATCCCTATTTAGCGTAATATTCTAGAATCACCTCCATAAATACAGGAAATCAAAAATATACTAAAATGCGAAGTGTATGCGAGTAAATTAGGCTACATTATCATTCATTAAACGTTAACAAAGCATTAATTAAAAGATAAATAATATGTATGCATTGTTTTTTAACAAAGAAAAATCTTGATAGTCCGGTATCATCTAACCGGGTCCATTTTCATCAGCTAGTGCATATTAAATTAATAATTATTGAAGTTATTGCATTGCTACTGTAATAAGAAAGTAACACTTATTTGTTGTGTCTGTTTTTTCCTAATATGCAGTATATAATAGTAACTAATAAACTTAATTAATTTAAATGGATTTCAATATGTCATGTCAATATGTATAGTTTTAGTATTTTTTCTATGAAATTCACGTTCATCTGAGAGTCATTAGAAAAAATAACATTAGAGTGTGGGAGAACTAAATAACGAAAAGTAACAGATGCAAATTAAATAAATAAATAATAATAAATTATGGCATATTATAAATAATGTAATTAGAAGCATATCATGAATATACCAATTAGGATAATAATTATTATAATTTTTTTATATGATCGAAAATGTGGAACTGACCGATAACTCGTAACTAACCTTAGTCTACTGATCTCTTTTATCAAAGAACTAGAAACAAATTAAATGTTCTAAAGTAAGTCGGTAATAATTTTCAATATAAATGTAAACATTCTTTTAATTAATCAATTATAATTTTTTAATTAACTTTCATCGTCAGTATAAAATGAACATAAATTCTTGAATATAATTAAATAATTTTGATTCATTTAATGGCATAGTGGGAAATTATTTCGAAAACATTTATAAAAAAAAAATTTCAATCGCATATGTAACGATTTGTATCTCCATTATTAAATCTACTTTCATTAAACTTTTCTTTTCAATGGAGTTTGTTAATGTTTTGGTAACATTTTATCGACACTCGTAAACACGTTGCCGGCTGACGAGAGACGCACACCACACCACCTCACACCATCAACTCTCAATCTACACTGGCCACTGTGGCCAGGAATAGGATTACATATAAGGCTTATAAGCACAATCATTATAATTTATAAACAATATTTCATCATTTCATGGTAATTTTGTGTATAAAACCTCTACTTTAATAAAAGTTATTTGAGTTATTTTAATTAATCTCTGTAGTATTACTATGGGAAAGTTTATTGAAAATATCCTTTCCAAGCAATTGTTTTATTATTGTTCTAAGCAAAACGACTAATTTTGTTTATTATTTTACTGTAATCACAAGGAAATTTGATATTCATAGGTTTTACCACCTATGAACTATTTTTATAATAAAGATATTGCAATACTGCTTTACTACAGAGTTTCTGATGTTAAGTCAAAAGAAAAAGAATATACTCCATTTGTTTTGAATGTCAGATAAGTAAATTTATTCATATAATATAATATATTCAATATTAAATTTTTCGGATAAAGATATAAAGCAGGAGAAACAAATCATAAAAATCTTCCTTCACTTCAGGTATTCATTTAAAACTTAAACGAAAGCAATTTTTGTTCATAAAATTCCTGCCGGAATCAAAACAAAGAGTGTACAATCTTTTTCTTCAGCGTCAGATTAGTGTTTCTTTCGTACGTACTATTGCCGCACTCGGAGTATCAAAAACAAAACAATAAAAGCAGAGAAAAAACATATTCTGAAACAAATCTCATTCAATTTTTAAATTACTTTTCCTTATCTTAAGACCTGGAGGGGGGGGGGAGAATAATAACAACTATTTTTGTTATTATTATTGGATGGGCAATAAACCTCAGGACAAACTTCGCTTCTGTAGATAAATCGATAGTACAACATTATAATAGAATAAACCGTTGTCAGTTTATTCTTCAAAATATGATATGATTTTTTAAATTAATTCTTTACGGTAGCGCCATCTACTGAGGGAATTCACAGTTAGCACAAATGTAAGAGCGCATGCGCACGATATCGCTAACTTCGCCCTGTTTGTTTGTGTGTTTTCATTACGTTAAGACAGCTGAGTGTGTAAACAAACAGATCACAGCGCCAATCCTGTCGATGCGGTGAAATTCACAGTTACATGCATATGATAATATACAGTTTTACATGGTTGTTCATTTTATTTCAGACGAATGAAGGTATATAACTAAATAGTAACAATTCATTTTTACGAAGAGTACTAATATTTTTTTCATTAAATTACTAGTTGTCCCTTTATAAGAATTTAGCTTATACCCACGAAGAAAGTTATGATGGGATTATAGGAGATAATATTGAGCATCTTCTTTGGCCCCACCATAACTTTTTTCGTAGTAGATATTTATGAAACAAGTTTTTTTACTATATATAAGTTAAATTTTCAACTAATATAGGAATTATAGTGCTATTATGTACAGTATTCAAGTACAGGGTGAAGTAATGATCAGGGTAAGTTCCAAGTTCTCGGACTGTTTTATATTTTCGATCATATAAGAAAAGAATACTTTAAATAAAACGTTAAATATAAATATTATACAGGGTGGCGCAAAAAAAGGAAACCCATTTTCAAATCAGTTTATTTTACAAACTATCAAAGCTAGAAAATTTCTAAAACACAGTTTTATTTGTTCACTTTTTCTACATCTATCTTGATAATCTGTTAAGAGTTACGACAAAAATCAAACATCCTGCAGCGAATTAAAAAAAGGCTCCTAAAAATGGCTTGCGCAAGCACGAAATACGCAAAAAAGTTCATAATAGGAATAATTTATTTCCCTATGGTAGTAGTAAAAATTAAATCCTAGAATTTTTCATTCAATTAACGTTTTTTATTGACTCTTTCATTCATGGACATACATCTTCATCACCAATCACGATATCTTCTACAAAATGTGCATTTTTTTGCAGAAAACATTTTGCAAAATTTAGACGGTGCGGTAAATCAGTTCTAAGATTCGAGATTTACATACTTCTTAAAAGGATTATATCTCAAATCGTGTTTAACAATTCAGTAAAATGTGTCTTAAATGATATCTAATTCTTACCGTCTGAGTTATATTTTTGTATTATCAATATGCTGCTCATGAAAAAGATTAATGTTTTCATGCGTTCATTCTTTTCTCCTGAGACATGATCACTTTTTGTTCAAATTTAAAGTGGTTTCTTCAGTTTTGAACTTATTAACAATTGTCAATGTGGTTTTACAGTTGGTGGAAATCTTTCCGGAAAGCAATGTTCAAAATGAGGTTGAACCTGCGTAAAACTTACAGTGTTAAAAAAAATTATCACAACAAAAACTCTGTTCTTTTGAAAGCTGCCTTTTGAGGGTTTCGAATAGGAGATAAAAATTAATGGCGAGATGATTTTATAAAGATATCAATTTTACCTTCAAAAACAACTTTTAAATGGTAATTAATTGTTGTCTTTTCCTTTATTTGTTACAAAAATATAGTTGAATTTAATGTTTTTACATCCATATATAATGAAGTATACCTCTTATGCTTTTTTTTTATATATTTCGTGCTCGCACAAGTCATTTTTAGGTACCTTTTTTTAATTCGCTGCAGAATGTTTAATTTTTGTCGTAAATCTTAACATATTATCAAGATAGATGCAAAAAAAGTAAACGAATAAAACTGTAATTTTTAGATAATTTCTAGCTTTGATAGTTTGTAAACGAAACTAGTTTGAAAATGGGTTTCCTTTTTTTGCGCCACTCTGTATTTATTCATTTATTTATTTAAAATATAATTCTAACATTACGACATTATTTTTCGATAGACATATATAGGTTACATATTCCGTAGCGATATTATTACGAAATATATAGAGAAGTATTATTATTATTATAACTATTTCATGTATATTTTGTTTTGAAGCTTCCGATTTCCTATCAAAACTGAACATTATAGTCGATATCTGCTTATTTCATTATAATTCTCCACTTCATAGTGACACTGACTGTTTGTTTTTTAGCAATTGCTTGTAAGATGAGAGAATCGATGGTACTGAAGAAGAAATGAGAGTTTGTATCTCAAACTTTGAAGAAATCTCAAAGTCTCATCAAGTTCATTTTCCTTATTTACACGAGAAAATATAAACTGCATAAACACTCAGAGCAAGTTTTTTTTCACTTCAAAGGGAAAAAAATTTAATATTCTTTCAGCAGAAAGAATTATCATATGTTCCAAATAAATATTTACAAATTCACAACACTGTAAAGTGGAATTCAATATCTGAAAACATTTATGCTAAAAAAATTCACTGGATGCAGGGAATCTTTTTTCACTTTAATTTTTTTTTTTCATTATAGATAGAATCAGCTATTTTCATTGATTAATCCAAATTCCGCATTTTAACATAATATCCAGTTCAAATTTTACATATAATTTGCTAGAAATCTAAATAATATAAAGTTATTTTTCTATTGAACTACTATACAGGTAAAGTTTGCACAGCGGACGGTAAAGTAGAAAAATTGTCCATTCTATCGGACTGCAGCTTGCTAAAACCGACTTCTTTAAATTATAAGTTTTAAAAGAAGTTCCCTTTGTTGTAGAGGTTTGTTGAAGTTTTTTTCGCTAATTGTTTTACATGTAACAGCCTTCTTCTCTGTCCAGTGCGCCATAAGAACCTGCAGTACATACAGTAAGTGCCTACAGACTATACAGTTCAAAAACCACTGCTTCAGATGGTACTTAATATCTACTGTTGAAATGTCATTTGGAGAGTTGGTGGATATTTGCCAAATCAAAATGCTAATGCACCACTATTCTGATTTCGGAATCAATTTCGAAAGTTGAAATTGCACCAGACAAGTTTTAGAAGTGTGACTTTGCTCAGATATTAATATATGTATACATCATATATTTACTTTTGAGTACAATATTAAATGTAAGGCTTAAGAACAAGGGAGTTTGAAATATTCAGTGCTCAGTAATACATATAATTATGAGAGATACTTTATATACAGTATAGTAGCTTGTAAAAACTCAATTTAATTAGGATAGTTATATTAAACAATATTGACACTATTGAGAAACTGTTATTTTTAACCAGTCATTACAATGTCTGCAGTAATAAATATATAAATTAATTAGTTCGCCATTTATCTAGCATATCTTTAACATCATTTCAAGTTCATAATCAATAACTTTTATTTCTCATTAGATAATGGAGAAGTTACGTGATATAATTTAATTATTTTGCCTGCTTCGACTATTTTTGGAAAATTATTTAACTAAGTATAGAGAATCGTGAAAGAATAGATATTTATGTTTGTCAAAATATTCTCTGAAGTTGAAGAAAGGATTTTTTTTATATTACTTACAAGTAACTGTCTTGAAATTTAATGTGGTATGGAACTATAATTATTTTCCATTCATTTTATGATATTTAGTTTAATCTTCAAAAAAATTGCCTTATTTCTAAATCAAATATATGGAAACATTGATTAAAAGTTTTCCGCCACTCTCATTTAGGTACAAGGACCTATACGCCACCCTTATCTAAATATCTAAATACAAGGAACCTATATGTTTCAATAAATAAATAAAGTTATTTAAGTAATTTCCTCTTCAAGAAGTCACTGTCTTTATTTAAACAATACATATTACTCGTTATATTTCTTTAAGAATTTCTACAAAGTAAACATTCAAAAGGATAGACTAACTAAAAAAGAATTATATTGCTTCTCTGTTACTAAGTTTTTCTCTTTACGGATAGTTTAGTTGCTAACTTCTGAGAGTCAATCAACGGGAAAGTGACTATAATATCCCAAACAGAACTTATTACACATCTCTCAGAACTGAGTATAGCTATTTAGAACTTATAAAACTAAGTATAGTTATTTACGTAAGCGATATCAGAGACTGCATCAAGTGTGGATGAATAATAGCGTCATTTCAACAGCAAATCACAATTAGTGTAAATAAAGTATTTTTTCAAATGTATACCTACACTGCAAGGGCACTAAATGCATTCGATGCTAACTGGAAGACAATCAAAGACTATATAAATGTAGTCTTTTATTGTCTTCCAGTTTCCTATATGGTGACTGCAAGACAATAAATATCTTTGATAGAACCATTCGAAATTTGCTAAATATCCACAATAAGAGACTATACCATATTAAATTTTTGGTAACGAAACATCGTATTTCGTCAAAAGACATTTCTATTTTGAAATGAAACAAAGTTTTATATATTTTTTGAAAGCTTGTATTATATTATTATACGTTGTTAAATCGCAAGCTTCTTTACATTTATTGAACATTTGTTTTGTAACCCGATTACAGATAATACACGATGTATGTTTCAGTAGAAACTAACTGAATGTATGAAAAAGTCATATGTGAAATCTGTTATCAGTAAATGAAAGCATGTAAGCAAAAAATTAAATGTCAGTTAATAAATAGTAGATGAGAATATCTTTACGCCATTAAATTTTAAAAAGTGTAATGAAAAAAAAATAAAAGACAAATATATTAACTCTAAAATTAAATTGTAAAATATCATTCTATATATTAATGAGATATACTGAAAGCTCAAACTATATGTACCTTAATTATATTTTAATAATTTATATAAAAAGACAAACAGCCATAATATGGATGCCTAATTTCCAATATATTTAATACAATTAAGCGGTTAAGTTAGCATTAGCGGTTACATTAGCAATAATAACTGCTGCATTTCAAGCTCCAAATGCAGGTACAAAGGGTCGTGATTAACCCATTTCCCTTTGGATAATGTGACGTCACTTGGAAAAGATGTGACGTCACTGGGGCAAAATGTCAATTTCGCTACAGTACACTGCAAGAAATTTCAGAGACGAAAAACTAAAGAATGGAAACAGGAACAGGAAGGATATCTCGGTACTTAGGTTCTAAACGGTTCAGTGTAAATTAATCGTAGGTAAATTCATCGCATGGTAAATTCATCGCATGGTAAATTCATCGCATGGTAATTACAACTGCACAAAAAATATTTCTGAATTACTCTTAAAAAGATGAATTGTAACAATACCTCTTAAATAATTAGAAAACCTGGTTCCCATTTACTGAGGCAATTATGCTTTGCTGATCATATTTTCAAAGAGGTATAGCATTTACAGTTATATTTTTGTTCAAACTATATGAGTACTGAGTAGCTAAACAAATAAGTATTTTGAGATAACTATAAAATAATAAATTAATGCAATTACCTACATATTAAATATACATGTGAAAAATATATGACATTCTTTTAACTAGAAACTCAATCATTTAAAATAAACTAACAGCACAGATTCGTACAAACAAGTTACCCTAATCCAGCGAAAAATAAAGAAAGGTCGGCGCAATTATTTGCAAAGAGTTTATTTAAGTTTATCAATTTAATGTTATATTATACCATTCGATGAATTTATCATATAATGAACTTACCCTGCAATGAATTTACCGGATACCTTTCAAAACAAGACTACTCATGTCTTCTAAATCTAGTAACTGGAACAACTAACTCTATCATTTACAAGTTAGAAACACATCCTCTTCTTATTTCATTTTCTTTGTGCAAAATCTAGAGTTTTTCATATATATTGTAATTGTCATTGAAGAATTTAGCAGCTTCCATCATTTTCACAAGTTGACTCTGAAAAGTATACAAAATAAATTTTACAACATTTTTGCATGGACTCTAACAACAAATCTTGGAAATTAAATATCTAAACATTAGAAACAATAATTCCTGCTGGTAAAACAAAAATAATAAAGATAGTTTATTGAATTTTAGGCTTTCATTTTCTTTTCAATCACAATGTATTAAGAAGCTAACATATCTATCAGTATAATAGATTATTTTATCTTTCAAAATTTCTTTATTAATGATGTTAGTCAAGAATCTGCAGTACAATTCCTCTAAAATTAAAATATTTAAATCAATTATAAATCCAATAGAAAGTTAATACAACTTGAAATGATTACTATAAAAATTAATACTGCATAAGTTTTCAATAGATACTTTGATTTGATAATAAAATAATTAGATTACCTGATCCACGATGACATTAGGGTGACATCTTCTGAGCATGACTGCTGTCCTGTAAACATCAATGTCCTGGAACACCTTGAGTCTGTCGATAGTGTTGATGATGCCTATCATCAGACCACACGCTGTCACACCATCACTGTACAGGGGTAAGATGGGGGTAAAGAATGGTAATTATATTATTATTATACCATTATTACCTATCATCAGACCACACGCTGTCACACCATCACTGTACAGAGATAAGATGGGCTAAAGAATGGTAATTATATTATTTGTCTAAATTACTGTTAACTAGCGGTACCTGTATATATTTCACGGTTTTATTACACTGATTGGTCAAATGTGTAGTATATTTTCAACTCAAATTGAAATTTTCATGAATTTGTTTGTAATGGCTGAAGCGATATGTTGGTTACTAAAAATAACAGAATTTAACTAGATTTGCTCTTCCGTTTTTCTGTTTTTCATTTTTACCGGAGTTTTCACTTTTCCCTGATTTTTTGCTTTCCCAGAGTTTTTGGTTTCCGTTTATTTTGTTCTTCCGGATTTATTAGTTTTTCGTTTATCTGTGTTTTTCGGGTTTCGGAAATTATATCATGGATACTAATCGATATTGAAATTAAATAACAATAATTACATTTTATTTTTCCTCACATGATAGATAATGTGGTTCTGTCTGAAAAATCTGAGGTTGCTCTACAGCCCACATTTGGAAAATCTTTTGTTTTTAATATTTGCGCGAATGTTTTAATGTTAGGTTAAAAATCCAATTGCCAAATGTCACATATTACCGAATGAAAATGGAATTAAGACAAAAACAGAACCTTCCGCATATTTGCCATGGTAATATTTATTTTCGACCATATAGAAAATAATATTTAATTTACATTTTTTTTTTAAGGATAAAAAAAACAAGAAGGATAAAATCTTTACAGAAAAGGAAATTACTTCAGGAACTACGAGTGGGGGGTTGAGTTCCCTGAAGGGGTGGACCCGACCCCCTAAAAACTCTCTTTCGTGGGTGAGAGGATGTTCAAGACTCCATTAGAACGATCAACAAGTTATGAGATACAACAAACAGCTATAAGGCTTAATATCAAAATATTTACCAAAACATTTTTGCTCCTTATCAATAAATTACTTTTCTGGTCAGGGTTACATGCAGATTTGTAATGACTCACCCACACACGAAGAGAGGAGGCGTGGCATTCACATGGGAGAGCAAAATGTCTGCAACTCTCACAGATTCTGACAAATCACGAGGACAAGGAACACCACGCTTCCAGTTTTGAACTTCGAAAACCTTGATTTCCTGAACTTCCTAAGGTGAAAATAAATAAAAATGAATATATTCCGAGTAAGTTCCTCATTAAATTGATTTCAAGTGTTGTAACGATAAAACAATTGATAATAATTTACCCCCTTTCTGGAGTCAACAGTGATTTCTCTCTCTATCAAGTTAGTAGACAGAGAATTTATGCTGGTGCACTTGATAACATTGCTGTCAACTTTAAAACTGCTGCCAACAACTGACGGGTAGAACTCGGGAAATTCCTGCAGAAAAAATATATTTCAACACAAATTTATTATAGCTATTCGTGTCTGTTAGAAATTGTAAGAATTGCTAAATTTTTAACTATAGCCAACCTCATCAAATTCTTTGTTCAGAACAACAATTTTGGAAGGTCTGTTCGCATGCACTAGATTCCAGAATTTGTCCAGATCATTCTTGAAAGGATGTTGAGTTGCAATGTATTCAACACCGATTTCCAAGCCTTGAAATTTTACAGCGTTGATGTATATATTTTCTCCATTTGAACCCTACAAAAAAACATTGGAAATAATTAGTAATATTAAATATAAAGGAACAAATTACTTTTATTTTAAACGATATCGACGATTACAATATTGATATTACTTGAATGTAGACACGATGCGCATCTGGAGCCAAGTATTGATAATTTCGATTACGACTCAAGTTATCAGGGTGATTTGCTGTGGAACAGTTCAGAGAGTTTGGAAGTCTTGCAAGTCGTTTATAGTTTTCGGAGCAATCTTTCTGGAGAGACTGCAGATTCTCACTGATTTCAGACACAGGGAATGAATTTTGGGTACCGTACAGCATTTCATCCAAGAGGTTTAAGCACAGCTTGAACTGCACTTGGTTTTCGATCAATCTGCCTCTATCTGACCTAAGTTGTCTGATAACTTTGAATATGTCGAGTGGCATTTTCTTGAGAAAATAGTCGTAGCAAATGAGACAGAAGAGAACTGTTCCAGTGCGCCCTATTCCTGCCGAGCCATGGACCACAGCATGAACTGTGATAGAAGACAATGAATTAACCTTCATCTTCAACTGCTAAATTAGTCATAATAACAACTTGTAAAGATAATAATTATAACTAAAATATATTAATGACTGATTTACTATTATCGTGTTCAATCGCAATGTTCAGTATGATTTGAGAAAGAGTCTTTGTTTCAGTAGGAACTCCATGTTCAGGCCATTGAGTGAAATGGTAGTGGGTAACTTCACGTTGGACATATTTTTTGCCGACCAGAATTCGCACCTGTTAACGGAAATAGGAAAAATATATGAAGTGGAAGTGGTGATAATCTTTTTAAGTATATACATGCAGTTATTATTTAAATATTCAGTAGTTTTTTTTAATATCTTATGATCACTATTAATCAAATTAACTTTTCGAAGTTTTACTCATAATGTGCCATAAATACTACATTTCGATATATTCTTTATGAATTGTAATTAAAGAACAAATTTTATTACAAAAAATGTATGAAATCAATACATAGATGTCTTTCAGAATAATCTCTTTCAGTATCCAAAGAATTACATAACGTAGAATGTAATGACAATTATACATAAGGCTATTCCTAATTCATAAAGTAATAGTATTGTAAAAAGGGAAGAATACAAGTTAGTTACTGAAAATAGGTAAGATTCTATGTGATAAATGAATATAAATATATTATATGACCTCATGCAATAAATGGATCTGATTGTTTAAGTGATTTGGTCACCTGGATAGTGGATATTGTGTAGAAAGATTCGATTTCACGCTTTACAACTGAAATGACGCCTTTGGGTGACTGAATTGGCAACGGGAATTCGGGACACATATATTCACCAACTTTCGCCTGGAATATTAACATCATTGAATCACCTTCAAACAAGATTCTTAAGAAATAAAGCAAGAACAAAATATGAAACTATTATTTCTTTATTAGTAAATGCATTTTTGAAGAATACCGAACCCATACTCACAATTCCTTTTTCGATAAAGTTGGCAACCATAATAATCACGTTAACTTCTTGTTCAATAACCATCCTCCAAAAGTCATCGATTGTACAGTCATTGCAGTCTTTCGGACCTTGAGACGCAATGTACCTCCTGTTCTTGGACACGCTCTGCAACCAGAGAAAATGTAGTCAAGAATATCGAATTATAGATGAGGAATTCAAACAGTAACCTCCACTTCAAATATTCAAAATAGTGTTTATAAAAATGAAGGGTTATCACAAGATTTACAATAAAAAATATGTTTATTTACCGTTATGTGGTTAGCATTTATGTAGTCAGATGAAGGGTCTCCATCCCGGATTTTCAGTTTAACTCGAGTGTCATCGTCTGGTCAGAAAAAAGGAAACTGTTAACATAACTAACATTCACTAATTATTTGTGTTGTTTATTATATTTATTAACAAGAGGAAACTAAGAATAAATATGAGGAATAATACATAACCAAAATTAATAATGATGATTGTTTTAGATAAATTTTGAATAAAATTAATTTACATAATCTGTTTTAAAATTCAATAGTAAAATAACTTTGAAAAGGAAACTATTGGGAATATAATGAATAAATATAAGTTAAATTTACTTTAGTATATAAGTTATTAAATCTCATTAAGATGTCAAAAAATAAATATAAATCAAATCAAAGAAGAATTTTAACCATTGACTGGATTTCAATTTTGCCCATCTGAAATGCTGACGACCAAAAGATGGTGAAATCTTATTTTTGTTACGATAGTTGGTGCTGACATTTTCTAAACATATTTATTATATAATTATGCAAATTGGCAAATTAAGAATATTAAATACAAACATGGTAGATTGTTCTTGGAGCGGTTCTTCATTTTATTTTCATTGCTCTCTCCATCGTAGGTAGATTTTGGATAACATTTTGGAATTTCCTGCAAAAAAAAAAAAATATTAAGGTTTTGTTTATGTTCTATTCATCATTTCTCGATGGTAGAAATTATTTTACTATACCTTGAACTTTTCAATTGCCCCATTAGAATTAATTAGGGAATGGAGATAGCCTTCCATGTTCACGAAAGACACTGCATCAACTTCTATTTCTTCCATTTGAATTTCTACCTTTGGAATTCCTTCTATTGGAACTTCTGTAGAAGAAAAGGTTGGAAAGATAACGGATTTCGACATTTTAAAGTTTTTACTTCTCAGAAGCTTGGTTTTGGATAAATAAATAAGGAATATATTTTGAATATAGAAGCTACCTGTAAATGACTTTAAGATTTGAAGAGATATTAATTATTAGCGAGAATGAAATATTCCAGTATAAATAGAAATTAATTATGAATATGATCATTAAATATAAATAATTTAATTCAAGAAACAAGCAAATTAGGTTAATAAATAATTAAGATAGTTTGAGGATCATCATTTTTGTGAAGGTTATCTTTGAAATTTAAACTTTTGCACATTTAGTCAACTTGGTCAACCTCAGATCCAATGTTTCAATTTCTGGTACGATAAGAATTCTTTCCCTCTCAAAACAAATATGATTTATTGATAAAAAATTAAGTCTCTAATTATTTATAATTTGGTCTGATTTACCATAGATTGTTGATTCCAATTCACTGACATGCGTTCCTATATCTTCTTCTTGTTTTCTTTTTCTTCGGTAAACGAGAAATCTGTGAATGCATTAGGTATTTTATCCATTAGGAAAATTATTTCATAAAAACCTTCGAATTAAAAAGTTTCCAAGTTATTTAGCGATAATATTTTATCCCACCGGTTTGGTCAGACATCTGAAATTCACTTCAAAGTTCAAAATAACTTTATTTTTGATCACTCTTTTAATTACCCAATGGAAACTAGAGCGATTGCTACGAGAATAATGGTCAGGGGCACTATCCAAAGATTTTGATTAGGCTGATGAAGTGATCCACCAGCTGTGAAAGTTATTTTAGGTTCTTCCACTAGTAGCCGGTCATCTGAAAAAGTGATGAGAATATCATGAAAAAACAACCGATCACTATTATATAATTTACTCTTAACTTCATCAAAATTGTTACACTTACTGTTTAGTTTGAGTTCAATGAGGGGGATAATAGAATATACCTCTCCACAAATAAGAGGTGGATTGTTAGGTGAGTCACCTGAGCCAACTGTGAATTCTCTGTTGTTCTGAAGGAATGAAATTAATTTCAAACTTGTTCTGCTAATCCATATTTATCTAATCAGATGTAGGATAAGTTTGACAAATACAAAAATTTAACAAACCTCAACAACCCCGGCCACATATGATTTAGTTCCCGATTCTTCTTCTCCTGAACGCTTCTTTCTCATTCTAGCTCTGTTGTATTCGTCATAAAGATCAGTAAAGTTTATCCTTTCTTCT
Organism: Caprella mutica; assembly: GCA_947561585.1. Lineage (NCBI taxonomy): Eukaryota > Metazoa > Arthropoda > Malacostraca > Amphipoda > Caprellidae > Caprella > Caprella mutica. The sequence goes on from CANNZV010000257.1 coordinate 286,584, forward strand.
CCATATCCTCTGACGACAATGATGACCACATTTCTAGTTGGATGAAATTTCATTCAGTTGATTACTATTAATTTGATTTTTTTAAATATAACAATAACATATTATTTATAAATTGAATAAGTTACACACATTGAGGAGTCTCCTGATTCGATTATTGGTATTTTGATTACTATTGTAGTATTGGTGATGGTGACTGATAAGAATTTATCAGTAAGCACTGGTTCAGCCAGTTTCGTGTTAGTAGCTGTTTCTGCCACACTACTGCAAGCCTTTACGTTACAGCATCCACTTTTCACTAGATATTTGGAACTGGGTCTCAACCCGGTAAACTGAAAATAATAAGACAATTCAGTTTGACATATCAATCTCAAAATCATACTTGATAGTTCAATTAATTTATGTTTTCATAATTCCTACAGTGAATGTGTATTCCTTCTGCGGAATGACTGAATGTTTGGAGCTATTTTGCTGAAGAAGACTCCCCTCATGCAAGCTAGTCCAGCAACTTGGTTGTTCACCTAAGTACTGAGATGTAGTGACTACAACATCCATCACGTTAAGAGCGTTCATAGGCATCAGAGTGGGTTTACCTGGAGCTGAAATATTTAAAACAATAATAGGTTTATTTCAGACTGTTTGTTCAGTTAATAATGAAAAAGTATATACCAATTTATTAAATGGAATATATTCTGAATATACTATACCTGTTGGTGTCGTCAATCCAAAAACAGTTTGTGAATCATCTGAACATTCACGTGCATCACTACTCTTGCAGCTCTGGACCTTGAAAATCGTTATGTTATGTTATGATAAAATGTGAATATTAAAAGTAGATAATAATAGAGAAGAAACATTTGAAAACTATACAATAAATTAAATTATCAAAACAATTCTGTCCATCATCTGATAAACATAAAGCTAACTTACTAATATTGTAAAATATATTTTGGACAACTAATTTTGTTCCGGGAAATTTCAATTTAATGTCATTACTCCCAACGGTGTTCCGATGTTCCTGCGCCTCTGTCTCTGTTCTAGTTTTTTATGAGATTTGCTGTGCAAATTTGTGTACTTAATATGCGCAGATGAGAACTCACGAGTGAACAGCTGAGATCTAATTTTGTCTTATATTTTTAGATATATTAGCATTAATATTTTTTAGTGAATTAAAATAATCTAATTTACTGTGCAATAATAAACAGATAGGGGAAGTGAACAGCAGATGTTATTATTAGTCATTTGGGGGGAGATTTTAATGTGAGACATGGAGAGGTGGAAGCAGAACATAATATCGTACTCTCATTTATTGGCAGTTGTAATGATGAAAATTGAAGGTGAAGTAAATAAATATTATATCAGATTTTGAAATAAAAACTCTACTCGTCAGTTCTATGGGACTTTTAAAAACAACTCAGAAAGAAAATTAAGAGGAAAACTGGGAAATACCAGTGAAGAAGAATAAAATGGACTTTCATCTCTCAAAATTGACTATCTTGCCTATAACTAATTATTCCACCTTCAATCTGTAGTTGACATTGAAGTTGAGATTTTCTAGCTGGTAGCAGATATAACCAACTGAGGATTCACAGAAGGATGTAGGATTTACAGTTTTTCTCTCCCACCTATTCTTGTTTCTGTAGCTGAGTTTGTAGGATTGAATTGAGGCGAGGGATGGACAGGGTATCAACCATTCCAAGAAGAGGGAATTGTTTGATGCTCCGCTAACTTTAAAATCTTGAACAACTGCTGGACCTGCATTTTTTTATATTTATGATAATTAGGAGTATCAAACGCGTCATTTTATAACAAAATTAAATATTAAATCATCAAACCTACTCTCTGCCTCCTTTGTAGAAAAGACACCCTCAGTAGATATAGATTGGCCAATGGAGTTCTCCAAATAGACCCTAATGGAGTATCTTGTGTAGTCTTCCAAGATACTGAAATACTTTCTTAGAGCTGTGGAGTACGTGAATTTGTCCTCAATGATGTCTTCATATAGTGTGGCATTAGGACATTTTGGTAATTTCTTTATTTTCCAAACCGATGTGATATTTGGACCATGAAACTTCTGACATTCAGATGCTATTTCAATATTACATTGTAGAGATTTATATTGTGATGTAGGACTGCAACTCAGCTCTCGCCATTCTATATCAGGAACTGGAAAATATAAAAAGTCATGAACGGTGCGGTATATAATTATTTGTGTCTTCACGTACTAAAAGGGAAGGTAGAAAATCGAATTAAGTTTTAAATAATATAGGCATCATTTATTATGTGATTTGTTATTTTTGGCCATCTAAATATCAATGATTAAATAAATAGAGGTACAATTAATTTTTACATAGCGCCATTTTTGTCACCGATTTTCTTTTACAATCGTAGAGGCAGTACAGATTTGCATGAGGACGAGTGAAGAAATCGATTGTGGTGACACCTGATGGCGTCATGTGCAACATAAGAAAATTGTATTTAATAAGTAATGACGCAATTTTTAATTCAAATTAATTAATAATTTGGTATTTTTCATTAATTAATAATTTAGTAAGTAATTGTTAACAGTATATTTAATAACAGTGTAAAAAAACATATTTTAAATAGAAAATGAAATAGAAAACAAATGAAATTTTTTTTATTTAAATATATAAATTTTTTATTAAATAAATAAAATTTACTGATATTACCTTATTCTATTCCATTTTACAATTTTTTCTATTTAGAAAACAACTTTTAATACTTATTATTAAAGATGAAATAATAATTTTAATCAACATGTTTTTTGAATAACAGTATTATTAAATAAACTACTCTTAAGTTGTACTCCAACTCCACCAGGTGTCACCACAATCTTTTTCTTTTCTCGTCTTCACATCTTCTCGGTCCTCACGACAGAATAATACACTGGCTGTTTAATTCGAATAAACTTTGTATTTACCAAAATATACAGTTATACACTCATTTTCAAAATTGTAATGCTAGAAATATTTTATTAGTTAATATAGTGTATAAAACTGAATATGTAATTCAAATTCTATTATCTATTGCATATTCACGCAGATAGTTTACATAATTCAAACGTAAATGAAGATTCAGGTTCATATAGCGGGATATAATTTAAATAAATCCATCTACCGATCGTTCGATCAAACTTATGTTATCAATAAAACCCTTTTAGCTCTGAAAATAGAGTGATATTTGCCGAAATAATTATAAATTTTATTGCATCCTGTAGATATTTAAAATATATGAACAATCCTAAATTAAATCATGATATAAAATATCATAATATGTCTCTATTGATTAATGATTATCCTTCATACTACGTTAATTTTTTTTAAAATAGCTCTTTAAAGTAATTTTTATTCTCGTGTAAGTATGGTGGAGTATCACTTACCTTCATTTGGAGGTGTGGAGAAGGTGTGACAAGTAGGTGTGGATTTACCTCCTCTATTCACTCCAACAACACAAACTTTGTACTTCGCAGAGTACCAAAAGTGATTATTGTAGTCAAGTATCACCTCAGTGTCAGTCACTGCAACTGTTGTTACATTGGGACTAATCATGTACTGGCATCCAATGTATCGAACAAACTGAAAATTAAAATGTCTGTTACTATCTTCTCAATAAGAAATGTATTTATTATCGTGATAGTTTGTTACATATTCATGAGTCTTACCTCCGTAGTTACTTCGTAGCTACTAGAATAATTAGCTTCATTCCATACGATGAGAGTTCTATCAGAGGTGACATTTTTTCGAATGTAGTCTGGAGACACGGGGGCTGTTGAAAAGAATTTAAAAGATTAAAAAAGTAGGATTGATTTCATAATTAATCCATTTATCATGTTTTTTGCAGATATTTTCTCTCTGACTATTTTTAATTTCAAATATCATATCTTATAAGTAAAAAACTAGTATTTTCTCTGAATATAACTAATTCCTGTCGATAATTGAAGCTTAATTTACGTTTGCAAATCGCTAAGATAGTAATGGTCAAAATCAAAGGAATTAACAAAATAAGTAAAAATTATTATATTTATGGAGAAAATATGAACGATTGAAAAATTTCATATCATATATGTTAATTTTATGTATTGAATTTCGATTTTCAAAAACCTACTTAACGATATGATGTTTCAAAATATTTATCAATTTATTTTTCAAATCATACTATATACCAATAAAAATAAATAATATAAATTAGCAAATATATATCAATTGAAGTAATATCTTGTTAGATAATGTTACACTAAGTAATGACATTTGCAATAACTATTCAATTTGTCTTTCATTAACGCAACACTGGGATTTAATAGGTTAAAATAGCCCATTATATTAAATGTGAACAATTTGTAAAAATATTTTTTGTTACGGTTGTCAACTGGTCATGAATTGATGACCTTGAAAACCTCATATGGCATAAGTGAAATATTTATTAAGAATTGTAATAATAAAATATTAATTTTCCCTCTTCCTACGTAATGTTTAGAATGATTCACACAGCTTTTATTTCTTACGATTTGGTAGCGTGGTAACAGTTTTCGTCTTGCCATCCAATGTTATTCGATAAAGAGTATCAGCTGTCAGACCATGGATTGTAAATTCTGCGAAGTAACCGGATGTGTCAATTATGGTTTTTGCACCATCCATAACAAGGATAGGATACCTCACTCTGGGACAGAGTGGTCCATTTCTGTGTACCTGGTGATAAGAGAAAATCAACAACAGAACTCTTACTAAATCTCAAAGATTATAAACATGCATGGAAATATTACCCATTCAACAGTGACGGAAATCTGACCAATGTTAGTAACATTGTAGTCAGCACTAGAGTACGTGTCTGTTAGAGGGAAATACATTAATAATAATAGCATAATTCAACAGAATAAACTTATAGTTAATGATATGTAATGCCGACACACACTTTGTTGTACTGTGCAAACACCGCAGGTACAGATGCGTCATTTGAGTTTTCTCTAAGAAAGGGCAGTTAACCCAGTCTGTACTCCCAAATGACGCACCTGCACAGGTAATTCTATTGATTTAGCGTGATGTTGCTACATGCACGCTGTGACTTTATAAAGGAAATTATACAGCTTGACACTGCGTATTGAAGGAACATTTGTTATGTTTTAAGTCACTATGGAATAGATTTCACCGAATTTTATAGAATGTGAAATGAAATTTACACTTGAGTATATTTTATTTGAATATAACAGTAACAATGATAACATGACAAGACTTTGTTTGAAATACTTACCACTGTGCAGTTCAAATAAACATTGATTTCAAATCAAAAAAAAATAATTTCAACTGAGTTATAGTTACCCAGACAAGGCAATGTTACATTATGGCTCTGTATTCTCATGTTATATCTCTCCGTTGCTTTTCCTCTGTTAGTCAAAATATTTAGTTTGATGTTGTAACTATTGCCTCTGAAGAAATCGTAACTGAACTCTGTGAGAAGAAATGAAGTTAAGATTAATATATTGTTAGATTAACTACCTCTTACATTATCACGCTAGTGTCTGTTCAGGTAATTTGTCTACAAACCTCTTCGTTGTCCAGGGTAGGTAGGAATGTTTGCATTTTCACTGTGGGTGTATATATCTTCTATCGATATTTCGTACCTGAACAGAAATATTTAATTTTTATGAAAATGAAAAGAAAATAGAAAGGCAAATAAAATAAGAACATTGATGGTAAATGATGGAATGTAAGTTTTCTTTAATTAATGATGGTCTATAACTATTAATGTTATTATAATATATTTTTATACTATTTTCTTGAGATAAATTTTCTATTCAAGATAATCACTGATGAAAATGATCTCTGCCATTACTCTTCGTGTATTTTACCAGTTTTTCTCACCTTAGTTCCCCGTCTGTGTCCGACAGCTCACCATCGTCATAATCTGAATCCCATTCGGAGAAAGTGACTGCACAGCCTCTGACGTCACAGTCAGTGATGAGGGGAGGCTTTCTAAATCTCGGTAAATTGAGAGGAGCTTTGTCTGACATTTTGGAGAGAGAAATTGTCTTTAGAATTGACTTACACGCCTCAGGAGTGACTTGGAATCACAAGAAATGCTACTGTTGTGAGGATGGACAAATGAAATATTCACATCTGAGGCCTTTTAAACATATTAGTTTTATAATTTAATCTACAATACAAACAAAATTGATACAAGTAATTATACTTTTATTTACCTTCATTACAAAGATTTTCATTCTTGCATCTCTGATTACACCTGCCGTAACTGTCACAGGTGCCACCATTGCAATAATAACATCTGCTAAGACAGTCTGGTCCGTAATTCCTAGCATCACATTCTATTGGAAAATGCCATTGGATTAAAAGATAGCCATAAATGTGTAAATTGAGGCCTCTTACTTGAGACTTTAATTCCTCTTTAAATTTTTTTAAATTTATGCATCTGAATTAACTCTATCTTACTTCTATTTTACACAAAAGTATTGGCATACGAATACAGGTAAGAAAGATTGATTTAACCAATCCATACAATCGATTTAAATAAGCAATTTGTGTAATATTTAACTATACATAAAAATTGAAGAAGGTTGTACCACTCATTTTACTAAATAATATTTATACATTATAATAAAAGTACATTCCGAAGTCATTTATCTTTACTAAACAACTGACATATCATTTAAAACCACTCATGAAAATTCATCATAATTTATATCTCTAATAATTGTCAATCGAAATTAAAGAACTATTATGTTTTTATATGAAGAGTAATCACCTGCAGCGCATCTTGGCGGCTTGAATCCTGGTTGACATGAGCAACCTTTCGGATCACGCAAACAGAACGTAAGGCCTTTACAGGTTCCACTTTTGTTTCCTCTCCACAATGAATGTATTCTGCTGCAGTCCAAGTGACATTCTGCTCCAAATTTATTGGCTGGGCAAACTTCGGGAATGAAAAGAAAATATCCGATAATTTGATTAAAGTTCTTTATATTCAATATTAACTCTCGCACTGTCATATATTTAACGGTAATTAGATATTAAGGTATCGTTGTTTACATATGTTTTTTTAGAGTAATTGTATTTAGATAACAGTAAAAGAGACTTGCAATTGATTTGATTAGTCGGAAGTTAGCCTTTTTTATTCTTTGCTTAGAAAGTTGGAGGGTAGTAAAAAACACACACGAATAATTTTAAATAGATATTATCATAAATAAATAGAACTATAAAATGGTTTGCAGTTTTATAACCAGTAGGCTTAGATCTAATGAATAGAGTAAAGAAAATGTTCAGCATTGAAGGGATAATTAGTGGTTAGTGATATTAACCTGACTAATATCATCAAATCATTTATTTAGTTCTTCATTTATTTAGTGACATTTCTGTATCCAAGAGAGAAAGAAGTGAGGGAGTGATAGAAAATGGAGTGGGATTTTCCAATAATATCTTCCTCCTCTGGGATACATAACTTAGCATTAGGATGCATAACTTAGCCTTAGGATACATAACTTAGCCTTAGGATACATAACTTAGCATTAAGATACATAACTTAGCCTTAGGATACATAACTTAGCCTTAGGATACATAACTTAGCATTAAGATACATAACTTAGCCTTAGGATACATAACTTAGCCTTAGGATACATAACTTAGCCTGGTGGTTTAGAAAAATGAACAATGAAATCAAGATAATAAATACAATATGTGTTTTCAGAACAATAATAATCGGAATTAATTCAAGAATGTAAGATATTAGGAATGAACGTAGTAAAACTCCTATCATGCGACACTTTCTCAACTCTATGTTCAATCGACCAGTAGCCTCAATTAAGTACTTGCTGAAAACATTTGAAAAAAATAGTTAGCTGCTGAATTTACTGAAGTAACATAGGGTTTTATATTCCAAACCAATATATAAGGAGGAAAAAAATGAATTGAAATAAAATTAATGGAATTTTGACAGAAAATCTTAAATAATAAATGTTATATTTCAACATAACCTGTTCATCATATATACGTCCGACTAAAATATTATAACTTTTTGTATCTTTGCTTTCTACGATGGTAGTTTGTGTTGTTCTTGAGATGATTTGCAATAATATTTTCAAAGAGAGGTTTCACTTTCTATTTTAGTATAAAGCATCATAACCTGTTAATCGCAACTATGGTTCATATTATTAATTAGTAAGATGCTACGATATCGAACTCACAGTTTTGGCAGTTCTTGCCCCTGGTGCCGGAAGAACAGACGCATTCTCCAGTGTCCGAATCGCACTCTCCGTTGTTGAGACAATCTCTACACCAGCCAGAGCAATTGGCCCCAGAACGACCCTTCTTGCACCCTGAGTCATTAATTAGAGAGATTTGAAAAAAAAGTCCGAATTAATTGATTCATCAAGTAATTCAGACTTCTATATTCAGTTATATAAAAGGAAGATGAAAAAAAAAGAATAAAAGATTTTACTGAGAAGAAATAAACTTGGTGAATTCAATCTAGGAAAGGATGAAGAATAAAATATTATTAGGTAGTTTTGAAATGACTATTAACGCGTTTTAAATAAATCCAATTTTATATAAGAACGAAACTTTTTTAGGTTATTTGTTCTTTTCACTAATGTATAACTTGATAAAAGGAGTTATATTTGCAAGTTATTCTCACCTCTCACAATTAGTCGGGAATAGGCTTGGTAAAAACTATTACTATGACTGTTATACAGTCCCTGGTCAGAGAGAGAGACATTAGTTATCTCTATATCACTTCCTTGTACTGTGCCGGAGATGGGAGAGGGAGGCAATCTGACAGGACTGATGTTGTACCAACTTCTATCGATGTACTGCAGTTTAACTGATTCTTCTAAACTGGCAGTGACAGTTGGATAGATAGCTTCAAACTTATCTGAAATTTCAGACAGTTAATAACATGATGAATGAGTTTATTAAATGCCACCTAGGTAATGAATCTATAGATTTGCATTTCTTGACATTGCTTAGAAAAACTCGGAATACTGTATTTCCTTAGTAAATGCTGGGGAAAACCTAAAGTAATAATTATTGAATGTTTTAAGTTCCGTTTGATTTTACGATTACGAACTTAGCCTCTGCTATTCAAACAATAAAACAAACAAATCCTTCTCAAACTGTTCGAAAAAATTCATAATAATGTCAGATGGACACTAACATTAACATCGGAAAATAATAGACTAATTAGCTCTCAAAAATATTGTATGATTACAGAAAAGAGTATCGGTTTAATGAATCAAGGATATTGTTTAGAATTAACATTTAATAACTAATTGGCAAATAATAATTCTGCCACTTTATTATTCAAAAAATTATAATCAATTAATAATGTAAAAAGGAATACAATTTTAGTGAGTGCAGACAGCATATCATCACAATGGTTGGTTATTATTTTCATTGTTGAAGTACATTTCAATAAAAAAAAACTGATAAAATGTTTATTCAAACCACATCGAGGAATCATAAAATGCAATATAACATTGAAATAACCCTTTCAATGTTACTTAAAAGGGAATACCACAGATATCTGTCCTACACTGAGAAAAATAAACAACTCCAACTGATGCACTCAGGTGTTTCGAGTTCACCCTATGGCTTTGTCTCTAAAGCAAGACACTTTAGTGCATCCAAACTATAGTTTGGATGCACTAAAGTGCATCAGTTCGATGCATTTAGTGTCTCAGCTATAAGTTTGTTAAATTGACGAGGAAATTATTTTCATCATTTTAACAAAGGAAAATTTGTGACACTAAAATGCATCGAACTGATGCACTTTCGAACTTTAGTGCATCCAAACTATAGTTTGATGCACTAAAGTGTTTCGCTTTAGATACCAAGCCATAGGGTGAACTTGAAGCAGCTGAGTGCATCAGAATTTCTCTGAGTGTATTTACCATTAGTAAACCCAAAGATAGCAGTGATGTCCATATCAATGTTTGGCCCCATGCATCTAAGTACGCGAATACCACTTGTTGTTGATTCTATTCTCAGTGCGTTAATACTTGCATGTTCACTGTCTTCGAATATATCATCATACAGTAGTCTGCCGTAACTCCATTTAGTGATATTTGGCTTTGCAGATGAGCTTCTCAAAGTTTCCTGGCTATTTGGTAAGCAAGTGACATAAGCGTCTGTTCTCCCTGACTGCTGATTGTTGTTATGAACCATGACCAACTCATCGGTACCTGCACCTGTGAATATCTTCATTGTTAAAGAGAATAAATTTTAAATATTTTAACAATATAGAATTTCTGCTTAATTATTAACCTACTTATAAATTGTTTTAGAAATTAAATATACAATAGTTTTTGTCCTCTCAAAATAAATTTACCGAAAATCTTAATAATCGTTTACCTTTAAATTTTTAAAAGTAGATTGTTATTTCTAATATCTTACATTTCCAGTTAGATATTAGAAAATATTATATTCAACATTCTTGATGGTAATTGATCTTCATTTGTATTAATACCATCAGTGTAGAGTGATGGTAATCTATTATTACCATCAGTGTAGAGTAATGGTAATCTATTATTACCATCAGTGTAGAGTAATGGTAATCTATTATTACCATCAGTGTAGAGTAATGGTAATCTATTATTACCATCAGTGTAGAGTAATGGTAATCTATTATTACCATCAGTGTAGAGTAATGGTAATCTATTATTACCATCAGTGTAGAGTAATGGTAATCTATTATTACCATCAGTGTAGAGTAATGGTAATCTATTATTACCATCAGTGTAGAGTAATGGTAATCTATTATTACCATCAGTGTAGAGTAATGGTAATCTATTATTACCATTAGTGTAGAGTAATGGTAATCTATTATTACCATTAGTGTAGAGTAATGGTAATCTATTATTACCATCAGTGTAGAGTAATGGTAATCTATTATTACCATCAGTGTAGAGTAATGGTAATCTATTATTACCATCAGTGTAGAGTAATGGTAATCTATTATTACCATCAGTGTAGAGTAATGGTAATCTATTATTACCATCAGTGTAGAGTAATGGTAATCTATTATTACCATCAGTGTAGAGTAATGGTAATCTATTATTACCATCAGTGTAGAGTAATGGTAATCTATTATTACCATCAGTGTAGAGTAATGGTAATCTATTATTACCATCAGTGTAGAGTAATGGTAATCTATTATTACCATCAGTGTAGAGTAATGGTAATCTATTATTACCATCAGTGTAGAGTAATGGTAATCTATTATTACCATCAGTGTAGAGTAATGGTAATCTATTATTACCATTAGTGTAGAGTAATGGTAATCTATTATTACCATTAGTGTAGAGTAATGGTAATCTATTATTACCATCAGTGTAGAGTAATGGTAATCTATTATTACCATCAGTGTAGAGTAATGGTAATCTATTATTACCATCAGTGTAGAGTAATGGTAATCTATTATTACCATCAGTGTAGAGTAATGGTAATCTATTATTACCATCAGTGTAGAGTAATGGTAATCTATTATTACCATTAGTGTAGAGTAATGGTAATCTATTATTACCATTAGTGTAGAGTAATGGTAATCTATTATTACCATTAGTGTAGAGTAATGATAATCTATTATTACCATTAGTGTAGAGTAATGGTAATCTATTATTACCATTAGTGTAGAGTAATGGTAATCTATTATTACCATTAGTGTAGAGTAATGGTAATCTATTATTACCATTAGTGTAGAGTAATGGTAATCTATTATTACCATTAGTGTAGAGTAATGGTAATCTATTATTACCATTAGTGTAGAGCAATGGTAATCTATTATTACCATTAGTGTAGAGTAATGGTAATCTATTATTACCATTAGTGTAGAGTAATGGTAATCTATTATTACCATTAGTGTAGAGTAATGGTAATCTATTATTACCATTAGTGTAGAGTAATGGTAATCTATTATCACCATCAGTGTAGAGTAATGGTAATCTATTATTACCATTAGTGTAGAGTAATGGTAATCTATTGTTTGTAATTTATTTTTCTGGGGCAAGAGACTGTAAACATAAACTTTAAATGTTGAACTATAATAATTCCGCTGTATTTAGTAATCACTTTATAATATAGGGGTATGATTAACTTGTCCCCTTTTAGGGTAAGTTCCGAGTTATTGTACGGTTTATATTTTCTACCAAATAATAAATAACTCCTGAAAATGCTCTGGTAGAAGATAGAAAATAAGCAAAGTGAAATGAGGGACTGTGGGACACTCAGTTGGTGAGGAGAGCAGATGATATTAGTGCTGATGTGGCTAGTGAGCATTGGCAAAAATGTATGCAAATACTAACTGAAAAAAGGAAATTGTTGTTCACTGTTTATTACAGAGAAAAATTATTTAATAAGTTCCACTCAGTGCAAAATATCGTTCAAGAGAACATTTCATTACGAATGTTTTCAGCAGAAAATAAAATTTAAACACAAAAAATAATTATTGGTAATTAAAAATGTAATAAAATATAAAGAAAATTTGAATGAATGAGCCAGCATTCAATTTTAAAACTCACGATCAGTCTGAACGAATCTCTCGTTTGTGAAATGAAATCCTATGTCTTCTTCCCTGCAATAAAGATATTGTAATCATTCTTATTTCGAATATATCCTATTTAATTAGTTCTCAAATTTGTATCATCCAATATTGGCAATAATATTAAAATCACCATTGTGAAATATTTACTCTAATATTATAATTCAGTAACGGATTTACTTGTTTCCGGAGATTACTCTGTTAGAAATTGTTCCAACAAACGTTTCTTGCGTTGCAGTCTGGGTGGAATTTAACGGACTTGGGGCACCAATGCGTGCTACTCCAGCATGTAGAGCAGAGAGACAGATTAGGGAGTCCTGAAATTAAATAGATAATCACTACACAAATTACTATAACTTAATCTATTTTGATCTAACTAATGATATAATTTCAATAATTTGCATGTAAGATAGTTTGAAATCTCACCGGGTGGTACACTGATGTGCCAAAAACAACATCCCTGTTTTTAAATGGCCACCTTATGCATTCTTCAGGACAACTGGAAATGAATAGAAAGAGAAACTGTCAGCAGAAAAATATAATATTCAGTTGCACAGTTGAAGAAAAAACCAACTGTGATAACTTATAAACTATTTGATAATTTTCCCTTTTAAAACTGAAACTTTACAACTAGTGAAGACGGTACATAACATAAGCCTAGACTGTAAACAAATTTACAATATTTGAAAATGAAAATACCAAAAAGGAATATCATGATTGAATTGGAAAATATATGCACATTTTTCTGAGTTTCCTTCTAAATAATTTTCATACCTCAGAAAAAATTAATATTGAATAATTTTCATACGTTAGTGAAAAAATAAATTTCAGTCGGTGTTACAAATTGACGATATGAAAGTATTATTATACATTGAAAATCCTAACGTTTATCTCCTTTTTAATATTAATTTGAAGTGTACGATAATTGTACATGTAATATAACATTACGATCATTTTCGAATATATTTTCATCGTATAAAGTTTTCTATCATATTCTCTAATAAAATCTAATCACTGCTGAACATTACGTCAGACATAAAATGGAGGACATGTTGAGACAGTCGGTAGATGGTAAGGAAGGAACTAAAACGAAATATAGATTTTCTAATTATTGTCTGATAATCATGAAGTTAATGATAAAGACCAAAGATTATTATGTTAAATTTTTCTGCATTAGAAGTATTCGTATTTTTATGTATTTTGTACAAGCACACTTTTAACACCGTTTACTATAATCACAATTGCATCAATATACATGGATTTATTTTTTGAATCTTTCAAATAGACAAATACGATTTTTTTTTTAATTCAAGGAGTTACTAGTTTTTAAGATACATTGATTTAAAGTTAGGTTTCATAACTTTTTTGATCCACCCTGTATATAATTTTTCTCAATATTAGCTAGAATTAAAGATATGTACTTTATACTTGGTAAATATGGTACCAATCGATGTGTTTTATCCAATTTAATTTATAATCTATGGATCAAATCAACACACAATTATATTATAAGTAAGGGGATTAGTAGTTTTGAAATGTAATATATTTATCCTCTGTTTCACATACCAGCATTGCATAATGAATTTGAAATTCATTACATGCTTTAATCACCTAAATTCATATAATAAATTATTGCCTGAATAGATAATTAATTAATGACGTCACAAATGCAAATCATTATCTTTGATATTACCATGTCTATTCTGTACACTGAGGCAAACTGTATTCATTTCAATTACAATATTTCCTAAGTTAACAAAGTACTCACATGATGCTGAAGGTAGAGGTAGTGTTCAATTGTCTGAAAGTTTTTTCGCATGTTTCGTTTCCTTGGACCAAGAAAACTTGATTGAAACTCAAGAAGAGAATCCAAAGAATCTCTCCGGTCCGTGAGAACCACATTCTATTTTCTTATCAGTTTATTTCAGTAGAAAGTAACTCATCAGGATTCACATTTGTTGATTGGTGGAATTTGATTAGAATTCACTTTTAGAACGATTAATTATATCTAAAAAAATTATATGCATTAAGGGGATGAAAAATGATTAAAATTAAGCACGGAAAAATTTATAAAAAATTCGCTTATACATAGTTGTTATAGCTACCATAATAATTTATGTAGATATTTTGAATAACTATAGATTTAACCAAAGGAGAGGTGAATTTAATTATAACTCGAATCAATATTTATTAATATATAACATGATTAAATAATGAGTTTTATGTCTATATTGAACTAGTTTAAGATTGAACTACGGTAGTTTTTTTTAACTCGCCACATCAACTAATATTCTGAAATTTAATCACAAGTTTCCTGCCCATTGTACTATTTTCTTGGTATACAAAACAATTTGAAAAAAAAACACACTCATTCACTAACACTGCCCTTCACTCCACCCCTTCACTGGTACATTCACTAACACTGCCCTTCACTCCACCCCTTCACTGGTACATTCACTAACACTGCCCTTCATTCCACCCCTTCACAGGTACATTCACTAACACTGCCCTTCACTCCACCCCTTCACTGGTACATTCACTAACACGGCCCTTCACAGGTACATTCACTAACATTGCTCTTCACTCCACCCTTCACTGTACAGTCACTAACACTGCCCTTCACTCCACCCCTTCACTGTATGGTCACAGTTCAAGGAAATATAGAAGCTAAGCCATCTTTCCAAACTGTGGCGCAAACTCTTTACGTATCCTCTCTGTCCCGCGTAACAGAATTAACTGCTCCGTATTACCCCACAATAACTCTTCAAAGCTCTTCATTATATCTGTTATACAGGAAGGGTATATTGATAAAGAAAAAAATACCCTATTTAAAACAAAGAAAAATGATACGTCATTTTAAACAAAGAAAAAAGACACGCCATTTCAAACAGGATGAAAATGTTATCTAAGTTCACAAAATAAAAATATTCAAATTTTAAAATAATGTTTTCTTCAACGACTTCATAATCAAAAAGATTTCCCAAACAACAAATTAGAAACTCCCATTGTTTTAAGTATCTCAACTAAAGGATATCGTTAAATATTTAAAGAAAATATATTGTAAATCCTTTGTTCAATATGAACAAAGAAATTCTAATGTAATATTAGACTATAATTACGATAAAAATTATTAGACAAAAGTTGATTATTTTCTATTCCTACAAATTTCTGAAAATATAAATTTTTTCTTTGGGTGATAGGTCTATTAAAAATAGGAAAATTAGTTAAATAGAGTCACTCCAATAAGTTTGATGGTTTTAGGAGGTTTGGTTTAACCCTATCGTGTGATAACAACAAACTTTGTTACGAAAATGATTCGGAAGAGACACTTAAAATTGACAAGGTAAAGCCACGCATTTTGGAAATTGTCTCAGAGTGGACATTGATTCGCTGCAGCCAATCTTTATATTTTCGTGTGTTTTTTGAAGTGATTTTATGTGTTAATTGTCTTCATTGATATTCAGAATATACTGAATAATAATATAATCTGCGGATTTCCCATAGAACTGATTGGGACCTCCAATGTTATAATTATCTCAACTTGAAGGATATCATGAAATGTTAGCAGAAAAATAGCGTTGACATCATTGTGCGATTTAGTAATTGAAGAAATTCTTATAGCTATAATGAAAATGGTTAGACTACTTAACACTTTTACGGTAATATTACGGACGGTTATAGGAATCATAGCTGTATAAATTGAATCAATATATAAATAAAAAAAAAAAAAAAAAATTTGATCTTTATTATCAAGTAAATTTCTAAAACTTTGTGCTATTCAATAGGGATCTAAGAAAATTTTACCGAATAGAACTGGTAACTTTAAATCAATCATTAAGTTTCATTTTTTCTAATCATTTATAACTAGTAGCAAGTTTAACGGATGTCAAATCACAGCGATAAGAAGCGATAGTGACTGTTGGTATTATATGCGTAGTATGAAAGTGTTTAACATGCCTATACTTATAACACGGGATACTCTCATATGTTTGTGTTTTAGCCCCATTCAACAAGTAATACTTACGAATTTAAATTTCAGTATATGTCTCTCTATCACCCAATACTTAAAAATCCTCCCCATCTTCCAAACCTTCCCATTGCTTCACCCTGTCACATGTCATTGATATCAGCATATCCTCAAGACAATACTTCCGATGCGAAGCAACTTATCCAATACATCGAACATCTAATACCCATTCACACATTTTCCAATGTTGTGGGAGGCTGTAGCGGTAATATATACAATATACATATCTTTCAAATCAACATAGTTTCGGTAATATTCTTCAGATATTTATCAATATTGCAGTGAAAGGAGTGATACTCTCCTCATACATGTATTTATTTAAGTAGGTTCATCATTCATTAGAAACATTCAGAAGTTAGAATATTGATAATCTGCACCGACTAAATAATTGAAAGGATTTCCCTAAAGAACTGATAATATATCAACTGAAGGCTATCAATAAGTACATAGAGAAATGGTTATTATACAGTGTGTCCGTAAAAAACGTATCAACTGCCATTGGTTCTAAAAATTCATAATTCTACAATAATATGCATATTATATAATTAGTACCATAGATAAAATTCAAAATTAAATTTTTTTTATTGAAATAAAATATTCACAAAAAAAATAACTATGAAGTAAAAATACATCAATTAAAGTTACAGAAAGAGT
This sequence comes from Caprella mutica, assembly GCA_947561585.1. Taxonomy (NCBI): domain Eukaryota; kingdom Metazoa; phylum Arthropoda; class Malacostraca; order Amphipoda; family Caprellidae; genus Caprella; species Caprella mutica. The sequence continues at coordinate 303,820 of CANNZV010000257.1, forward strand.
TAAACATACTTCACAATTAGATACACAAAAAAAAAATTCAAGCCCACATATAAGTTCGGATTAATTAATGAATTTTCCAAAGTACAAAATTCAATGGCAGTGGATACATTTTTTGCGGACACACGGTATATCCTTTGTTCAATTTTGATCTAGTTGAGACTATAATGTAAATACTGTAGCAAATAACTATTGGCATACAAAAGTTAATGATCAATTCAGATATAAAATTAGGTGAAAGAATTGATGAGGAATCTGATATACGTAGCATGAATTATTAATGCAATAGATAAAATTGGTTCAAGGTATATTCCACGGCGGTATATTCCACCCTGGTATATTCCACCCCGGTAAGTTCCACCCTGGTACATTCCACCCCGGTATATTCCACCCCGGTAAGTTCCACCCTGATATATTTCACCCTGGTATTTTCCACCCTGGTATATTCCACCCCGGTAAGTTCCACCCTGGTACATTCCACCCTGGTATATTCCACCCTGGTATATTCCACCCCGGTAAGTTCCACCAGGTAAGTTCCACCCCAGTATATTCCACCCCAGTATATTCCACCCCGGTATATTCCAACCCGGTATATTCCATCCCGTTAAGTTCCACCCTGGTATTTTCCACCCCAGTGAACAATTAATTTACTTTTACTATGGGATTAGACGTCGACTTCGGGCCAACGGCCCAATCGCAGACGTCAGAAAGAAATTAAACTCAAAGGACTAGAAGAAGCAGTTAGAAAGCATAATTGGCATCACAATCAAAATAACCTACCACATGTAGTTGACAAAGTTAACTAAGTAATTACATAAACCACAAGCACTGGTTGCTGGACTCACGGATGGAAGAGGAAAATGAAGAGATGATAGTGAATGAAGCCAACGAGCCTATATAACCAAAACAAAATCTAAGACCTCTTAGTTGAATAGCATATGGCATTAATATAATTATATGGTTAACGTCTGTTTCGGAACCAAAACCCATTTACGAAATTTTTCCGTATCTGTTTATGTTCAATAATTTTTTTGTTAAAATCAGTTTTCTTTTTTGCTGCAGCATCGTTTATTCAAGATATAATACATATTAACTGAATGGCATCGTTTGAACATTTCTCTATTGATAGTTTTATTTTGCTAGTTTTTAATCATTTACCATCAGTCCAAAGTTCAATGGTTAACTAGTTTCTTTCTCTTGTTTATATATAATATATATATTTCACGTGCATGTATGGTTAATTAAATGTCACAATTGCCTTACTAAGGTATAGGTGACTGTAATATAATTTTTAAAGGCTAAGGCTTCTACCCCAAAGTCTTTTGTAATGAAACAATCATTTCAGTTATTTCGATAAGAGCAACTTGTACTTATAACCCTCCTCTGAATCGCAAATAATAAAATTTTGATTATACTGTGCAAATTGTTGAAAAATAGAACGAATATACTGTAGTTCTTTTATAGACTATAACAAGGCCTTAATAAACAATTTAAGCTTTTTGTGTTACATAGCGTATTTACTATTTTCCGATGTTATATGACGTTAGTTAGCTATATACACTCACTCACTGCCGCCTACATGCAGTCTTAAAATTTTATATTAATTTATTCCAACAGTTGTAATTTGATACTACAAGTACATACTTTTCTTTCTAATATTGTCCTTTTCCTCTTTTTTAGGTATTTTAGGGAAAAATTGATGAAAATTAATATTACATATTCTATTTTTGATTTGGGGATATTCTTCCTTCATTGGATGTTATTCGGGGGGATTTCCTCCTCGATGGATTTTTCCGGAGGGATTTTTTCCTCGGAGGATTTTTTCTGCAGGAGATTTTTTCCGCCGGGGTATTTTTTCCTCCGGGGAATTTATTCCTAAACCCAGAATTGGGTTCTCTGCAATCGCAGTGCCATTGCTAGTTTCAAATTACTTCTCTCTGTTAATTTAGCTCTGGAATGAGAAACCAAAGCAGCTAAACATTCATGGAAACAGGGAATTCTGATTCTTCAAAAGAGGAAGCTGAGCAAAGAGGGAGAGAATCAAAGATTGTTTGTTGAATTTCACTCCATGGCTCTAAAGTGAAGTGAATGTTGTCAGTGATATTGGAGTGAGATGTGATTTAAATATGTACTTTTGGTTTATTTAAAACAAACCTAGTTTTCCATTAGGATGAGAAATACAGAATGAAAATTCTTCCCAATCCCTTTCTGTTCTTCTGTACATGGTCTGATTCACACATAATCTCTACCACGTATACATTGTACATACAGAAAAATGTTTATATGTAGCGCGACAGTCTTGGTGCTCTATAAAGCTATAGCAAAAAAATAAGCAAGATTGTTTGATAAATTGAGCAATGTTGTATTAATATTACAGCTAAAATTACAGTAGATGGAAATCTTATTGTAAAAATGATAATAAACCAAAATGGAAAATTATGAATTGTTCTCTATAACGTTTTCTTTGTAAGGTTTTTTATTGGCCTAACTAGTTGGCCTAACTAGGCTTAGCTAGGCGGTCAGCATACTGTCAGGACCGTAGAGTTTTCTCTGTCGATATGAGTGGAGTGTAGAGTTCTAGCATGATTACAGAGCCTTGCTCATCAGCTGCAACTGGCAACTCGTCAAATGACAGTAGTAGAGTGACGTTACAGACTGTCGCCTTGCACATAAAGAGTGTAATCTCTGCTGCCAGAAAACTTCTGCTGACTCATGGAGTTGCAAGATTGAGTCACTCGATCAGATTCACATCTCCACCGCTAGGGTGGTTGAGACATTCAGTTTTGAGATGGCACCTAACGAGGTTTGGAGTTAGATATGAAGATTTTCCCCCTCTTTTCTGAGGCCCTTAAACTTCTAAATAACTGACGTGAAAAGTGGGTGAGTGAGTGACAGGCACCTGGAGAGAGAGTTAAAAAGGCTTTCTTGTGTACAATCTTCTTGTTATTAACCAAGAGCACCAAATAGATTATTATAATATTCCATTTAATCAATAGATATCACTCAGATTAGTAACAATCATGCACCTTAGCAAGCATTTAATTGAATTAGAATAAAAAGCTCTGAAGCACACTTCAGTCAAGTTATAAACTCAATGGTCAGAGAATATTATAGCATTTACATGGCTATTGCCTTTTTTGAATATACAGGGCCAATATACAGGGAAAGAAAACGGTGACCGGAAGTTTCGTACCTAGACGTTTCGTTAACGGACGTTTCGTTACTAGGACGTTTCGTTACCAGGACGATTCGTTACCAGCTTTTTCGATATTTTTTTATAGAATGGAACTGTTTTTTTATTTGAAATGGGTTGCCGACTACATTTTATACCAATCCCATACATTATAAATTTAAACTACTTTAAAAAATAATGTTTACTTTTTAAACATATTTTTTATTCGTTTGGTTATATATTGATCATAAACAGAGGTATTAAAATTAACAATCATCTCTTAATGTCTTTGATTAGAAAAACTGGAAGTGAAAATATTATTGATACTAATCGATATAGAAAATAAATAACAATAATTATATTTTATTTTTCCTCACACGATCGAAAATGTGGTTCAGTCCGAGAACTTGGAGCTTGCTCTACTGCCTACATTAGGAAAATCTTTTGTTTCTCATATTTCCGAAAAAAATTAAATGTTAGGGTAAAATTCCAATAACAGATGTTATAAGTTACCGAATGAAAATAACTTAATGAAAAAAACATAACCTTCCGCAATTTTGCGAAAGTAATAACTATTTTCGATCATATAAGAAAAGACTATATAATTCAACATTTCAATTCTTTATTCTTATTCTTATATACTATTTTCAAATTTGTTTGAAAATTTCCGGTTATTAACTTTTTAAAAATCTTTCGTAGCGATTCGGAACGGAAAATCTGGTAACGAATCGTCCTAGTAACGAAACGACCGGTAGCGAAACGACCGGTAACGAAACGACCGGTAACGAAACGTCCGGTAGCGAAACGTCCAGTAACGAAACGTCCTAGCACCATAGAAAACAACCTTAGTTGGGCCATAGAAGATTGAGTGAAGTCCCCACTCAATCTTCTATGGCCCCACCATAACTTTCTCTCTCAATCTTCTATGGCCCCACCATAACTTTCTCTCTTAATCTTCTATGGCCCCACCATAACTTTCTCTCTTAATCTTCTATGGCCACACCATAACTTTCTCTCTTAATCTTCTATGGCCCCACCATAACTTTCTCTCTTAATCTTCTATGGCCTCACCATAACTTTCTCTCTTAATCTTCTATGGCCCCACCATAACTTTCTCTCTTAATCTTCTATGGCCTCACCATAACTTTCTCTCTTAATCTTCTATGGCTCCACCATAACTTTCTCTCTTAATGTTCTGTGGCCCCACCATAACTTTCTCTCTTAATCTTCTATGGCCCCACCATAACTTTCTCTCTTAATCTTCTATGGCCCCACCATAACTTTCTCTCTTAATCTTCTATGGCTCCACCATAACTTTCTCTCTTAATCTTCTATGGCCCCACCATAACTTTCTCTCTTAATCTTCTATGGCCCCACCATAACTTTCTCTCTTTTTTATAGTAATTACTTTCACAAAAGTTTTCATCCTCCAATAAATTGGATTCAATAAAATACATTTATAATTTTTTTTGAACTAATTCAATTTTTATTAAAGCTCAAAAAATTAAAAAATAATCATTAAATTCCAGTTGCAATATGCTGATATTCTGGCTTATCATTTTCCGCCTAAAGATAACAAAATCTATTTAGTGATATAAACTGATTATTATGAATTTTATTAAAATATCAATATGCAAGGTAAGTACAGAGTAATCGGATGGTTGTACTTTTTCGATACAAAAATATATAATAATAATTATTGAACTATTAATTTAATACCTGTGGAGTGTGGATATTATAGATTTATATAAAAGTTTTAAAAATTATTATAAATACTTTTCTCTTATTTGATCGAAAATGTGTAACCGTCCGATAAGTCAGAATTTACCCTAAGTATCGATATCTTATTGAATGATTTTAATATTCTATTTTTTTTTCTTAAATTTAATTATATTATTTTCCTTCACAAAATATATAAATAAACAACTATCTAATGTAGCACACTTGCCTTTTATTTCATTGTATAAGAAGTATTTGAAGTCGTCTCATCATATACATATGATTCACTACACTACATATTTTCATTCAAGAACTTAGCTCTTTTCATTTGCAACAACCCAAAATAAGACTGTGTTTTGTAAGAATGTTGTGACAATTTTTGGAAAAATTCTGGCTGGATTACCTTGCCCTGATCGCACTCACTTTTTTTTGATCGGTTGCTGTCAAATTTCGGATCCTCCCTATTCAATTGTTTCACTACAAACTATTTCAAGGAAAAGAAGAGTCTTATTCATAGTGAAAAGAGAGACGATTTTACGACAGCGGTATGACGAAGCGGAACTCTGATAGAAACAAGATAGAAAAGTTCAGTGGGACGAAGGAATATTAGTGTTAAAGGATAGACTAATTTGTTGATACACGAATGTGATTGTGAAACAGGAATAGTGACTTCGAAAAAATGATTTAACCTGGCCTTTGCTGAGGATGTCATAATTCACTAGGCTACATTTATTTGTCATTGTCTTGTTTTGCTTCATACTGGTTATAAAATATTTAATAATCACTTTTATATGCTGAAAAATTAACAAGATACATTAACTTATTAGGTATGCTATGCCTTCATACCAAATTTAAACTCTTCTGCTCATAAACAAATACGCACATACGAACACACAAATGTGACCCTGCGATATTAGTTTACATACTTTATATACAATACAACAAGGTTATATACACTGTAATTTATGAGCCTTGCTATACAGCAGGTTAAACAATTTTTAAATTTAATCCGTACACTGACTGCATTAAAGGGATAGTAAAGTCAAAATCAAACAATCGCCAAATTGGTTTTAAATCAATTCAGAATATTTAATTATGTAATATTTGATTGCTCGTTTATTTTTAAAATGTTCATATAAAAAGTATATAATAAAATTAGCGACACCTAGCGGAAGCATTTGCTCTCATTAGTATGTACGTGGGTTTGTTTGTTGTTTTCATATCAATTTTGTATGCACTAATAAAGCTTTGTTTGCGTCAAAATGGTGAAAAGATTATGTGAATTGGTAGACAAGAAGGTATAGTTTCAAAAATAAAGCCATCTCTTCACTTGAGCTAAAATCTAGATAAAAACTTATCTCAGTTGTTTGTTTACAAGATGGCGCCACTGATTGTGGCGCCATCTACCGTTATCATTTCTTAAGAAATTGATTATATATAAAATGATATATTTGAATTATTAGATTCTATTGAACATTGCAATTTTACACGAATACTTTATTCTTACAAAACATTCGTTTGATATTAAAATTATTTTAACAAAAAATGACTGTACTGCCCCTTTAGCAAACATGGGCAAATCCTTATATACAAATAACTATTCAATCCGATATACAGTACATAGAGTATGTAAAGTAATATTGCAGTGTCACACCTGTGCGTACGTATGTTCTTTGTTTATGCGCAGAAGAGTCTACAACTCGTATCAAGACATTTACCATACCTCCTAAGTAAATATATATTGAGGATAATCAACGTAATGCTGAACTAGTCAGTTTAGTCAAATAAAAAGAAGTTGAATCATTCGATTCTAAAAAAATTGTAAAAACATACCTCGTTTCTATGAAAAAATAGTTAACCCCCAGGCCACCGAATCGTCTTTCACAACAAAACTGTATTCATCTTAATATGAACCTGCGCAATACTCTACCTTGTAGTTAATATACCTTCAAAATTACGATGATGTTTCCATCAATTGTCAATATAAAAATTGCATCCTTATCTTCCCATATGTTTTCTTTACACTCTTGTTGTTGGCCTGTCCCGAAGAGAAGGGAATACTATGTGGATTGTGGATATATTGCATGTGTTTATATTTGTCCCACATAGCTGTCCCCTTGTACTTCCCTATCTTGAAATACCCATTATCAAGGTCAAAAAGTCTTAAAAGTTAAAATACCATCTATATCAATTTAATATTATAATCAATGTTCAGCATAGAAAGTTCGCCTCTAACGGAAAAGGCTAATTTTTCATCTATCAGTCGAGGTGTAGAGTAGGCTGTGGTTTAATCTTCGATAAATTGCCCTATTTCTAAATCAAATCTATGTAAACACTGATTAAAAGTTTTCCCGGCACCTAAACTAAATACAAGGAACCTATTGTTTCAATGAATAAATAAAGATATTTGAATAATTTCCTCTTCAAAAGGTCACTAACTTAATATAAAACAATACATATTACTCTTTATACTTTTTTAATAATTTCTACAAACTAAACTTTCGAAAGTGTATAAAAAATAACTAAAAATGTTAGTTTATATATACTTTATTAACTATTAGCATATATAAACTAATAAAAAAAATTATCACTAAGCTTTCTCTTTACGAAATTTGAAGTTTGTAACTTCTGAGAGTCAATCAACGGTAAAGTAACCAGAGGTAAAGTAACCAAAAGTAACCAGAGGTAAAGTAACCAGAAGTAACCAGAGGTAAAGTAACCAAAAGTAACCAGAGGTAAAGTAACCAAAAGTAACCAGAGGTAGGGTAACCAAAAGTAACCAGAGGTAAAGTAACCAAAAGTAACCAGAGGTAAAGTAACCAAAAGTAACCAGAGGTAAAGTAACCAAAAGTAACCAGAGGTAAGGTAACCAAAAGTAACCAGAGGTAAGGTAACCAAAGTAACCAGAGGTAAAGTAACCAAAAGTAACCAGAGGTAAAGTAACCAAAAGTAACCAGAGGTAAGGTAACCAAAAGTAACCAGAGGTAAAGTAACCAAAAGTAACCAGAGGTAAAGTAACCAAAAGTAACCAGAGGTAAGGTAACCAAAAGTAACCAGAGGTAAAGTAACCAAAAGTAACCAGAGGTAAAGTAACCAAAAGTAACCAGAGGTAAAGTAACCAAAAGTAACCAGAGGTAAAGTAACCAAAAGTAACCAGAGGTAAAGTAACCAAAAGTAACCAGAGGTAAAGTAACCAAAAGTAACCAGAGGTAAAGTAACCAAAAGTAACCAGAGGTAAGGTAACCAAAAGTAACCAGAGGTAAGGTAACCAAAAGTAACCAGAGGTAAAGTAACCAAAAGTAACCAGAGGTAAGGTAACCAAAAGTAACCAGAGGTAAAGTAACCAAAAGTAACCAGAGGTAAAGTAACCAAAAGTAACCAGAGGTAAAGTAACCAAAAGTAACCAGAGGTAAGGTAACCAAAAGTAACCAGAGGTAAGGTAACCAAAAGTAACCAGAGGTAAAGTAACCAAAAGTAACCAGAGGTAAGGTAACCAAAAGTAACCAGAGGTAAAGTAACCAAAAGTAACCAGAGGTAAAGTAACAAAAAGTAACCAGAGGTAAAGTAACCAAAAGTAACCAGAGGTAAAGTAACCAAAAGTAACCAGAGGTAAAGTAACCAAAAGTAACCAGAGGTAAGGTAACCAAAAGTAACCAGAGGTAAGGTAACCAAAAGTAACCAGAGGTAAAGTAACCAAAAGTAACCAGAGGTAAGGTAACCAAAAGTAACCAGAGGTAAAGTAACCAAAAGTAACCAGAGGTAAAGTAACAAAAAGTAACCAGAGGTAAAGTAACCAAAAGTAACCAGAGGTAAAGTAACCAAAAGTAACCAGAGGTAAAGTAACCAAAAGTAACCAGAGGTAAAGTAACCAAAAGTAACCAGAGGTAAAGTAACAAAAAGTAACCAGAGGTAAAGTAACCAAAAGTAACCAGAGGTAAAGTAACAAAAAGTAACCAGAGGTAAAGTAACCAAAAGTAACCAGAGGTAAAGTAACCAAAAGTAACCAGAGGTAAAGTAACCAAAAGTAACCAGAGGTAAAGTAACCAAAAGTAACCAGAGGTAAAGTAACCAGAGGTAAAGTAACCAAAAGTAACCAGAGGTAAAGTAACCAGAGGTAAAGTAACCAGAGGTAAAGTAACCAAAAGTAACCAGAGGTAAAGTAACCAAAAGTAACCAGAGGTAAAGTAACCGAAAGTAACCAGAGGTAAAGTAACCAAAAGTAACCAGAGGTAAAGTAACCAAAAGTAACCAGAGGTAAAGTAACCAAAAGTAACCAGAGGTAAAGTAACCGAAAGTAACCAGAGGTAAAGTAACCAAAAGTAACCAGAGGTAAAGTAACCAAAAGTAACCAGAGGTAAAGTAACTAAGTACAGTAATTTAGAACTTATAATACACATCTCTTAGAACTTAGTACAGTAATTTAGAACTTATAATACACATCTCTTAGAACTAAGTATAACAGTTTAGAACTTATTACAAGTATAGTTATTTACGTAAGCGATATCAGCGACTGTATCTATTGTGGATGAATAATAGCGTCATTTTAACGTCAAAGATGATTACGGATGTCATTTTGTGTCTAAATTAGTGTGACTAAAGTATTTTCCTAAAGTTTACCTACACTGCAAGGGCACTAAATTGCATTCGATGCTAACTGGAAGACAATCAAAGACTATATAAATGTTGTCTTTTATTGTCTTCCAGTTTTCTATGCTGACCGCAAGACAATAAATATCTTTTATAGAACCATTCGAAATTTGCTAAATATTCACAATAAGAGACTATACCATACTGAATATTTGTTAACGAAACATCGTATTTCGTCAAAAGACATTTCTAATTTGAAATGAAACAAAATTTTATATATTTTTTTAAAGCTTGTATTATATTATTATACGTTGTTAAATCGCAAGCTTCTTTACATTTATTGAACATTTGTTTTGTAACCCGATTACAGATAATAAACGATGTATGTTTCTCATCGAGGATAGACTGAAGTAGAAACTAACTGACTGTATGAAGAAGTCATATGTGAAATCTGTTATCAGTAAATGAAAGCATGTAAGCATAAAATAAAATGACAGTTAATAAATAGAAGATGAGAATATCGTTACGCCATTAATTAAAAAAATGTGATAAAAATAACTTGCAAGCCACATACATAAAGTATAAAATTAAATTGATAAATATCATTCTAAATATTAATGAGACATACTGAAAGCTCAAACTATATGTACCTTAATTATATTTTAATAACTTATATACAAAAACATACAACCATAATATGGATGCCTACTTTCCAATATATTTAATACAAGCGGTTACGTTAGCATTAGCGGTTACATTAGCAATAATAACTGCTGCATTTCAAGCTCCAAATGCAGGTACAAAGGGTCGTGATTAACCCATTTCCCTTTGGATAATGTGACGTCACTTGGAAAAGATGTGACGTCACTGGGGCAAAATGTCAATTTCGCTACAGTCAACTGCAAGAAATTTCAGAGACGAAAAACTAGAGAATGGAAACAGGAACAGGAAGGATATCTTGGTACTTAGGTTCTAAACGGTTCAGTGTAAATTCATCGTAGGTAAATTCATCGCATGGTAAATTCATCGCATGGTAAATTCATCGCATGGTAAATTCATCGCATGGTAAATTCATCGCATGGTAATTACAACTGCACCAAAAATATATCTAAATTACTCCTAAAAAGATGAATTGTAACAGTACCTCTTAAATAATTAGAAAACCTGGTTCCCATTTACTGAGGCAATGATGTTTTGCTGATCATATTTTCGAAGAGGTATAGAATTTACAGTTATATTTTTGTTCAAACTATATTAGTACTGAGTAGCTACACAAATAAGTAATTTGAGAAATAATATAAATTTAAATTAAAGAAAAAATAAGCATAACTATAAAATAATAAATTAATGCAATTACCTAGAAATTAAAAATACATGTGAAAATTATATGACATTCTTTAACTAGAAATCCAATCATTTAAAATAAACTAACAGCACAGATTCGTACAAACAAGTTACCCTAATCCAGCGAAAAATAAAGTAAGGTCGGTGCAATTATTTGCAAAGAGTTTATTTAAGTTTATCAATTTAATGTTATATTATATCATTCGATGAATTTACCATGCGATGAATTTACCATATAATGAATTTACCTGCGATGAATTAACCATGCGATGAATTTACCTGCGATGAATTTACCTTCGATGAATTTACCAAGCGATGAATTTACCCGCGATGAATTTACCATGCGATGAATTTACCATGCGATGAATTTACCATGCGATGAATTTACCTGCGATGAATTTACCAAGCGATGAATTTACCCGCGATGAATTTACCATGCGATGAATTTACCGGATACCTTTAAAAACAAGACTACTCATATCTTCTAAATCTAGTAACTGGAACAACTAACTCTATCATTTACAAGTTAGAAACACATCCTCTTGTTATTTCATTTTCTTTGTACAAAATCTAGAGTTTGTCATAGATATTGTAATTGCCATTGAAGATCTTAGCAGCTTCCATCATTTTCACAAGTTGATTCTGAAAAAGTATACAAACACTTAAAATAAATTATACAACATTTTTGCTTGAAGTCTAACAAAAACTCTTGAAATTTCAATATCTAAACTTTGGAAACAATAATTCCTGCTGGTAAAACAAAAATAATAAAGATATAGTTTGTTGAATTTTAGGCTTTCATTTTCTTTTCAATTACAATGTATTAAGAAGCTAACATATCTATCAGTATAATAGATTATTTTATATTTCAAAATTTCTTTATTAATGATGTTAGTCAAGAATCTGCAGTACAATTCCTCTAAAATTAAAATATTAAATCAATTATAAATCCAATAAAAAGTTAATACAACTTGAAATGATTACTATTAAAATTAATACTGCTGAAGTTTTCAATAGATACTTTGATTTGATAATAAAACAATTAGATTACCTGATCCACGATGACATTAGGGTGACATCTTCTGAGCATGACTGCTGTCCTGTAAACATCAATGTCCTGGAACACCTTGAGTCTGTCGATAGTGTTGATGATGCCTATCATCAGACCACACGCTGTCACACCATCACTGTTCAGGGGTAAGATGGGGTAAAGAATGGTAATTATATTATTATTATACCATTATTACCTATCATCAGACCACACGCTGTCACACCATCACTGTACAGGGGTAATATGGGCTAAAGAATGGTAATTATATTATTAGTGTAAATTACTGTTAACTAGCGGTACCTGTATATATTTCACGGTTTTATTACACTGATTGGTCAAATGTGTAGTATGTTTTCAACTCAAATTGAAATCTCCAAAAATTTGTATGTAATGGCAGAAGCGATATGTTGGTTCATTCGAAGAGAAACTAAAAATCACAGAATTTAACTAAATTTTCTCTTACGTTTTTCTGTTTTTCATTTTTACCGGAGTTTCCACTTTTCACCGATTTTTCGCTTTCCCGGATTTTTTGGTTTCCGTTTAATATGTTCTTCTGGATTCATTAGTTTTTCGGTTTTCCGTTTTTTTCGGGTTTTCGTTATAAAAATGGTACATCATTGATACTAATCGATATAGAAGTTAAGTAACAATAATCATATTTTATTTTTCCTCACATGATAGATAATGTGGTTCTGTCTGAAAAATCTGAGGTTGCTCTACAGCCCACATTTGGAAAATCTTTTGCTTTTGATATTTGCAAGAACGTTTTAATGTTAGGTTAAAAATCCAATTGCCATATGTCACATGTTACCGAATGAAAATGGAATAAAGAAAAAAACAGAATCTTCCGCAAATTTGCCATGGTAATAATTATTTTCCACCATATGTATAAAAAATTAATATTTAATTTTACATTTTTTTCAGGATAAAAAAAAAACAAGAAGGATAAAATCTTTACAGAAAAGGAAATTACTTCAGGAACTACGAGTGGGGGGTTGAGTTCCTTGAAGGGGTGGACCCGACCCTCTAAAACCTCTCCTTCGCGGGTGAGAGGATGTTCAAGACTCCATTAAAACGATCAACAAGTTATGAGATACAACAAACAGCTATTAGTATTAATATCAAAACATTTACCAAAAAATTTTTGTTCCTTCTCAATAAATTATTTTTCTGGTCAGGATTACATGCTGATTTGTAATGACTCACCCACACACGAAGAGAGGAGGCGTGGCATTAACATGGGAGAGCAAAATGTCGGCAACTTCCACAAGTTCAGACAAGTCACGAGGATGAGGAACACCACGCTTCCAGTTTTGAACTTCGAAAACCTTGATTTCCTGAACTTCCTAATGTGAAAATAAATAGAAATGAGTAAATTCCGAGTAAGTTTCTCATTAAATTGATTTGAGTGTTGTAACGATAAAACACTTGATAATAATTTACCCCCTTTCTGGAGTCAACAGTGATTTCGCTCTCTATCAAGTTAGTAGACAGAGAATTTCTACTGATGCATTTGATAACATTGCTGTCAACTTCAAAACTGCTGCCAACTACTGACGGGTAGAACTCGGGAAAATTCTGCAAAAAAAAGTATTTCAACACAAATTTATTATAGCTATTTGTGTCTGTTAAAAGATGTAAGGATAACTGAATTTTTAACTACCAAACCTCATCAAATTCTTTGTTCAGAACAACCATTTTGGAAGGTTTGTTAGTATGCACTAGATTCCAGAATTTGTCCAGATCGTCCATGAAAGGATGTTGAGTTGCGATGTATTCAACACCGATTTCCAAACCTTGAAATTTTACAGCGTTGATGTACATATTTTCTCCATTTGAACCCTACAAAAAAACATTGGAAATAATTAGTAATATTAAATATAAAGAATAAAATTACTTTTATTTCAAACAATATTGACAATTGCAAAATATTACTTCAATATTGACACGAGGCAAATCCGGAGCCAAGTATTGATAATTTCGATTATGACTCAAGTTATCAGGGTGACTTGCTGTGGAACAGATCAGAGAGTTTGGAAGTCTTGCAAGTCGTTGATAATATTCGAAACAATCTTTCTGGAAAGATTGCAGTTCCTCACTGATTTCAGACACGGGGAATGAATTTTTGGCACCGTACAGCATTTCATCCAAGAGATTTAAGCACAGCTGGAACTGCACTTGGTTTTCGATCAATCTACCTCTATCAGACCTGAGTTGTCTGATAACTTTGAATATGTCGAGTGGCATTTTCTTGAGAAAATAGTCGTAGCAAATGAGACAGAAGAGAACTGTTCCGGTGCGCCCGATTCCTTCCGAGCCATGGACCACAGCATGAACTGGGATAGAAGACAAAGAATTAAGCTTCATATTCAACTGGTAAATTAATCATAATAACAGCTTGTAAGGATAATAATTATAGTGAAAATATATTAATGACTGATTTACTATTATCGTGTCCAATCGCAATGTTCAGTATGATTTGAGAAAGAGTCTTTGTTTCAGTAGGAACTCCATGTTCAGGCCATTGAGTGAAATGGTAGTGGGTAACTTCACGTTGGACATATTCTTCGCCAACCAAAATACGGACCTGTTAACGGAAATAGGGAAAATAGTTTTAAAGTGGAAGTGTTAATAATCCTTTTGAATATATACATGCAGTTCACTATTATTTGAAATTTCAGTAGTTGCTTTAACCGGAATATGTAAGGAAGAAAGATATAGACAAGTTTAATAATAAGCTGTTTCAGTATCAAAAGTATTACATAACATAGAATCTAATGACATCTAAAAACAAAGCACTTCCTAATTCACAAAGTACAGGTAAACTTCAAAATTTTCATTCATTCATTATAAATATTAATTAAGGTAACGAATACATTTAAATGACTGGAAATGGGTATAAGATTCCATTTAATTACCCTAGTGAAAATAGGAACAATTTTCGAGGCAGCGGTTAAGCCGATCGAGGTAGTCATAACAGCAATCAGGGAGCAGCGAGAGCACAGCATGGGTGCCAAACTGACCGTTTTTAGGTCTCATTCTACTCCGGCGTAACTGCGCAGAACTATTCTGGCAACTGCTCCTAATTGCCTAGCGCGCTGCCTAACTGCGGATGCGCAGTCCCTAGCCACGACTGTATAATTGTATTATTATTAATAGCAGTTTTGGTTAAGGGCTGCAATACCACAGTTAAGGGGACCGGCCATGGAAAAATCACTAAATTGTATTATTTATTTTTTATTTCATAAATAGGTACCTAACAACATTATAAATGATAGTTCAAAAAATCAGAGCTCTAGAATGTTCCTGGATGACGCTATACCCCTGGGGAGAGGGGGGAAGGAGAGTGGGTATATCGCTCTATTAGTTCGAATAACTCGTTTTCTATAGGTCTAATCGAAAAAAAACGAACAAAAACGATAGGGAATTCAATTTTATATATGAATACGAAGTTTCAGAACCGTAGCTTCATTAATATTTTTTCTTCTTCTAAAAACATGGTTGGTCCTCCAATAACTTCGAATACCATTTTGAGGCACTTCAAAATAGCTACAGTGAAACTCCTGAGTTATGAAATAATGGTTTCTTCATAACTGGGAACCACTTCATAATTCGTGTGCAGAGATAGTTTTCTGTGATTATAATCATAGAGAATTATTGTCATTGAGGGATAACTATGACAACTATTATTCTTATATGAATGTGCTGTGTGCACTAAATTATATACAAAATTGAGGTAATCAAACAAATATTGAGTAAATGTTGTGGGAAATCAATATAGCAACTCATTATTGTACAAAAAATTAATATATATAATGGTAGTAGTCATTTATACCTAAATTTGAATCATTAACAAAAAATACACATCATTTAAACCTCAAACAATTAATAAAGAAAACACAGTTTATACTCAATATATCCGATTTATTGATAACTTAAACTTTATAATAAATATTTGCCGTCCTGATTTATATTTTCATATATAATATTCCGTTAAAGGATAATACACAATTATAGGTGGTATTCTATAATTGGATATTTTCCTTACCTTTAGTAATTATTGGGTATCATCCTATAATTGGGTATTGTCTTATGATTGGGTATAATCCTATACAGAGTATATTATTCTATAATAGAGTATTATTCTATAATAGAGTTTTATCTTATTATATGGTGGTGGAATGGTGGAGAAGATTTCAAAAACTCACTATTGCATTGAAGTTGTAATTTTCATTAAAAATTCTATATTGTAATTGCTTGTCATACTTGCATTTTACATTTTCACTTCTGCAATATGATTTTCAATTCTGCCAATTCATTATTCACTTCTGCCGACTGGAGTTGGAAAAGGTATAGTTCTACCTCAAGAATTATCGTTTTCTGTGATTTAAACAAAGAAAATACTTCACAACTCAGGAGCATTTCATAATTCAAGTCCTTCATTACTCGGGTGCTATCAAGAACGGTAGTTGCATTTTGTTCGAATTTCGAATTATTTTTAAAAATATTAAATTAAAAAAAATATTTATATTTTAATATTTCGAAAAATAATCAGAAATTCGAAAAAAATGCAACTTCCGTTCTAGACCATCCCCTTGAGTATCGAATGCAAACAACCGCAATGCCGTAGCTTTAACCAAAAAAGAGCCTTCGGCTTTTGGAAAAAGGGTCGAAATCCATTCGAAATCCGAATAACTCGTTTTCTGTGGGTCGAATCAAAAAATTGCCATGAACAAAATCGAAAGATATTTCAATTTTACATTTATATACCAAGTTTTAGAACCGTAGCTTCATTAATAAAAAAGTTTTCAAAAATCATGGACGTTCCCATTAAGCAGCGCGCTGGGCAAATAGGAGCAGGTGCCTAGAGAGAGTAGTTCTACGCAGCTACACCGGAGTTGAATTTACCCCCAGCAGCGCTGCACTCTCGCTGCTCCCTGGCTGCCGTGGTGACTACCCCGATTAACTTAACAACTGCCTCGAAAATGTTCCTATTATTAATTGGGAAAATATATATGATCAATAGAAATATGGATTTCATTGTTTAAATGATATGGTCACCTGAATAGTGGATATTGTGTAGAAAGATTCGATTTCACGCTTCACAACTAAAATGACGCCGTTGGGTGACTGAATTGGCAACGGGAATTCGGGCCACATGTATTCACCAACTTTCGCCTGAAATATTAAAATTATTAAATCAGCTTCAAACATATTTCTTAACACATAAAGCAAGATTAATATGAGAAAGTACTATATCTTTAATATTATATGCATTTTTGATGAATACTGAACCCATACTCACTATTTCTTTTTCGATAAAGTTAGCAACCATAATAATCACGTTAACTTCTTGTTCAATGATCATCCTCCAAAAGTCTGCGATTGTACTAACATTGTTGTCTTTCGGACCTTGAGACGCAATGTACCTCCTGTTCTTGGACACGCTCTGCAATCGAGAAAATGTAGTCAAGAATATCGAATTATTCCTGATGATTTCAAACAGTAACCTTCACTTCAAATATTTAAAATATTGTTAATGAAAAGATAGGGTAACACAAGATTTACAATCAAACATATGTGTGTTTACCGTTATGTGGTTAGCATTTATGTAGTCAGATGAAGGGTCTCCATCCCGGATTTTCAAATGAACTCGAGTGTCATCGTCTGTTCAGAAAAGAGGAAACTTTTAACATAACTAACATTCACTAATTTGAATTGTTCATTATGATTAATAAGTGGAGCAAACTAAGAAAAATATTAAACTAAGAATAATAATGATGAGTCATGTATTCCTATGTTTTCTATATATATTGAATGAAAATGAATTTATATAATCTATTTCAAGATTCAATAGTAAAATTATTTTAGAAAGGTAACTAGAGGGAATATAATGAATAAATATAATTTTAAATTACTTTATAGTATATAAGTAATTCGAGGCCAAGTATTTAGATGTCAAAAAATAAATATACAT
Source organism: Caprella mutica (assembly GCA_947561585.1). Classification (NCBI taxonomy): domain Eukaryota; kingdom Metazoa; phylum Arthropoda; class Malacostraca; order Amphipoda; family Caprellidae; genus Caprella; species Caprella mutica. Next base: position 321,667 of record CANNZV010000257.1, read on the forward strand.
CAAATCAAAGAAGAATTTGAATCAAATGACTTGATTTCAATTTTGCCCATCTGAAATGCTGACGACAAAAAGATGGTGAAATCTTATTATTGTTACGATGGTTGATGCAGACATTTTCTAAACATATTCATTATACAATTATGCAAATTAGCAAATAAAGAATATTGAATACAAACATGGTAGATTGTTCTTGGAGAGGTTCTTCATTCTATTTTCATTGCTCTCTCCATCGGAGGTAGATTTTGGATAACATTTTGGAATTTCCTGCAAAATGAAAAAAATAATTAAGGTTTGGTTAATGTTCTATTCATCATTTCTCGATGGTAGAAATTATTATACTATACCTTGAACTTTTCGATTGCCCCATTGGAGTTAATTAGGGAATGGAGATAGCCTTCCATGTTCACGAAAGACACTGCATCAACTTTAATCTCTTCCATCTGAATTTCTACCATCGGAGTTTCTTCTATTGGAATTTTTGTAGAAGAAAAAGGTAGGGAAGATAGCGAATCTCGACATTTTAAAATTTTTACTTCTCAAAAGCTTGGTTTCGAATAAATAAATAAGGAATATATTTTGAATAGGAAAGCTAGCTATAATTGACGTTAAGATTTGAAGAGATATTAATTATTAGTGAGAATGAAATATTCCAGTATAAATGGAAATTTATTATGGATATGATCATTAAATATAAATAATTTAATTCAAGAAACAAGCTAATTAGGTTAATAAATAGTTAAGATAGTTTGAGGATCATCATTTTTGTGAAGGTTATCTTTGAAATTTAAACTTTTACACATTTAATCAACTTGGTCAACCTCAGATCCAATTTTTCAATTTCTGGTACGATAAGAATTCTTTCCCTCTCAAAACAAATACGATTTAATGATAAAAAATTAAGTCACTAATTATTTATAATTTGGTCTAATTTACCATATAATGTTGATTCCAATTCATTGACATGCGTTCCTATATCTTCTTCTTGTGTTCTTTTTCTTCGGTAAACGAGAAATCTGTGAATGCATTAGGTATTTTATCCATTAGGAAAATTATTTCATAAAAACCTTCGAATAAAAAAGTTTCCAAGTTATTTAGCAATAATATTTTATCCCAGCGGTTTGGTCAGACATCAGAAATTCACTTCAAAGTTCAAAAGAACTTTATTTTTGATCACTCATATAATTACCCAATGGAAGCTAGAGCGATTGCTACGAGAATAATGGTCAGGGGCACTATCCAAAGATTTTGATTAGGCTGATGAAGTGATCCACCAGCTGTGAAAGTTATTTTAGGTTCTTCCACTAGTAGCCTGTCACCTGAAAAAGTGATGAGAATATCATGAAAAAACAACCGATCACTATTATATAATTTACTCTTAACTTCATTAAAATTGTTACACTTACTGTTTAGTTTGAGTTCAATGAGGGGGATAATAGAATATACCTCTCCACGAATAAGAGGTGGATTGTTAGGTGAGTCACTTGAGCCAACTGTGAATTCACTGTTGTTCTGAAGGAATGAAATTAATTGCAAACTTGTTCTGCTAATCCATAACTATCTAATCAGATGAAAGGATAAGTTTGACAAATACAAAAATTTAACAAACCTCAACAACTCCGGCTACATATGATTTAGTTCCCGATTCTACTTCTCCTGAACGCTTCTTTCTCATTCTAGCTCTGTTGTATTCGTCATAAAGATCAGTAAAGTTCATCCTTTCCTCTCCATATCCTCTGACGACAATGAAGACCACATTTCTAGTTGAATGAAATTTCATTCAGTTCATTCAGTTGATTGCTATTAATTTGATTTTTTTAAATATAACAATTACTTATTATTTATAAATTAAATAAGTTACACACATTGAGGAGTCTCCTGATTCGATTTTAGGTATTTTGATTACTATTGTAGTACTGGTGATGGTGCCTGATAAGAATTTATCAGTAAGCACTGGTTCATCCAGTTTGGTGTTAGTAGCTGTTTCTGCCACACTACTGCAAGCCTTTACGTTACAGCATCCACTTTTCACTATATATTCGGAGCTGGGTCTTAACCTGGTAAACTGAAAATAATAAGACAATTCAGTTTGACATATCAATCTCAAAATCATACTTGATAGTTCAATTAATTTATGTATTCATAATTCCTACTGTGAATGTGTATTCCTTCTGTGGAATGACTGGATGTTTGGAGATATTGTGTTGAAGAAGACTCCCCTCATGCAAGCTAGTCCAGCAACTTGGTTGTTCACCTAAGTACTGAGATGTAGTGACTACAACATCAATTTCGTTAAGAGCGTTCATAGGCATCAGTGTGGGTTTACCTGGAGCTGAAATATTTAAAACAATAATAGGTTAATTTCAGACTGCTTCTTCAATTAGTAATGAAAAAGTACATATACGTATCAATTTATTAAATGGAATATATTCTGAATATACCATACCTGTAGGTTTCGTCAATCCAATGACAGTTTCTGAATCATCTGAACATTCACGTGCATCACTACTTTTGCAGCTCTGGACCTTGAAAGTCAATGAATTATGTTATGATAATATGACAATATTAAATGTATTAAAAGTAGATAATAATAGAGAAGAAACATTTGAAAACTATACAATAAATTAAATTATCAAAACAATTCTGTCCATCATCTGATAAACATAAAGCTAACTTACTAATATTGTAAAATATATTTTGGACAACTAATTTTGTTCCGGGAAATTTTATTTAATGTCATTACTCCCAACGGTGTTCCGATGTTCCAGCGCCTCTGTCTCTGTTCTAGATTTTGATGAGATTTGCTGTGAAAATTTGTGTACCTAATATGCGCAGATGAGAACTCACGAGTGAACAGCTGAGATCTAATTTTGTCTTTTATATTTTTAGATATATTATCATTAATATTTTTTAGTGAATTAAAATAATCTAATTTACTGTGCAATAATAAACAGATAGTGGAAGTGAACAGCAGATGTTATTATTAGTCATTTGGGGGGAGATTTTAATGTGAGACATGGAGATATGGAAGCAGAACATAATATCGTACTCTCATTTATTGGCAGTTGTAATGATGAAAATTGAGGGTGAAGTTAATAAATATTATATCAGATTTTGAAATAAAAACTCTACTCGTCAGTTCTATAGGACTTTTAAAAACAACTCAAAGAGAAAAAAATTGAGGAAAACTGGAAAATACCAGTGAAGAAGAGTAAAATTGACTTTCATCTCTCAAAATTGACTATCTTGCCTATAACTAATTGTCCCACCTTCAATCTGTAGTTGACATTGAAGTTGAGATTTTCTAGCTGATAGCAGATATAACCAACTGAAGATTCACAGAGAGATGTAGGATTTACAATTTTTCTATCCCACCTATTCTTGTTTCTGTAGCTGAGTTTGTAGGATTGAATTGAGGCGAGGGATGGACAGGGTATCAACCATTCCAAGAAGAGGGAATTGTTTGTTGCTCCGCTAACTTTAAAATCTTGAACAACTGCAGGACCTGTATTTATTATATTAATGATAATTAGGAATATCAAACGCGACATTTTATATCAAAAGTAAATATTAAATCATCAAACTTACTCTCCGTCTCCTTTGTAGAAAAGACACCCTCAGTAGATATAGATTGTCCAATGGAGTTCTCCAAATAGACTGTAATGGAGTATCTTGTGTAGTCTTCCAAGCTACTGAAATACTTTCTCAGAGCTGTGGAGTACATGAAATTGTCCTCAATGATGTCTTCATATGGTGAGGCATTAGGACATTTTGATAATTTCCTTATTATCCAAACCGATGTGATATTTGGACCATGAAACTTCTGACATTCAGATGCTATTCCAATAGTACATTGTAGAGATTTATATTGCGATACATGACTGCAACTCAGCTCTCGCCATTCTATATCAGGAACTGGAAAATATAAAAAGTTATGAACGTTGCGGTATATAAATATTTATGTCTTCACGTACTAAAAGGGAAGGTAGAAAATTGAATTAAGTTTTAAATGATATAGGCATAATTTATTATGTGATTTGTTATTTTGACCATCTAAATATCAATTATTAAATAAATAGTGGTACAATTAATTTTTACAAAGCGCCATTTTTGTCACCGATTCTCTTTTACAATCGTAGAGGCTGTGCAGATTTGCATGAGGACGAGTGAAGAAATCGATTGTGGTGACACCTGATGGCGTCATGTGCAACATAAGAAAATTGTATTTAATAAGTAATGACGCAATTTTTAATACAAATTAATTAATAATTTGGTATTTTTCATTAATTAATAATTTGGTATTTTTCATTAATTAATAATTTGGTATTTTTCATTTATTAATAATTTAGTAAGTAATTATTAACAGTATATTTAATAACAGTGCAAAAAAACGTCTTTTAAATAGAAAATGAAATAGAAAACAAATGAAATTATTTTTTATTTAAATATATAAATTTTTTATTAAGATTAAATATAAAATTTACTGATATTACCTTATTCTATACCATTTTACAATTTTTTCTATTTAGAAAACAACTTTTAATACTTATTATTAATGATTGACTAATAATTCTAATCAACATGTTTTTTAAATAACAGTATTATTAAATATACTGCTCTTAAGTTGTACTCCAACTCCACCAGGTGTCACCACAATCTTTTTCTTTTCTCGTCTTCACATCCTCTCGGTCCTCACGACAGAATAATACACTGGCTTTTAATTCGAATAAACTTTGTATTTACCAAAATATACAGTTATACACTCATTTTCAAAATTGTAATGCTAGAAATATTTTATTAGTTAATATAGTGTATAAAACTGAATAAGTAATTCAAATTCTATTATCTATTGCATATTCACACAGATAGTTTACATAATTCAAACGTAAATGAAGATTCAGGTTCATATAGCGGGATATAATTTAAATAAATCCATCTACCGATTGTTCGATCAAACTTATGTTATCAATAAAACCCTATTAGCTCTGAAAATAGAGTGATATTAGCCGAAATAATTATATATTTTATTGCATCCTGTAGATATTTAAAATATATGAACAATCCTAAATTAAATCATGATATAAAATATCATAATATGTCTCTATTAATTAATGATTATCCTTCATACTACGTTAATTTTTTTTAAAGTAGCCCTTGAAAGTAATTTTTATTCTTGTGTAAGAAAGGTGGAGTATCACTTACCTTCATTTGGAGGTGTGGAGAAGGTGTGACAAGTAGGTGTGGATTTACCTCCTCTATTCACTCCAACAACACAAACTTTGTACTTTGCAGAGTACCAAAGGTGATTATTGTAGTCAAGTATCACCTCAGTGTCAGTCACTGTAACTGTTGTTACATTGGGACTAATCATGTCCTGGCATCCAATGTATTGAACAAACTGAAAATTAAAATGTCTGTTACAATCTTCTCAACAAGAAATGTATTTATTATCGTGATAGTTTGTTACATATTCATGAGTCTTACCTCCGTAGTTACTTCGTAGCTACTAGAATAATTAGCTTCATTCCATACGATGAGAGTTCTATCAGAGGTGACATTTATTCGAATGTTGTCTGGAGACGCGGGAGCTGTTGAGAAGATTTTAAAAGATTAAAAAAGTAGGACTAATTATATAATTAATCCATATATCAAGTTTCTTGCAGATATTTTCTCTCTGACTATTTTTAATTTCAAATATCATATCTTATAAGTAACAAACTAGTATTTTCTCAGAATATAACTAATTCCTGTCGATAATTGAAGCTTAATTTACGTTTGCAAATCACTAAGATAGTAATGGTCAAAATCAAAGGAATTAACAAAATAAGTAAAAAGTATTATATTTATGGAGAAAATATGAACGATCGAAAAATATCATATCACATATGTTAATTGTATGCATTGAATTTCGATTTTCAAAAAACTACTTAACGATATGATGTTTCAATATATTTATCAATTTATTTTCAAATCATACTGCATACAAATAGAAATAAATAAATATATATTAATGGAAGTAATATCTTGTTAGATACTGTTACACTAAGTAATGACATTTGCAATAACTATTCAATTTGTCTTTCATTAACGCAACACTGGGATTTTATAGGTTAAAATAGCCCATTATATTAAATGTGAACAATTTGTAAATAATATTTTTTGTTACGGTGGTCAACTGGTCATGAATTGATGACCTTGAAAACCTCATATGGCAAAAGTGAAATATTTATTAAGAATTGTAATAATAAAATATTAATTTTCTCTTTCTACATAATGTTTAGAATGATTTACACAGCTTTTATTTCTTACGATATGGTAGCGTGGTAACAGTTTTCGTCTTGCCATCCAATGTTATTTGATAAAGAGTATCAGCTGTCAGAGGATGGATTTTAAAGGCTGGTATGTCACTGATTTGGTTAAATATGGTATTTTCACCATCCATAACAAGGATAGAATACCTCACTCTGGGACAGAGTGGTCCATTTCGGTGTACCTGGTGATAAGAGAAAATCAACAACAAAACTCTTATTAAATCTCAAAGATTATAAACATGCATAGAAATATTACCCATTTAACAGTGACGGAAGTCTGCCCAATGTTAGTAACATTGTAGTAGTCAGCACTGGAGTACGTGTCTGTTAGAGGAAAATACATTAATAATAATAACTTAATTCAATAAAATAAACTCATAGTTAATGATATATAATGCCGACACACACTTTGTTGTACTATGCCAACACCGCAGGTACAGATGCGTCATTTGAGTTTTCTCTAAGAAAGGGCAGTTAACCCAGTCTGTACTCCCAAATGACGCACCTGCACAGGTAATTCTATTGATTTAGCGTGATGTTGCTACAAAGCAATTATACAGCTTGACACTGTGTATTGAAGGGACATTTTTTTATGATTTGATTAACCATAGAATCTATTTCACAGTATTTTATAGAATGTGAGGTGAAATGAAATGTACACTCGAGTATATTTTATTTGAACATATCAGTAACTATGATAACATGACAAGACTTTGTTTGAAATACTTACCACTGTGCAGTTCAAATAAATATTGATTTCAAATCAAAAAAATTTCAACTGAAGTATAGTTACCCAGACAAGGCAATGTTACATTATGGCTCTGTATTCTCATGTTATATTCCACCGTTGCTTTTCCTCTGTTAGTCAAAATATTTAGTTTGATGTTGTAACTATTGCCTCTGAAGAAATCGTAACTGAACTCTGTGAGAAGAAATGAAGTTAACATTAATATATTGTTAGATTAACTACCTCTTACATTATCAGGCTAGTGTCTGTTCAGGTAATTTGTCTACAAACCTCTTCGTTGTCCAGGGTAGGTAGCAATGTTTGCATTTTCACTGGGGGTGGATAGATCTTCTATCGATATTTCGTACCTTAACAGCAATATTTAATTGTTATGAAAAGAAAACAGAAAGGTAAATAAAATAAGAACATTGATGGTAAATGATGGAATGTAAGTTTTCTCTAATTAATGATGGTTTATAACTATAAATGTTATTATAATATATTTTTATACTATTTTCTTGAGATAAATTTTCTATTTAAGATTATCACTGATGAAAATGATCTCTGCCATTACTCTTCGTGTATTTTACCAGTTTTTCTCACCTTAGTTCCCCGTCTGTGTCCGACAGCTCACCATCGTCATAATCTGAATCCCATTCGGAGAAAGTGACAGCACAGCCTCTGACGTCACAGTCAGTGATGAGGGGAGGCTTTCTAAATCTCGGTAAATTGAGAGGAGCTTTGTCTGACATTAGGGAGAGAGAAATTGTCTTTAGAATTAACTTACACGCCTCAGGAGTGACTTGGAATGACGAGAAATGCTACTATTGTGAGGTTGTACAAATGAAATATTCACATCTGAGGCATCTTGAACATATTAGTTATATAATTTAATCTACAATACAAACAAAATTGATACAAGCAATTATACATTTATTTACCTTCATTACAGAGGTTTTCATTCTCGCATCTCTGATCACACCTGCCGTAACTGTCACAGGTGCCACCATTGCAATAATAACAATAGCTACGACAATCTGGTCCGTAATTCCACACATCGCATCCTATTGGAAAATGTCATTGAATTAAAAGATAGCCATGAATGTGTAAATTGAGACTCTTTCTTGAGACTTTAATTCCTCTTTAAATTTTTTTAATTTATGCATCTGAATTAACTCTATCTTACTTCTATTTTACACAAAAGTATAGGCATACGAATACAGGTAAGAAAGATTGATTTAACCAATCCATACAATCGATTTAAATAAGCAATTTGTGTTATATTTAACTATACATAAAAATTGAAGAAGGTTGTACCACTCATTTTACTAAATAATATTTATACATTATAATAAAAGTACATTCCGAAGTCATTTATCTTTACTAAACAACAGACATATCATATAGAACCACTCCTGAAAATTCATCATAATTTATTTCTCTAATAATTGTCAATCGAAATTATAGAACTGTTATGTTTTTATATGAAGAGTAATCACCTGCATTGCATCTTGGCGGCTTGAATCCTGGTTGACATGAGCAACCTTTCGGATCACGCAAACAGAACGTAAGACCTTTACAAGTTCTACTTCTGTCTCCTCTCCACAATGAAAACATTCGACTGCAGTCCAAGTGACATTCTGCTCCAAATTTATTGACTTGGCAAACTGCGGGAGTAAAAAGAAAATATCCGATTATTTGATTAACGTTCTTTATATTCCATATTAACTCTCGCACTGTCATATATTTAACGGTAATTAGATATTAAGGTATCGTTATTTACATATGTTTTTTTAGAGTAACTGCATTTAGATAACAGTAAAAGAGACTTGCAATTGATTTGATTAGTCGGAAGTTAGCCTTTCTTATTTTTTGCTTAGAAAGTTGGAGGGTAGTAAAAAACACACACCAATAATTTAAAGTAGATATTATCATAAATAAATAGAACTATAAAATGGTTTGCAGTTTTATAACCAGTAGGCTTAGATCTAATGAATAGAGTAATGAAAATGTTAAGCATTGAAGGGATAATTAGTGGTTAGTGATAATAACATGACTAATATCATCAAATCATTTATTTAGTTGTTCATTTATTTAGTGACAATTCTGTATCCCAGAGAGAAAGTAGTGAGGGAGTGATAGAATATGAAGTGGGATTTTCCAATAATATCTTACTCCTCTGGGATACATATAACTTAACCTTAAGATACTTAACTTAGCCTTAGGTTACTTAACTTAGCTTTAGGATACATAACTTAGCCTTAGGATACATAACTTAGCCTTAGGATACATAACTTAGCCTTAGGATACATAACTTAGCTTTAGAATACTTAACTTAGCCTTAGGATACATAACTTAGCCTTAGGATACATAACTTAGCCTTAGGATACATAACTTAGCCTTAGGATACATAACTTAGCCTTAGGATACATAACTTAGCCTTAGGATACATAACTTAGCTTTAGAATACTTAACTTAGCCTTAGGATGCATAACTTAACTTTATAATAGGATGCATAAGTAACATAACTTAGACTGGTGATTTAGAAAAATGTACAATGAAATATAGATGAGAGATATAGTGAATGTTTTCGCAACACTATTCGGTATTAATTCAAAATATCAGATATTAGAAATGAACCTAGCAAAAGATTTTTGTAATGCAACACTTTTTCAACTCTTTGTTATGTCTACCAGTAGCGTCAAGTGGTTACTGAAATCAACTGAATTAAGAAAATTGCAGAATTTACTGATATAACATAGGATTTTATATTTCAAACAGATATATAAGAAACTGAAAAAGGAAAGGAAAGAATTAACGGAATTGTGACAGAGAAGCTTCAAGTGATAGATGGTATTATTCAACATAATTAAACATATTTACGTCCATATAAAGTAATATAATTTTCTGCGTCTGTATTTTCTAAGATGGTTGTTTGTGATTTTCTGGAGATGATTCAAAGAAATCTAATTTCAAATTGAGATATTATCTTTCTATTTTCACTAATATTAAGCATCATAATTTGTTAATTGCAACTATGGTTTATATTATTAATTAGTAAGAGACTAAGATATCAAACTCACAGTTTTGGCAGTTCTTGCCCCTGGTGCCGGAAGAACAGACGCATTCTCCAGTGTCCGAATCGCACTCTCCGTTGTTGAGACAATCTCTACACCAGCCAGAGCAATTGGCCCCAGAACGACCCTTCTTGCACCCTGAGTGATTAATTAAAGGCATTTATATAAAGAGATAGAATCTGAATTTTAAATTTAAGTCAACTATAAAAGCAAGATAAATGAATATTAAAATATATTCTGAGAAGAAATATATTAGCGAAATGTACTATTATAGGGAATATAAATATAGCAAGTTATTTGTTTTACATGGAATATTGAATTAGTTTCTTTAAAATGAAAAAAGGAACTTCTCAAGATTTATTGTCATTTATCACCAATGTATAACTAAATAGAAGAAGTAATATCTACAAGGTATTCTAACCTCTCACAATTAGTCGGGAATAGGCTTGGTACTCTCTATCTCTATGACTATTATACAGTCCCTGGTCAGAGAGAGAGACATTAGTTATCTCTATATCACTTCCTTGTACTGTGCCGGAGATGAGAGAGGAGGGCAATCTGATAGGACTGATGTACGAAGAACTTCTACCGTAATACTGCAGTTTAACTGATTCTTCTAAACTGGCAGAGACGGTTGGAAAGATAGCTTCAAAATGATCTGAAATTTAAGACAGTTACTAACATGATGAATGAGTTTATTGAATATCACATAGTTAATGAATCTATGGTTTTTCCAAGTTTTATCAGTTATTTGACATTGCTTAACAAAATATAATTCGGAATTATTACACAGTGGTTGCTTTGAAAAACCTAAAGTATTATTTATTATTAAATGTTTCAAGTTCCGTTACCAACATTTAATATCACGATCAGAAACTTAATATCTATCATGCAGATGATCAAGACAAGCAAATCACACTCAAACTGTAGACAATTATTTCAAAATTGAAAACAGCTAGACCCTAATATTATCATCGAAAGATAATAAACTAAATAGCTGTCTAGAATATAGTAAATGATCACAAAAAAGATTATCGCCTTGAAATGAATCACGGTTTCCAAGTAAACAATTGTTTAAATTAACATTTATTAATTAAGTGACCAATATCGGAATAATTTTGTCACTCTGCTACCAAAATAATTCTAATCAATTAATAATGTAAAAAGAATATGACTTTAGTGAGTGCAGACAACATATCATCACAATGGTTTGTTTATTGTTTGTATTATTTAACTTCATTTCACTGGAAATTAACACTAATAAAATATATATTTGAACCATATCGAGTATAACAGATAATTTAATATAACATTAGAATGACTTACTAAACAATTAATTAAATAACACTAAGTATGACTAAAAAGACATAACATATATTTGCATCATATTTACCATTGACATTCCCCAAGATAGCAGTGATGTCCTTTTCAATGTTTGACCCCATGCATCTAAGTACGCGAGTATTTTTTGTTGAACTTATTCTCAGTGCGTTAATACTTGCACTGTCTAAGAATTTTTCATCATACAGTTGTTTGCCGTAATTCCATTTAGTAATATTTAGTTTAACAGATGAGCTTCTCAAAGTTTCCTGGCTATTTGGTAAGCAAGCGACATAAGCGTCTGTTCTCATGTTCCCTGACCATGACTGCTGATTGTTGTTATGAACCATGACCAACTCATCGGTACCTGCACCTGTGAATAGCTTTATTATTGAAGAGAATAGATTTTAAATATTTTAACAATGCATAAATTTCCAACAATCAGCCTATATTTTAAACATATTTACCTCACATTAGATTGTTATTTCTAATATCTTACACTTACAGTTAGATATTAGAAAATATTATATACAATATTCTTGATAGTAATTGATCTTCATTTATATTGATACCATCAGTGTAGAGCAATGGTAATCTATTATTATCATTAGTGTAGAGTAATGGTAATCTATTATTACCATTAGTGTAGAGTAATGGTAATCTATTATTACCATTAGAGTAGAGTAATGGTAATCTATTATTACCATCAGTGTAGAGTAATGGTAATCTATTATTACCATTAGTGTAGAGTAATGGTAATCTATTATTACCATCAGTGTAGAGTAATGGTAATCTATTATTACCATTAGTGTAGAGTAATGGTAATCTATTATTACCATTAATGTAGAGTAATGGTAATCTATTATTACCATTAGAGTAGAGTAATGGTAATCTATTATTACCATTAGTGTAGAGTAATGGTAATCTATTATTACCATTAGTGTAGAGTAATGGTAATCTATTATTACCATCAGTGTAGAGTAATGGTAATCTATTATTACCATTAGAGTAGAGTAATGGTAATCTATTATTTGTAATTTAGTGTTTCTGGGTCAAGTTGGTGTCATCATAAAATTAAATGTTTAACTTTCATAGTTCTGCTGGATTTAAGAATCACTTTTTAATAAATTGGTACACCCTAAAAGGGGACATATAAAATAAACCACTGGTATAATTTATATTTCCCCTTTTAGGGTAAGTTCCGAGTTATTGTACGGTTTATATTTTCTACCAAATAATAAATAACTCCTGAAAATGCTCTGGTAGAAGATAGAAAATAAGCAAAGTGAAATGAGGGACTGTGAGACACTCAGTTGGTGAGGAGAGCAGATGATATTAGTGCTGATGTGGCTAGTGAGCATTGGCAAAAATGTATGCAAATAATAACTGAAAAAAGGAAATTGTTGTTCACTGTTTATTACAGAGAGAAATTATTTTATAAGTTCCACGCAGTGCAAAATATCGTTCAAGAGAATATTCCATTAGGAATGAATTCAGCAGAAAATAAAATTTAAACACAAAAAATAATTATTGGTAATTAAAAATATAATAAAATATAAAGAAAATTTGAATGATTGAGCAAGCATTTATTCCTAAAACTCACGATCAGTCTGAACGAATCTCTTGTTTGTGAAATGAAATCCTATGTCTGCTCCTCTGAAATATAGATATTATTATCATTCTTAATTCGAATAGATCCTATTTAATTAGTTCTCAAGTTTGTATCATCTAATATTGTCAATAATATTAATATCACCATTGTGAAATATTTACTATAATATTATAATTCAGTAACGAATTTACTTGTTTCCAGAGATTACTCTGTTAGAAACTGTTCCAACAAACGTTTCTTGCGTTTCAGTCTGATTGAAAGTTAACGGAGTTGAGACACCAATGCGTGCTACTCCAGCATGTAGAGCAGAGAGACAGATTAGGGAGTCCTGAAATTAAATAGATAATCACTACAAAAATTACTATAACTTCATCTATTTTGATCTAACTAATGATACAATTTCAATAATTTGCATGTAGGATAGTTTGAAATCTCACCTGGTGATACACTGATGTGCCGAAAACAACATCCCTGTTTACAAATGGCCAACTTATGCATTCTTCAGGACAACTGGAAATGAATAGAAAGAAAAACTGTCAGCATGAATAATATAATATTCAGTTGCACAGTTGAAGAAAAAACCAACTGTGATAACTTATAAACTATTTCATAATTTTCCCTTTTAAAATTGAAACTTTACAACTAGTGAAGGCGGTACATAACATAAGCCTAGACTGTAAACAAATTTACAATATTTCTAAATAATTTTCATACGTTAGAAAAAAATTAATTTTGAATAATTTTCATACGTTAGTAAAAAATTAATTTTAGTCGGTGTTACAAATTTACGATATGTAAATCCTAACGTTTATCTCCTTTTTAATATTAATTTGAAGTGTACGATAATTGTACGTGTAATATAACATTACGATCATTTGCGAATATATTTTCATCTTATTCTCTAATCAAATCTAATCACTGCTGAACATTACGTCAGACATAAAATGGAGGACATGTTGAGACAGTCGGTAGATGGTAAGGAAGAAACTAATACGAAATATAGATTTTATAATTATTGTCTGTTAATCATGAAGTTAATGATAAAGACAAACGATTATTATGTTGAATTTTTCTGCATTAGAAATATTCGTATATTTATGTATTGTGTACAAGCACACTTTTAACAATGTTTACTGTAATCACAATTGCATCAATATACATAGATTTATTTTTTTAATCTTTCAAATAGACAAATACGATTTTTTTTAATTCAAGGAGTAACTAGTTTTTAAGATACATTGATTTAAAGTTGGATTTCATAACTTTTTTGATCCACCCTGTATATAATTTTTCTCAATATTAGCTAGAATTAAAGATATGTACTTTATACTTGGTAAATATGGTACCAATCTATGTGTTTTATCCAATTTAATTTAAAATCTATGGATCAAATCAACACACAATAATATTATAAGTAAGGGGATTAGTAGTTTTGAAATGTAATATATTTATCCTCTGTCTCACATAATAACAATAACTAATGAGTTTGTAATTCTTTACTTTCTTCAATTACCCTACTTCATATAATAAAATATTGCCTGAAGAAATATTTAATTAATGACGTCACAAAAGCAAATCACCTCCATTGACATTACCATGTTTATTCTGTACACTGAGGCAAACTGTATTCATTTCAATTACAATATTTCCTAAGATAACAAAGTACTCACATGATGCTGAAGGTAGAGGTAGTGTTCAATTGTCTGAAAGTTTTTTCGCATGTTTCGTTTCCTTGGACCAAGAAAACTTGATTGAAACTCAAGAAGAGAATCCAAAGAATCTCTCCGGTCCGTGAGAACCACATTCTATTTTCTTATCAGTTTATTTCAGTAGAAAGTAAGTCATCAGGATTCACATTTGTTGATTGGTAGTATTTAATTAGAATTCACTTTTAGAACGATTAATTATATCTAAAAAAAATTATATGCATTAAGGGGATGAAAGATGATTAAAATTAAGCACGGAAAAATTTATAAAAAATTCGCTTATAGTTGTTATAGCTACCATAATAATTTATGTAGATATTTTGAATAACTATAGATTTAACCAAAGGAGAGGAGAATTTAATTATAACTCGAATCAATATATATTAATATATAACATGATTAAATAATGATTTTTATGTCTATATTGAACTAGTTCAAGATTGAACTACGGTAGTTTTTTTTTACTCGCCACATCAAATAATTTTCCGATATTTATTCACAAGTTTCCTTTCATTATACTATTTTCTTGGTATACAAAACAATTTGAAAAAAAACACACTCATTCACTAGCACCCACCCCTTCACTGGTACATTCACTAACACTGCCCTTCACTCCACCCCTTCACTGTACGGTCACAGTTCAAGGAAATATAGAAGCTAAGCCATCTTTCCAAACTGTGGCGCAAACTCTTTACGTATCCTCTCTGTCCCGCGTAACAGAATTAACTGCCCCGTATTACCCCACAATAACTCTTCAAAGCTCTTTATTATATCTGTTATACAGGAAGGGTATATTGATAAAGGAAAAAATACCCTATTTTAAACAAAGAAAAATGATACGTCATTTTAAACAAAGAAAAATGATACGCCATTTTAAACAGGATGAAAATGTTATCTAGTTCACAAAATAAAAATATTCAAAATATAAAATAATGCTTTTCTTCAACGACTTCATAATCAAAAGGATTTCCCAAACAACGGATTAGAAAAATCTCCATTGTTTTAGATATCTTAACTAAAGGATATCGTTCAATATTAAAAGAAAAAGTTATTCATTATAAACAGAGAAATTCTAATGTAATATAAAACTATATTTACGATAAAAATTATTAGACAAAAGTTAATTATTTTCTATTCTTACAAATTTACCCAAAATATAAATTTTTTCTTTGGGTGATAGGTCTATTAAAAATAGGAAAATTAGTTAAATAGAGTCACTCCAATAAGTTTGATGGCTTTAGGAGGTTTGGTTTAACCCAATCGTGTGATAACAACAAACTTTGTTACGAAAATGATACGGAAGAGACACTTAAAATTGACAAGGTAAAGCTACGCATTTTGGAAATTGTCTCAGAGTGGACATTGATTCGCTGCAGCCAATCTTTATATTTTCGTGTGTTTTTTGAAGTGATTTTATATGCTAATTGTTTTCATTGATATTTAGAATGTACTGAACAATAATATAATCAGCGGATTTCCCATGTAACTGATTGTAACCTCCAATGTTATAATTATCTCAACTTAAAGGATATCATGAAATGTTAACAGAAAAATGGCTTTGACATCATTGTGCGATGTAGTAATTGAAGAAATTCTTATAGCTATAATGTAAATGGTTAGACTACTCAACACTTTTACGGTAATATTACGGACGGTTATAGGAATCATAGCTGTATAAATTGAAACAATATATAAATAAAACAATAAAAAAACTAAATACTTTGATCTTTATTATTAAGTAAATTTCTAAAACTTTGTGCTATTCAATAGGGATCTAAGAAAATTTTACAGAATAGAACTGGTAACTTTAAATCAATCATTAAGTTTCATTTTTTCTAATCATTTATAACGAGTAGCAAGTTTAACGGATGTCAAATCACAGCGATAAGAAGCGATAGTGACTGTTGGTATTATATGCGTAGTATGAAAGTGTTTAACATGCATATACTTATAACACGGGATACTCTCATATGTTTGTGTTTTAGCCCCATTCAACAAGTAATACTAACGAATTTAAATTTCAGTATATGTCTCTCTATCACCCAATACTTAAAAATCCTCCCCATCTTCCAAACCTTCTCATAGCTTTACGCTGTCACATGTCATTGATATCAGCATATCCTCGAGACAATACTTCCGATGCGAAGCAACTTATTCAATATATCGCACATCTAATACCCATTCACACATTTTCCAATGTTGTGGGAGGCTGTAGCGGTAATATATACAATATACATATCAATATTCTCCAGATATTTATCAATATTGCAGTGAAAGGAGTGATACTATCATCATACATGTATTTATTTAAGTAGGTTCACCATTCATTAGAAACATTCAGAAATTAGAATATTGATAATCTGCACCGACTAAATAATTGAAAGGATTTCCCTAAAGAACTGATAAGAAAAATCTCCATTGTTATTAATATATCAACTAAAGGCTATCAATAAGTATATAGAGAAATGGTTGTTATACAGTGTATCAGTAAAATATGTATCAACTACCATTGATTCTGAAAATTCATAATTCTACAATAATATGCATATTATATAATTAGTACCATAGATAAAATTCAAAATTCAAATTTTTTTATTGAAATAAAATATTCACAAAAAAAAAACTATGAAGTAAAAATACATCAATTAAAGTTACAGAAAGAGTTACACATACTTCACAATCAGCTACACAAAAAAAATTCAAGCCCATATATAAGTTCGGATTAATTAATGAATTTTCCAAAGTACAAAATTCAATGGCAGTGGATACATTTTTTGAGGACACACTGTATATCCTTTGTTCAATTTTGATCTAGTTGAGAGTATAATGTAAATACTGTAGCAAATAACTATTGGCATACGAAAGTTAATGATCAATTCAGATATAAAATTAGGTGAAAGAATTGATGTGGAATCTGATATACATAGCATGAATTATTAATGCAATAGATGAAATTGGTTCAAGGTATATCCCACCGCGGTATATTCCACCCCGGTAAGTTCCACCCCGGTAAGTTCCACCCTGGTATATTCCACCCTGGTATATTCCACCCCGGTATATTCCACCCCGGTAAGTTCCACCCTGGTACATTCCACCCCGGTAAGTTCCACCCTGGTATATTTCACCCTGGTATTTTCCACCCCAGTGAACAATTAATTTACTTTTACTATGGGATTAGACGTCGACTTCGGGCCAACGGCCATATCGCAGACGTCAGAAAGAAATTAAACTCAAAGGACTAGAAGCAGCAGTTAGAAAGCATAATTGGCATCACAATCAAAATAACCTACCACATGTAGTTGACAAAGTTAACTAAGTAATTACATAAACCACAAGCACTGGTTGCTGGACTCACTGATGGAAGAGGAAAATGAAGAGATGATAGTAAATGAAGCCAACGAGCCTATATAACCAAAACAAAATCTAAGACCTCCTAGTTGAATAGCATATGGCATTAATATGATTATATGGTTAACGTCTGTTTCGGAATCAAAACCCATTTATAGCTGACGGATATATATAGCTGATGAAATTGATATCCGGAAAAAAAACGGAAGAAAAATCCCACTGCGGAAAAATATCCACCCAGAAAACATATGTGTGCCCTTTTTGTCTATTGATAGTTGTTTATCCCTAGTTTTAATCCTTGACCATCAGTCTCAAGCTTAACGCCTAATAAGAAATATCAAATTTATGTGCTGTATAGTCACTGTAGCTGTAGACTATAGTAGAGTGTGAAAGGTAAAGAAGAAGAAATATTTAAATAAGTTAAATTTTGATTATAATACTATACGAAATCTTTCCGTATCTGTTTATGTTCAATACTTTTTTGTTAAAATCAGTTTTCTTTTTGCTGCATCGTTTATTCAAGATATAATACATATTAACTGAATGGCATCGTTTGAACATTTCTCTATTGGTAGTTATATTTTGCTAGTTTTAATCATTTACCATCAGTCCCTATAGTTCAATGGTTAACTGGTTTCTTTCTCTTGTGTATATAATATATATATATATATATTTTACGTGCATGTATGGTTAATTAAATGTCACAATTGCCTTACTAAGGTATAGGTGACTGTAATATAATTTTAAAAGGGTAAGGCTTCTACCCCAAAGTCTTTTGTAATGAAACAATCATTTCAGGTATTTTGATAAAAGCAACTTAGTGCTTATAACCCTCCTCTGAAGAATCGCAAATAATAAAATTTTGAATATAATGCGCAAATTGTTGAAAAATAGAACGAATATACTGTAGTTCTTTTATAGACTACAACAAGGCCTTAACATATATTTAAGGTTTTAGTTTTACATAGCGTATTTACTATTTTCCGATGTTATATGACGTTAGTTAGCTATATACACTCACTCACTGCCGCCTACATGCAGTCTTAAAATTTTCTATTTAATTATTCCAACAGTTGTAATTTGATACTACAAGTACATACTTTTCTTTCTAATATTGTCCTTTTCCTCTTTTTTAGGTATTTTAGGGAAAAATTGATGAAAATGAATATTACATATTCTATTTTTGATTTGGGGATATTCTTTCTTAATTGGATGTTATTCGGAGGGATTTCTTTCTCGATGGATTTTTCCGGAGGGATTTTTTCTTCGGAGGATTTTTTCTGCAGGAGATTTCTTCCGCCGGGGGATTTTTTCCTAAACCCAGTATTGGGTTCCCTGCAATCGCAGTGCCATTGCTAGTTTCAAATTACTTCTCTCTGTTTATTTAGCTCTGGAATGAGAAACCAAAGCAACTAAACACTCATGGAGACAGGGAATTCTGAATCTTCAAAAGAGGAAGCTGAGCAAAGAGGGAGAGAATCAAAGATTGTTTGTTGAATTTCACTCCATGGCTCTAAAGTGAAGTGAATGTTGTCAGTGATATTGGAGTGAGATGTGATTTAAATAAACTCTTTGAAGTATTTTTTAGCGTAATTTATTGATGGAAATTGCAATTGTTTTAAATTTGTACTTTTGGTTTATTTAAAACAAACCTAGTTTTACATTAGGATGAGAAATACAGAATGAAAATTCTTCCCAATCTCTTCCTGTTTTTCTTTACATGGTCTGATTCACAGAGAATCTCTACCACGTATACATTGTACATACAGAAAAATGTTTATGTGTAGCGCGACAGTCTTGATGCTCTATGAAGCAATAGCAAAAAAAGAAGCAAGATTGTTAGATAAATTGAGCAATGTTGTATTAATATTACAGCTAAAATTACAGTAGATTTTCAATATTTACTCATTTTACACATTAGTAAATGAATAGAGATGTTGTGTAAATATTATTATAAAAATAATAATAAACCAAAATGGAAAGTTATGATTTGTTCACTACATATAACGTTTTCTTTGGAAAGTTTTTATTGGCTTAGCTAGACGGTCAGCATACTGTCAGGGCCGTAGAGTTTTCTCTGTCGATATGTGCGAAGTGTAGAGTTCTATAGTAACATGATTACAGAGCTTTGCTATTCTGTTGCAACTGGCAACTCGTCAGAATGACAGTAGTAGAGTGACGTTACTGACTGTCTCCTTTCACTGACTCTAGGAATTATTACTGCTCTTCTTCTGCCCTGCAGTTTGCTTCAGTTACTGGTTCAATTGCGCCTCTCTTCTACTCTAGTTCTAACTCTGTCGTAGAGAGTATAATCTCTGCTGCCGGAAAACTTCTGCTGACTGATGGAGTTACAAGATTGAGTCACTCGATCAGAATCACATCTCCACCGCTAGGGTGGTTGAGACATTCAGTTTTGAGATGGCACCTAACGAGGTTTGGAGTTAGAGATGAAGATTTCCCCCCTCTTTTCTGAGGCCCTTAAACTTCTAAATAACTGAATTGAAGAGTGAGTGAGTGAGTGAGTGAGTGAGTGAGTGAGTGAGTGAGTGAGTGAGTGAGAGAGTGACAGGCAACTGGAGAGAGAGTTAAAAAGGCTCATATGTGTGCAATCTTCTTGTTATGTGATGCTATTGGGAAGATCTATACTCTCCTCAAACTTTGAATTATTATTATTCAGTTGCAAAATATGACCCTAGCACCAATACTCCAATAGTTTCCAACAAGTAGCAGTGGGTTGTGAAGTTACAAGATATCGGATGGTTAGTAATATTAAAATAATATTTAAAAGAAATTAGTAATTATAATTCAACTTATTATATTAATTATTATATTGCGTTTTCAGTACATGATCGAAAATAGGGAAACGATCATGTAATAAATAACATTTATAATGAAAGTTGCATAATAATCATTACATATTTTCTATTACATAATCGAAACTCAGAAACAGTTCACTAAATTAAAAACTTACCTACCAGAAGTTTTAATTCATCTGCATGACAGAAATAACTGTTGATCAAATTGATTGAAACCAAGAGCACCAAAGAGATTATAATATTCCATTTAATCAATAAATGACACTCAGAATAATAACAATCATGCACTTCAGCGAGCATTTAATTGAATTAGAATAAAAAGCTCCAAAGTACACTTCAGTCGAGTGATAAACTCAATGGTGAGAGCAGTAAGATAATATTATAGCAATTACATGGCTATTGCCTTTTTTGAATGACTATACCAATATACAGGGCAAGAAACATTCCCTTGGTAGGGCCATAGAAGATTATGTGAAGTCCCCACTCAATTTTCTCTTGCCACACCATAACTTTCTCTCTTAATCTTCTATGGCCCCACCATAACTTTCTCTCTTAATCTTCTATGGCCCCACCATCACTTTCTCTCTTAATCTTCTATGGCCCCACCATAACATTCTCTCTTAATCTTCTATGGCCCCATCATAACTTTCTCTCTTAATCTTCTATGGCCCCACCATAACTTTCTCTCTTAATCTTCTATGGCCCCACCATAACTTTCTCTCTTAATCTTCTATGGCCCCACCATAACTTTCTCTCTTTATCTTCTATGGCCACACCATAACTTTCTCTCTTAATCTTCTATGGCCCCACCATAACTTTCTCTCTCAATCTTTTATGGCCCCACCATAACTTTCTCTCTCAATCTTTTATGGCCCCACCATATAATATGATGTTTGCAATGAATTTTTATTGAAATAATTCAATTTTTACTTAACGCTCAAAAAATTACAAAATAACTATTAAATTCCAGTTGTTCTGACTTATCATTTTCCTTCTAAAGACAACACAATCTTTTAGTGATACAAACTGTTTCTTATTAACATAAGTTAAAATATTAATAGGCAAGGTAAATACTGAGAGTTATAGGTATGGTTGTACTTTTAGGACACAAAAAGTATATAATAATAATTATTGAACTATCAATTTAATACCTGTGGAGTGTAGATATCATAAATTTAAATAAAAGTTTAAAAAAATAATTTTAAATACTTTTCTCTTATTTGATCGAAAATGTGTAACCGTCCGATAAGTCAGAATTTACCCTAAGTATCGATATCTTGTTGAATGATTTATTAAATTTTGATTTGTTTGTCATTAATTTAATTAAATCATTTCCCTTTCAAAATATATAAATAAAGAATTATTTAATGCAGCGCACTTGCTTTTTATTTCATTTTATCTAAAGTATTTGAAAGGCGTCTCTTCATTCATTATTCACTGTATATTTTCATTCATTTGGTCCTAGTCACACATATTGATTCACTCATTCAACATTCATCCAAAGATGAATAATTTATCTTACTCAATCTTATAATAACTAATTTAACTAATTTCCTCTTCAAGAGGTCACTGTATTTAATTTAAACAAAACATATTACTCTTTATATTTCATTAATAATTTCTACGGGTCTACGACATTTCGTCCACGAATTGCTTTATTTTGTATTTTGAAGTGCATATGGGATATATTTCATTTTATTTCCCACAATTACATTAATAGCCAGATATAAATAAATAATATTATTATAGTGATTTGAGCCGAAACATTTCTCATGAACACAAAAAAAAAATGTTTAGCTTCCGATTACAGTTATGAAATTAGATATGCTAAACGGGTTGACTGCATCATTAAATTATCTACATCCTGTAATATTTTGCATTAAATAATGAGTTATGAATATCCCAAATATGGAACTGAAATAACAGGGTGAAATAATAACAAGACTAAAAGTGAAAACGTAAAACTGAGAATAAAATAATTACAAATATTGCCATGTAAATAACAAAAAGGAAATTTTTCGTAATATTCAAATAAATAATCTAGTAGGAAATACATTATCATGCAAACATAATTTATTATTGGAAAAAATAATATCAATAATGACTGAAAATTAATTTAGTCAAATTTATGCAGAATAAATATAATTTCATATAATATCAAAAACTGAATATTTGTTGATGAGTATTTGTGCTGATTGTTACAATGTATGCTTAATTGATTTAATAATACGATCTAGCCCAAAAATTGTAATGACAAACTCTAAAAAGAAACGTTTACTTATCCACTTTGTGTCCTCCAGTGTTTAAGACATTTATAAGACGTTTATCAACAGAATTAACCAGGTTACGTACTTCATATGGATTAACACTGCTGTGTGCTCTTTCTTTTTCATTCCACAAGGTGTAATTCAAATTGTACTGATACCCATTTGAGTAAACTCTTCTTTTAATTCTAACCCAAAGATTTTCAATATGGTTTAAATCTAGACTATTCGGCCGCCAATCCATGATATTTCGTCCATGAGGTCCGAGAGACCGATGAAATTCCTTAGTGTACTTGGAAGCATGTACTGGAGCGTTATCTTGCATAAACAGCAAGGCAGTTCTTTTCAAAAGTGGTAAATCTTCAAGCTAAGTGAGGAAATTGTATTCAAGAAACTTACAATAATTGAATGAATTAATTTTGACGCTCTCTTGCACCATAAATGAATCAATTATTTCATTGTTGAGGATTTCAGCCCAAAACATAACACCTCTCCCACCTTGCTGCCGCCGAAACCGACTCTGAGGTCTTTGATCAGACAAGAGCCACCTCTTGCCACCCGTTAGGTCCGTCAAGAGTAACTCTGCACTCACTGTGCTAAAGACTTTAGTAAAGTCATGCTTGAGATACCTTTTGGATCATTCAACTCGTTTTTCCTATTGTTTTTTGGTTAGAACTGGAGCGTTTTTCATTTTTTTTGACCTCTCCGATCTCCCTTGAGTAACGATTCCAAGTCGATTTAGGAACATTCGATGCCCCAGCTCCTCAACAATGGTTTTACTGGTTGCATGAGGCATCTTTATTGAAGTATTCTTAAATTTTCTTAATTATCTGACCTCAAAGCCATAGGTTTCGTCCGTTTCGGTTTCGCTAGGGTAACTTCACCGGCAGATTAAACATTCTTGATGGTACGGTGATCCTTTTTCGTCAATTACGATGTTTCTAGACTGGTATAACTTTTTGAGGTTAATCTAATAATTTTCTAGATTTCTCCTTATTTTATTGGACTCTGTTTCCCCACTATCTAATAATATTTATAATTTGCATAAACTATTCGTTCACTTAAAACACTCAAAACTACAAAAAAACTGATATTTATGCAGAATTTTCTATAAATTTCGAAGAAAAATGAACACATATAATAAGTAATTTAATACACAATAATCAATTTAAACTAAAAATAAAATTGAAATTATAGAAATACCTAATAACTACCACAATTGCATCTTGCATAAACTATTCGTTCGCACTGTACAATAGAGGTAAATATCAATTATTTTGTATGATTTTATGGAAATATGGAACAGTCCGAAAACACGGACGAGTTTACGTTTTATACATATAATTTAATGTAACACTAAAAAGTACCAATATCTAGCTATTTATTTTATATCAAATTTAATTATCAATCAATTGTTTAGTAGTATATTATGTAGTCACTGTTGAAAGAAATTCTGTCATATAAAAACTAATTTCTGAACCAATAATGCTTCCAATAAGCTATTCTGAAAATTACTATTGATGTTTATGGTATTTATTGTTAAAATACACCGCAAATAATAATAGTAGTTATTGTAAATATAGAAAAAAAATGTTTCCTTTGTCTATGTTTATGTACTATAATATCTACGAGATATGCCTCGCTATTATTACAAATTTTATAAGACGAGGTACAATAAAAGCAAGGCCTTCCTGTAATCATTAAATAAAGTATTCAGTTTAATTATTTTCCTGTTGCCGGCCAGTAGGAGCAAAAGAAGAAGATTGCGATAAAAATTTAGGCAAAGACCATCAAAAATGGGTGTTCCTACTTTTATATTGCGGAATATATATAAATAATACATAATAAACAATATGTACACTACACATTATAATTATAATAAAAGAATAAAGCATTTCGTAGACAAATTGTTCGTGGACGAAATGTCCGTTGGACGAAATTTCCTGTGGACGAGAAGTCCATGCACGAATTGTCCGTGGACGAATTTCTACAAACTAAACTTTCGAAAGTTTATATAAATTAACTAAAAATGAATTATGTTACTTCTTTGTTACTTAGTTTTCCTCTTTACGAAAAATGTAGTCAATCAACGTTAAAGTAACCAAATTGTAACCAACGCTAAAGTAACATATCTTAGAACTTAGTAAAGCAATTTAGAACTTTCTACACATCTCTTAGAACTAAGTATAGCAATTTAGAACTTATTACAAGTATAGTTATTTACGTAAGCGATATCAGCGACTGTATCTATTGTGGATGAATAATAGCGTCATTTTAACGTCAAAGATGATTACGGATGTCATTTTGTGTCTAAATTAGTGTGAATAAAATATTTCCTAAAGTTTACCTACACTGCAAGGGCACTAAATTGCATTGGTTGCTAACTGAAAGACAATCAAAGAATATGGTAAATTCCTAGTTCACGTCACTATTTTCATTTAGGGACATGAACTAGGAACCTATCCAAATACCCCTTTCCTGGTTAACGTCCCTAACTGATTAAGGCACGTGAACTTAGCTGGGGGTATTTCTTTATTCGTTTTTTATTTAATTTAATTACCTTCTATTTGATTTAAATATATTGCACTAAAACATATTAAATGACAGAAAATCTAGTATCTTAACTACATAAATTATATAGTACCAAAAAGGAATATTTTAAATTTAAATTCAGCAATTTAAGAATATTTTTTTACTAACATAAAATTAAGATGTCTGACGTATGCTGTATGAAAAAACTCGATATTGAGCTGTCCATCCGAGATTGGACTACATGTGAAAAGTATAGTTTACACGTTTATCCCGTTCCTAGTTTACATCCCTAAATAAATTAGGTACGTGAACTAGGAAGGGGGCATTTGTATCAGTTCCTAGTTCATGTCCTTAAATAAATTAGGTACGTGAACTAGGAAGGGGGCATTTGTATCAGTTTCCTAGATTCACGTCCCTAAATGAAATAGGGACGTGAACTATGAATATACCAAGAATATATAAATGTCGTTCTCTTATTGTATTCCAGTTTTCTGTGCAGACTTCAAGACAATAAATGCCTTTTATAGAGCAATCAAAAATTTGCCAAATATTCAGAATAATTGAGTCTATAGAATATTAAGTTTTTGGTAACGAAACATCGTATTTCGTCAATGTATAATTTGTAAATGGAAATGAAACTAAATTTCAAATTTTTGAAAGCTTGAATATTATTATACGTTGTTAAATCGAAAGCTTTTCTATATTTATTAAACACTTAAAGTTTCTGACACGATTGATGATGTATTTTTCTCATCAATGATGGACTTAATGGAATTTGGCTAAATTACAGAC